>JAZGTH010000001.1:1295000-1810000 GCA_036877525.1 Chromobotia macracanthus
TTATCTCGCCAAAGCCCATCCAGATACAAATGAACACAGCCGCCCACTGGGAAGCGCTCGCCCGCTGTCTTTTCCGCTGTAAATTAGGTGACCAAACACAAACGCTGGCACAGAAGTTTCCTTCGTTTGTGGAAACTTTAACTTTTCTGTCATGTTGAAAAACAGCATGTGACTAGTAGTGACGGTGTGATATTTGGTTATTTTGAGGTTCTCTTCATCAGCCGATAACTGTGTCCAGTTATCACATTAGCAGAATCATCCGCTGTGTCCATTTCAGTATTGTTAATGACAAAAAAACATTGATTTCAAGTAATTTTAGTGAATTTGAGTTCATACTGTTTCACATATACTGTGGGGTCCAGAAGTCTAAGATTAAAATTTTATTTACACCTGGAAATAAACAACTAAATTCTAGATACATAATAAATACTAAGAATAATGTAATTCATTTCACCTAAATTGTTATGCTGATATACTACATGAATATTATGTGAATTTACATGAATTGTAAATAAAAAAAAATTGTATTAATTTAGAAAAATGCTCAGCAGTAGTATTTTCACTTACTGGTCTTAGATCTTTGGAGATCACTGTATTGCTCTCTATATATCAGCCAATGAAAACACAGCACGAGCTAGTGTGTGTGTGTGTGTGTGTGTGTGTGTGTGTGTGTGAGTGAGAAAGTGTGTATTTATGTGTGTATGTGTGTGAGCTGCTTTGACATTTGTTTCTCCTCACCTGCTCTATGATGAAAATTCTGAGTGACATGAATTTCCTCTCTTCCTCTGTTTGTCTTTCAGTTTCTTTTGATTTATCACTGTTAAATTGTCCTACTTTCATTCTTGTCTGGCTCTCGTTTAAGATACTCCTGTTTTTCTGTTTATTTTTTACCTTTTCGTACCTGCTGTTCTGCTCAATAGTGCTTTATTCAGTCTGTTTTCAGGGGGTGGGGGGCTCTCTCTCTCTCTCCCTCTCTCTCTATCTGAGGGTGGGTGCACAGCACAATAAGCTAAATTGAAGTCAGTGGGCACCAGATTGTTAAGAAGGGAAAGCAGTGAAGAGAGAATGGCTGTTGCATGATGATATTGCTGCTGGTACATAAGACCAGAGAAGGGATTCTTCAATTATCTAAATGGATGCGATGTGGAGGAGACCCGATGCAGAGTAGTTCATTTGGGCTAGTTGTTTATTTTCTCATTGAAGATGATGGCCACATGATTCAGAGCTATACTGAAGCTCCAGGAAGTCATTGGCTGGTTTATATGTGATGAATTGTCTAGCTGAAATTTTTTTTAAATTGTGAATGTGTGAAATGTGAATGTTGTCATTCCCAGCTAAAAGAAAACATACACAGAATGTAAGCTAATGATCTCTAAAAGTTCTCTCGAAGTTTAAAAAAACATTATTACAGTAATGTTGGTAGAACATTTTTAATGGTACAATACAAAAGGACACAGCTGATCACTTACACACACAACTGTGAGCCAGTTGTCCCAATACTTACACTCACATTAGATAGAAGAGTGAAACTCTTGTTCTTTAAAACTGGTAAAACATTTATGTGCTGAAACAGCCAAATAACAAAATGTGACATTCTGTACGTTTGCCTCATCTTTCAATCATAAACGATTTCTTGACTCCACAGCAAACATCTTTCTTTTCTTTACTGTCTCAGTATTTATGAAGGGCAGTGTATATCAAAGGCATTAACCAGAAACTTCTACCCTTACATTAAAACACACTCTTGTGGCTCTGTGGTACAGTAATGGTACAGTATCAGCTGTGGTCTCTGTATTCCTTCTTCTGTCCAGCTTTGTTACAGAGTTTTAGTATAATTACAGCGTTGACCTGCTTTAGTTCATTAAATGTTAATTTAAAGAAATCATCATTTTTCAGATGTCCTGCTTGTCCTCACAAGCTTCTTAAATTTAAAAGCCTTTTTATGTTGTTGTTTTTCTCATACTGCAAATGGAGCCATAATTTAATATTTGAATGCATGTTAATATTCTGCTTAACCTTTTCTCCACGATCAAGTGTCTGAGAAAGGTTAAACCTTGAACGTGAGCCAGTTCTGTACAGATACTGCATAACAACAGACTTCTGATGGATCTCTGCTTGATCGTACAGTCTTTAAAGAATCTTCCAGATTTTATACAGATTTAATCTCAACAACATTTGTGGAGTAATGTTCTGGTGGAGATAAACATGGTTTTAAACTTACAGTTTAGAAGGTTAAATTTAGATCTTTGAGCTGAGACAAAAGATTTAAAAGACTGTCGTCAGAATAAAGGTTGAAACAGTTTTCTTAAACAGTGCATCTTCTTTGGTTTGCAGTTACATAGTGTTTCTCATAGATGCTTTACCTTTTCCCATATGATTCAAAACCTTTACTGTATAACTGAATTGTGGACATAAAGAAACCAGAAAGTCTATAGAAGGAAAGTTCATTTATCTCATTCTGTCTATGAGCTGTGAACATGAAACCTCTCTGTATGTGTGCAGTTGCATGTAAGGAGTGTGTGATTGAATTCTCTCAAGTACTTATGTGTCTCAGAGGATAGTTTTTACTGCGGGACGTTTCATTTCTATCTGCAGCAGCTCTGTGAGTGTGTGTGTGTCTGTGTGTGTGTGCTGGAGACCAGCATTGAGTTCAGATTATGAGGCGCTTATAAGGTCAAGAAATCATGGAAAATAGATGTGCAACAGTATATCCAAGAGAGGTCTTTTACATATACATGTTTAAATGGATAGCAATAACAAAGGTTTAATTTTGAGGGTCAGAGACAGGGTTGGAAATGGTTGTGTAAAGATATATTACATTTTGGGTTCAAGAAACTTGACTAAAATCTCAACTAGCGTTACTTAGATTGAATGCTGTAAAGTGTAAACTATGCTCGTTTTAACTTGGTGTGTGTGCTTTAAATCGGTGGCAGGACGAGCAGAAGAGAAGAACAAGAAAAGAGGAATAAAACAGGAGGAAAAGAGAAGAGAACAAGAGGAGGAAAGAGGAATATAACAGAAGGAGAAGAGAGGAAGAGAACAGGAGAACAGAAGAGAACAGGAGAAGAGAGAAGGAGAACAGGAAGGAAAAAAGGAAGAAAACAGGGAAGAGAGGAGGAGCACAGGAGGAGGGCAGGAGCAGAGGAGAGTGCAGGAATACAGAAGGGGAGAACATGACTGCGGATTTCAAAATTACAATAATGAAGCTTGCAAATAAACAAGCAGGTAATTGATGTGATGAGACGAGAAGCTCATGGAGGCTGTGATTACAAGACCCAAAACAAAGCAGAACCAGAACCTCCAAAGAGCTGAAGCCCAACAGTGTGTCATGAATTGGCTCCTCCCTCACTCTCACCCTCTCTCTCTCTGAGTCTGCATTGATCTGACTGTAGGCGAGTGATTAGCATGTCTGCTGTAACACTGCTCCTCTTTGTTCTCTCCTGTATTCACTCTTTCAGCCTCCTCTATGGAGGCTCCACTGCCTGTCGCTCTGAGCGTCTCTGAGGTTCCTTCATGTCCCGGAACCCAAACTCACATACCACACGTCTGGACCGACTCACGAGTCTGTTGACCATCATACCTACAGGACATGCAGCTCTGCAGGGAATGGGGGATTTTCACTCGATTAAGACTATATATGAGTTATATGAGTTCTTCCATATATGAGTTCTTATGACAGTGATGTCAGTGTGTCAGTGGAGACAAATCTAATTCTGAATGATGTAATATTTTATACTTTATTTTTGCTTTGTGATAGACGTAACAGTAAACATGGTCTGGAAAAGTTGTGTTGTATGAATTTCAATGCATTTTCAATTGCAGCTGAGAATACTACATTCTTATTGGCAGCTGAAAACATAATTAAATTAGCAAAAATAAAGCTGAAGTGTGTTATTATTCTTAATGTTAAAATGTATTAGTTTTTTACAAAAATCTTCACACCCCTGAAGAACAGCGCTGAAGCTCCAGCAGTCTGAGTGCAACTTCATGTCTGGTTGTGAGGAATGACCCACGGCACAGATAAGAGTGTCGCACCAGACAGAACCATCCGACCCACAGCACCGCTGCGTCCCTGTCATCCAGAATCCACTCAAGACACACACCACAGTAACACGACGTGACTTCCTAGCGGTGGAAGGGGTGCTTGTGTGATATAACACATTTATAATTTATATGCCACTAGAATCACCAAACAGTAAAAACATAATCACTGTTTTCTCAAAGTCTCTCTATTAAACTGAAGCACATACACAAGCAGATAATCCAGTGGGTTTCCATATGAAATTGAGATGGTAATGTGGATTCTTCCCTCACTGTGGTGTTGTATTTGACAGCGTTGTCTAAAATGGCCTCTGTTACTTTAAATAGCAATTAATATATTACACAAATTCACATTAGGGTGGCAAACCTGTTCATATATATGGCAATACTGGCAATACATCTGACATGTGAGTGCATATTGGAAGTGGAAACCCAATGCAGCACTAAAACTACTTTACTTTACAGGCTCAGCAATATGCAGAATTATTAATATAATAAGAATGAATAAGAAAACTGACAATGTTGTAAATGTGTAAATGAAGTGTAATTGACAGTCATTATAGTGTGTGTGTCAGTTATTGTTTATTGCAGTCTGTCTCATCTTTTATTATTGTTCATGTGTTTTTGAGGAGGGCACGTCACACAACCTGTTCCCAATTTGACTACCTTCTACTAAGTGACAGATAACACACAACCTTGGATGTTAACAAATATGGGTGGCAAAAAACATGGCAACTGTTTAATATTTGATTTACCATCTCAGTTGCACGGTTAGTTGTGTTAGCTTACATTTGGCATTGCTCCATGTGACTCAGTAACGTGACTCCATGTGTGTTATTTTACAAGATTTGAGTCGCTGTTAAAGTGGCTGAAATACATGCAAAAGAAAACTATAAAACACATAAAACTGTTTCAGGTCTGATTTTAGAAACATTAGATCAGATGTGATACTGTGCAGTGGATCATGCACATCTGTTGTGGTGTGTTTGAAGGCTTGTTAGAATCAGCTGATGAGTGGATACATTTGCTGTATGCTGGACAAGACAGATGTTTGGACAGTGTGACGGTCTCTTCTGCTACGTTCAGGATCTCTCAGGGACCGCTGTTGTCTTGACAGATGGCAAGAAGTACACTGCAGAGGCGCCATCACAGTGTGCACACTACTGTCTCTCACTGCCAGGTACTGAACTGTCCTTTTATAAAGCCAAACAAAGGATAAACAGGGAACACAGCAGCAGTTTCCAGAAGAAGCAGGGGATTGTCTGCAAAGTCATTTTAAATACATTCCAAGAAATCTGTCTGTTAGCCAGAGGGTCACTGCTCAGTTTGGAACAGGGGAAAGTAGCCCAAAGTGTCTTCCACTTACTTCTGCTCTGGGACTCGCTCTCGGTTGAGTTAAACAGACGTCTCTCAGTCATACACACTGAATCCAGTGTGTGTGTGTTGTCGTCCTCTGTCCCTGTGGCAGGAGCAGCAGAGTGGAAGCGTCGGACCTGGAAGGCACTTTTCAGCCTGCTCACACACACTAGGGCCCTGCTGCTTGGCTGCGCACCATGGGTCACTGGTTTACATTAGAAAAATACAGCCAGCCGAACACAGTCGAGTGTGTTCAAACATACCTGAAAAAACCAACACTGCATAGAGGACAAAAGAAGACCAACACAAATCACCAAACAAGACGTTTCAATGAGAATTGTATCATTTGAAGATTTTATGTGAAAACAGTATGGAAATGTAATTAAAAAGGAAATGAGAATGAAAAAGGATTTGGCATGACTCAATGTAATTTCCTGCATTAAATGATGGAAAGAATCATTTGATTGTTAATTCTCAGTTAAGCGCATGAACAGGCGATTGTTTTTGTCGGGAGGTTTACGTCTCTGTGAGGTAAATCTCTTTCCTGGCAGCAGGATGAAAAATGAGAGGGAGACATGAGGACAAAATGGAGGTCTGCCACTGGTCAAAGAGCAACTGAGACAGACCTTTATTTGGTTTGTGTTTGACTCATCAGTAGAATTCACACAATTCATGATATGTACAACAAATCACTGAATACAAAATATCTTAATATGATATAATACTGTCATGTGTGCTGTTATTAATATTATCATGTCCCTCCTCACAACATTCTGCATGACACAAGTCGTCAGATGTTTCACACACACTCAATGTAAAGCCCCGCCTCTCAGCGCGCAGGAACGCCCCCGACCAATGATCGACGTGCACTAAACAGCACGCGCGGGCGGGGCCACACACGACGCGTCCAATCAGGCTCCGAGGGCGGGGCCTGTGCGTCACCGTGTGTGGCGAGAGTTACAATGTAACAAACGCGGAGGATGAGACGTCGAGCAGACGTGCGCGTGCATCAAGCGCTGCGGTCACGCGCGAAGCGATCACACACACGCGAGGCGCAGCGGACCGGCCCGCACGTCACCGAGCCCCGGAGAACCGCCGCCGCTGCACGGGAGAGCCCCGGAGAACCGCCGCCGCTGCACGGGAGAGCCCCGGAGAACCGCCGCCGCTGCACGGGAGAGCCCCGGAGAACCGCCGCCGCTGCACGGGAGAGCCACGGAGGAGCGCCGCGGGGCCGACATGGACGAGCAGCCGCGCTTGATGCACGCTCATGCGGCCGTGGGGATGACCGGACACCCCGGGCTGTCTCAGCACATCCCGGAGAACCCCGGAGCGACGGACGGCGACGGCAGAAAGCAGGACATCGGAGACATCCTACAGCAGATCATGACCATCACGGACCAGAGCCTGGACGAGGCGCAGGCCAGGTGAGCTGTCACCCAACACGGGCACATTTATCTGAAAGTCCCGACATCTGCTCCAGAGTTACAGATAACACAATAATGCGCGTTAAATCATCGTGTAAACTGAGATCAGTAATAACACTCACTATCACACAGATTCATATCAAATACTGACAACAGAACAGTCACACGGAGCAGTCAGTGACACAGTTTAACACTTAATCACGCACATCTTGTATATATTGTAAATACTATGTAAACTGTATTGTTTTAGCATGACTTTACATTAAAACAATTCAAGCTGGTTAGAAGTAAACGTCCGTGCATGAATGTTTCAGTTTTGAAACGGACTCGCAGTATTACAGGAGTGACTGCAGTGGAAGAGTTTACAGTGCTGTGATGACAGCTGATTAAAGTGCTGCTGCTGTTCTGAGTACAGTGATAGTTCAGAGGTTTCTCATGTGATCATGCAGATGTGATGTTATTGACACGGTAATGACTGACAGCACAACACACTGTCAGTGTCCTGTAGTGACACACATCAGGCTGCTCTTCTGACGTGCTGCTCAGTTTTTGTCAGTGGAAATGAAGGGATGAAAGATGAATTTGACAGACAGCACTGAGATCTCACGGCTGATATTGTTCCTTTAGGACAGACAATCTTCAGGGGTTTAGTTCCTAGAGAGCAGATTTATATTAAAATATAAAATAGTGTTAAAATAAAAACATAATTATTTTTAGTTTTTTTTGTTTATTATTCTGGTAGAATAGTTTTTCAAAATAATGAAAAAGTGACAGTAGTTTCAGATTGTTACAAACTAAAAGCTAAAAAACAGTAAATAATATTTACTGAACCACTGACAATTCATAAGTGAATTTTGTTTGTTTACTCATATAATATATATGCAAATATTAAAGTCAAAGACGGTGTGGAGTTTTTTAGTGTTTTTTTGACACTAAGAATGTTTGCCGATAAGCCAACAGGCAGAGAAATAAATCTTCACTAGCAAAGAGAAACATTCAGCTTTTTCCATGTTTCAGGAAACACGCGCTCAACTGCCACAGAATGAAACCGGCTCTATTTAACGTCCTGTGTGAAATCAAAGAGAAAACCGGTAAGTGACGTTACGCTTGAAAAATATACATCAAGATCACACAGTGTCTCACACAGTGACACATTTAGCCTTATAGTCAGAAAAAGTTTAGCGTTGTTTTTTTACTGTGCCTTTTCTAATGTCTATTCAAAGGTTTCTCTGAGCACTGTCTGAAACTTGTATTGTGAGCACTTATTGTGTCTAGTTGCCTCTTCAGGTTGACTCGCTTGTTGTATTCCGCACTTGTAAGTCGCTTTGGATAAAAGCGTCTGCTAAATGAATAAATGTAAATGTTTCAAGGAAATAACTTTGTATTTAAGTGTTTAAACATGTCATGACACAATTATGACATTGGAAAAAATATTATAATTGTAAACGCAGTGTTGTTCCTCCTGAATGAATGCTTTTTTCTGCATTCTGATTGGATGTGTGTGTGTGTGTGATTGTGACTTTATGGCAGTGCTAGTGAGGAAATGAAGGGAAATATCTGTAATAATTCAGCGTTTTGGTACATCATATTTACAGTATCACTGTAAGACTGTATTGGGCTTGTCTTTTTGCACCTAAACAAGAAATTCAGCTAAACTTTGGTTATGAAAGTGCAATATTAAATCACAAACCATAACTCGCCTTGCTGCAGTGTTTATTTTGGGATGTTTGGATAAACGCCATGAGTGAAATTGTGTTTCTGAATTTCTGGAGATGTCAATTGCGAGATGTAGATTTTGCGGTTCTGGGATGTAATTTTAGAGGCATCACATTAATTTAAAATGTTGTGTATGTAACAGATGGTTTGCAGCTGAAAAAGAGGGAAAAAGTCAGATTTGTGGTGAGTTTTTTTGGTCTGCTGTGTCACATATACAGAAAGACTGGCTGTAGTTTTTTGCTTGTTTTTGGCTTCCCGAAGCCGTGAGAGGAGGAATTATGAAGGATTTGTGCTGGTGAGATATTGAGACAGTATCGCTCTGTGGTTTGATGTGCTAAACGGTTCCAGTGGGTTTCACAGTCATTAGTGCATGAAATAAAGAGGAGTAGATGAGGGATAAAGCAGATTTCTTTATCATTATCTCTCTGACGGCCCAGTTTATTTTGTCTCCTTTACTGGCGTGATGGGCTGCACTGATGTTTTCATTGAGTTTCGGCCCCGAGCGATGGGGGTGTGGTGTGGCTTGGGTTTTTTGCGGCCTGCTGCTCCTCTTCTGCTCTGCGTCTGAGAGGAGAGTGATAAAGTTATTACGTTTGTTTTCTTTGTGGAGTTCACTCAGAGTTCGAACTCGCAGAAAATGCTGTGGACGTATCCCAGACAGCACCACTTCTCTCGACAATACATCAAAAATATAAAGGTCCAAAACTAGGAGCCTCATCTGTGTCCCAGTCTGAGCTGTAGAAGACAGCTGAAGTGCCAGTGAAGACAGCTGAAGTGCCAGTGAAGACAGCTGAAGTGCCAGTGAAGACAGCTGAAGTGCCAGTGAAGACAGCTGAAGTGCCAGTGAAGACAGCTGAAGTGCCAGTGAAGACAGTGAAGTGCCAGTGAAGACAGCTGAAGTGCCAGTGAAGACAGCTGAAGTGCCAGTGAAGACAGCTGAAGTGCCAGTGAAGACAGCTGAAGTGCCAGTGAAGACAGCTGAAGTGCCAGTGAAGACAGCTGAAGTGCCAGTGAAGACAGCTGAAGTGCCAGTGAAGACAGTGAAGTGCCAGTGAAGACAGTGAAGTGCCAGTGAAGACAGCTGAAGTGCCAGTGAAGACAGCTGAAGTGCCAGTGAAGACAGCTGAAGTGCCAGTGAAGACAGCTGAAGTGCCAGTGAAGACAGTGCATTACGGAGCCTTTTTACTAGAGGTTTGCTTGTTTAGCAAGTAATTTGTAGTAAGTAACATTTCTAGTGTGAACTAGTGTTTGGGAATGATGAAATGTTTTACATTAGTCATGTATAAAATTGTTTTGTATGCGAAAGAAATGTTGAAATGATCTTAGCATTAAGCCATTAAGCTGAAGTCTGATATGCTATTTCTAACGTCTTGTGACTGTGAATGTCATTGTTGTTCTCACACAAGACTGGACCGACTGAACTTCATTTTCACTGCTCAGTTAAACGTATTTACAGATGCTTTATAAAATTTAAGCATGTCATTTTTTTGTACCACAAATAAGAATTTGCAATCAGAGAAAAGTAGTAAAAGATTGTAGTAATGGTAATGGTAGTAATGGTTGATTCTTGATGTGTATGTGTATGTGTATACTTTAACCTCGCGGTATTCACATAAAATAATATTGAACAACCCTGTTGTTGTGTGTTCTTATGTGTTACTGTAGAATTGTGTCACTGGTGGTTGTAAGATGTTTGTTGATGTTTCTGACTGGCAGAGTATTTACAAAGTATTGTCTGCTACCAAAATCAGCACATTTACTATCATTTTTAAGAAATGTTGTTTTTAAACAATGACACAGTTTATAAAAGACAGTTATGATGTGTTACTTTCATCAAACCAGTTTATGAAGTGTTGAGAATGACAGTATAAATATATAGTGTAACTTTATGCTCTTGACACTTAATTTAGGTTTTATTTAGTCATGTATGTTCAGCTAAACAGTACTGGTCAAAAGTTTAGGATCACCTGCCCGAAATGTTTATTATGTTAAAAGTCTTTTCATCTGAAGCCGTTTGCTTAAATGTTAAAAATTATTATTGTAGACAAAAATATAATTGTGCTGACATATTCATTTCTGTTATTAGAAAATTACAGTTTTATTTAAAAAATCGTTTTGAAATGGATGAAATGCTATTGAATAATGAAGAAGCAGCCAATAAGAACCCAGCATCATTACCCTTCATTACTGTTTAAAAATCATTGTCTCAAGAAACTAGAACATTTTTACAAAATCTAGGCAATTTGTGGCTATATTAAATAATCTAAAATATAACAGTTTGATTTATTTGGAATTGTCTTTAGTAACAACATAATTCCCATAAATACCTTTGCGTTATCTGATAGTTTACATTTAAAAAATGTGGAAATAAATATGAAAAAATATTAATAATGAATGTGATTCTAAGTGATCCTAAAATTTTGACAGGCATGTATGCAACTTTAAAACCATTTAATATAAAAGTGTGATTGATTGTGAAAGTGTAAACATTCAGCGTTTTCATTCAACATTTGTTTAATTGTTAAATCATTATAACAACACAGTAAAAAGCAACAAAAAAGTGAAAGTAGTTATTTTATTTAAGTCTCATTTTTCCTAATTCAGGATCAGCTACAGTCCCGTCGCCTCATCGTGTCTATAGCATGTTAGCCTCACTTTACTGACTGATATCTGCAGAGAGGACGTGAGCCCGGGTCACACCCCGAATTTTGACCTCACTCTCTGTTGTTACTGAAATAAACAGAACAAGAACACGGAGGATCTCAACTAAACAACATCTATTCTAAAGACGGAAGGTGAAAGTTTTTTAGACAGCACGTGTTTCTCTGTGTTTCTAAGACGCTGTCGTCTGTGCGCTGAATCACTTTCATTCCTCACATACTGTCTTTCTCATCTCTGGAATGTCTTTGTAAGGGCTTATGTGTGTGTTGACATAAAGGGAGTGTGTGCACATGTATTTGTGTATAGGTGGATTTGGAGTGTTTTTCACCCTAATCTTTTCGTATTGTAGTTTTGACATCTCAGAAAGTCAACTGAGTAGAAGTTTAATACTGAAATCTGATTGGATAAGCTGTGCTCTGGCAAGCAAGTTTTAAAATTCTGATGATTAACAGAATTGAAACCACAGACAGTGTTTATTATTATTTTTAAATGCACTACATGCATGAATGTGAAATGTCATTTGGAATGTAATTCATGAGTTTGGTTTAGAGTTTTGGTTCTGAATTGGAATGGATGGTTCTGTTGACACATTCATGAAGACAGAGGTTGTGTCTCTCTGAGCGTCTGTGGTCTTTGAAGCGTGTAGCCTAGAACGATGTTGGAAATGTTCTGGCACCAAATGCTTTTCCAAAAATACTCTCAAACAATTCCAGCTAGATCAGCATGGACCCAACAGCAGGCAAAATCTTCTTTCATTATTCTTCATAGTGATATCACCAGCCAGCTCTCAAGGAGCACTGCAAATATCTTTTCTCCTGCTTTAGTTTCACTTACTAAAGCAGGACTTGGATTTGGGTTTCTTACACATTGAAACTCATCTCTATGAAAGCGGAATTCTTGGAATTGCAGAACTGTGTCGAGGCATCTAATTACCGATTGTCAGTGTTGGTTCTGTGACATTACCTTGAACCTTCAGCTTTGACAGAGACGCAGCAGCAGCACTCCAGCATCTCAATGTGTGAGCTTTTGATGCCTGTCAAAAATTTCACATTGTGTCTGGATAGTCGTAAACTTCAGAGACCTCCAAATGAAACCCTAATAGAAACTGTTTATGTACACAGTGGGTTGTTTTTTGTTGGCTTGTTGTGCTTAGCTTATTTGTTTAATCCCTTGTTAATAGTTTTCCTCTGTTTAGTTATCACAATGTTTTTATAAACAGTAAAATATTTTGTACTTTGTAAGTGTAGAATTGAGCAGTGCTCTTATTGAGATTTTATGTTGCGTTCAATTTTTGCAAATAATAAAAAACTGAATAGCTAAAATAACATTTTTAAAATTATCGTAGATTGTTGTAAACATCTCACAATCGTTTTGTATAAACATGTTGGCTTACCGTGTTTTCCCTGCCAGCAAACCTCAACAAAAGGCTAGTTTTCCTGTGGCATGTGTTTAAACTGTGTGAGGTTTAGCGCCTGGGGTTCGAGTGATGTAATGTTATTTTTTGATGTGTGAGAATAAGGTGAGGAGAGGGCAGGGCAGGAATATTTGACAGGGCTGATGTAAGCTTGTCTCTGAACACACTGAACACACCAGTGGCCACAGAATAGACTTCTGCAGCTCATTACAGCCTGAATAAATCATCCACATCGGCCCTTGTGCTTCCAAACAGCAGGCTGACATTCATTTAACACCTTTTAGGCGGATATAACATTAACAACAACATACCTGATGACACCTCAATAAGTAAAAATCCTACAGTTTTCCATAGAGTTCAGAGATCAAGCCTCATGGCTACAACTGGACTGTCTACAAAAACAAAACACTACCATTTTTGTTATTTTTACCATTTGTATAAAAGTGCCTTTAACCCGACTTGGCAGTCGGGTTAAATATCAGAGTCAAGAAACAGATGTTAAAAATCTGATGTTACTCTTTATTCTTTCGTTTTTTTTTATAAATTCATAGGTTTATTCATAGCACTGGAAAGGGAAGGTCAGGGTGAGCAGATTGCATTGTGGGAAACCAGATCTCATGCAGTAATGCACTTTTTGGCAAATGTAGGTCATCCAGGTGTTTAATGCATGCAGAACATTTGTTCGTTGCACAGTATGCATGCTATTTACTGCAGTGTACTGCACAATTGCACATCCTGTCCTGTTAGAACAATAAAAGCGTGTAGCATTCCACACATCCGGCCTTCTCAAACACAAAACATTTGTTTCTGGCTGCCATGTTCGTTCAGATGCAGTGAGATGTTCAGGGCTGGTTTTCCTGACACACAGCTGGATGTGTCTCAGTGCAAATGTATGCTGTTGTGTCTTTCTTTCGGTTGTTTCATGCGTGTTTTTAACATGCTGAGGCAGCATCTCTCCACGGATAGTGAGCGAGCCAGATACAAGATTCACATCTGTTGGGCGGCCCCATCATCCTTCGAGCAGAAACGCTAAAGCCTAATCCAGCACATAATAGAGGCACACGGGTGCTGCCTGGCGGCGTGTGGCCTGTGCGGCGCTTTTTGGAACGGTTCTGCCAGGCTTTGGCTGAAATGAGATTAGGAGCGCATGCCACAACAGTTAGAGAGAGATCCGTCATCGTTCTCTCTGAGTATACACTGGAGCACAATCACAACACCTTATGAATTATGCAGATTGTCAGTGGCCTAATTGAGATGTGTTAATCATATTAAGAAGCTTAATAGCTGGAATTTAACTGTGATGCTATTTGGTAATTAAGCACAACAGCGAGTTTGTAGGGCTTTTGATTAAACCGCTAGTCGAGGACGGATGTCTGTCTCTCTGTCTGTTTGTCTGGCAGGTTGTCTGTCTGTCTGTCTGCCAGTATTAGGGCTAGGTGATAGTGCTCAATGTTAAAAGTAAATACAGTTTAATGTAAAAATACAGTAAAGCAAAAATCTAATCTTTCATACTGTTTTTAAAATCTGTGGGTTTAATTTTCAGTCTCTGATAATTAAAGAGTTTACACTTATTTAAACTACCAGTTTTCTTTATCGAACTAAAATAAACATTATATCAACACAAAGTATTGCAATATACAGTTAGCACTAATTTTTGTGTTGCACATTTGAAAATGGCAGATTTGCATTTGCCAGTACAATAACAACAAATGCGCCACCCAAACTGTATTAGAAAGGCTGTCTTTTAACAGATTCTGTCTAAAGCTATTCGGCGAATGCCTCTGCTCATCTGACCGCCGCTCATTCACAGACTGCTTGCATTAAACAACGCGCGTGCAGTACATCAACAGCAATTTTATCAGCCAGTTTGCTTTGTGTCGCCTGTTCTAAACAGCCCCTCATGAAGCATGTAGGTGGAGACGCTCGGCCCTTCATTACTGCATTACACTCAGCCCTGCATTACTGCCAGCTTTCTTCATATGTTACGACTTTAATAAAATCTGAAAATTTGTAATGCACGTTAAAGTGAATGTGACGTGCTTTTTGCTAATGCAGTTGCCATACCAACGTAGGAGTCGTCTGTCTTTAATGCAAAGTTCAGAACCTCATTTCCTCTCACCATCACAGACACTACAGGCAGCCACCAAATACAGAGAATGAGAGAGGGAGAGAAAGAGCAAAAGAGCCTCTCTTCACATAGTAGAAATGACACAAATTAATACATACTACTTAAAGCAGACCAAGATGAATGGTTGCCTTTCGTTGCAGTTTAGTCCCACTGTCAGTTGTCGGGTGTTCCATGGACAAAATCAACACTAATCAACATTTATCCCCCTTTTGCCGTGGGCTGTCAGGATAACCACCCCCATCTCCCCCGCTACGCTTTTCACCTCTCATAAAGCTCGTCCATACATCACCCCCCCCACACACCCCGCTGCAGCACGTCGCATTACACACATGATATATTTCTGTTTCATTTGCATCTTTTGCATCTGATAGTTAACTAGGTGAAGCACTACTACCTGACACATTCATCGGTTGAGCTGCAGGTTCTGTAGTCTTTTGTTCGTAGTACAGGTGGGGTTATATACATTATATTCTATATCCAGATAGCTCCTGTAGTGTTTGTGCTTTATAAGGGATGTTTTGTGTAGTCAGTTATTTTTGTCCAGGCTGTTTCTGTATGGGTGTGTTTTGAGTAGAAATGAGTGAATCTGTGCTGTTTGCTTCAGACGGGCTTGAACTGTATGCAAAACAGCATAAAGATTCATTAAAAAGTCAGTATGATATGACAGCTGGTCAGGTCCACACATGTGACGTCTCTGGAAGAGTGCGGTATGGACAGAGCTCAGCATGAAGTGTGTGTGGAGTCTGAACTGGTGTTTATTTCTGTGATGTTAGAAATCAGGACTGTTCCTGTGTGCTTTCCCAAAGAGGCAAGAAGACATGCTACTATATGGCAGTTATAAGCTACATTCTCATTATTTCTGTCTGTCCCTCTTTGTGTCCAGTGACAAATGTGTCAAAATAATGTTTCATAGAGTTCACATTAATTCCTTAAGACACATAACACAAGATCATTAGACAATCTTTATTAATTGCCTGTTTTATACACTTTTGATTATTCAAATGATTCTGTTTTGGTACTAGAGTATATCAGTGACACTAAAGCATAATTTTGACAGTTCTCATGTATCTGTTTGAGCATCTTAAAATAGCCTCATCGACACAGTACGCGTGGCACGGAAATGTTTTTTTAAGGAAGCACGTGGAGCCTTGTGCCCCCTGAAAGGAAACAAATGTTTGGGAGAAGCAGAACGATGGTTTTGGCCGCTTTCCCAGCACAGACACGAGTGCCATCACGGCTAACGTTCAGCTCCGGAAGAAAAGCTTGGAAGTTCCTGCTGCACATATAAAACCGGTTGCACTGTTTCAAGTTGTGCAGTGGCAGAAAAGCATGCGACAGCGCAGTCAGACGCCGTTCGGTTGCTTAATGCGTGAATCTAGCATTTTATGGTCCATAACCTCATCTCAGCTCACGTACATCCGGTGTGATGAGCTATTTCTCCCCAGTCTTGTTCTTAAAGAGCTTTGCTGAGCAGTAGTTATGCTCAGTTAAGTCCTAGTGGTTTTGGTAATAGAAGACATCTCCATGCAGCTGGCTCAGCACTTCTGAAGACTTTGTCCTGATGCACACCAGTGTGCTGAAACAGGTGTCTGTCACAGGTCATTTCAGGACTCCATTGAAAAGGTTACAATGGCAGACAGGCAGGTGTGTGTCATCTGAAACTGACTTTGATCAGTAGTGGTGTAATGTGTGGTTTGTGTTGTTCACCTCATACACAAAAGAGATTTTAGGATACATTTTTCCCAGAGTTTATGACTGGTAGCCCACAACACATGCATGAGTCATCTGAACCAGCAGTTGTAGTCTCTCTGCTCTTCTCTCTTCTGTCATGGTTCCACCTCGGCCACATTCATGTTCACCTGCTGATGTAGATGCAGCCATACCAGATTTTGTGGCATCAACACGTCTGAAGTTAAGTTATGGACCTGAGACCTGCTTTATTTGGTTGTGTGAATGATGTTTTCTGACCTCGGGTTCACTATAGATTGCATGATTAAGTAAAAACATTTTTTATTATTATTCACTATATGCAGACAGATACCAGTCATATAGAATTGTGAACAGTAACATAAAGTCACCAGCTCTTAATGAAAACAAATGATTGTGGGTGTAAATGGTTTCAGTGTGAAGAGTTAATGATATGCAGCAAGCGCAGTCACTCTTTTATAATCAGCAGAGCTTCTTTATTTGTAGGAGCACCGTACAGCATTCTTAATGAACATGCCAGATTCATCAGAGCACTGATGGACGTTCACATATTCACTTTTGGTGCTGTAGATCATGCTAGCCTTATCTGCCGCCACTGAAGACAAGCACTTTGGAGGTTACGGTAACCTTGCTGAAACGCTCATCTGTAGTGATGCTCGTCTTCAATCCATCTTCTGCATCATGGAGCACTGAAATGAATCTGTTAAGAGCAACACAATGCTGAGAAGTCAAAAGGGCCATTTCTGAAGTTTTGTGTGCCACATTGAGAACCGACACTCCCCTGTTCCGATTCACACTGTTTTTCTGTTCGTTTCTGTCTCCTCTTATCTCTGGTGCTCTGCCTCTCTTCCTCCTCTTTTTTATTCACAACCCATTTGTGCTTCCAGCCAGCAACACAAATGAGAAATACAGAGCGGGGTATCAAAACGAGTGCTCATAAAATATTAACAGCGTGTAGGAAATGGTACATGGCAACATTCTTTTTCATTTTTGGTTCTGTCAGCACTCTGTGGAAGGGTTATTTGGGAACATTTATCTATTTTAATGCTGCTTATATGAAGTTACTTTCTCACAGCATCTATTTGATGTCGTCTCAGAGTCACATCAATATTGGTACCCACAGAAATCTCCAAAGCGTTTCATGCGGGTTTACTGATTTTAACAGTTTTTGACTAGATACCCCACTTGTACCTTCAGCTTGGTCTTGTTTAGACATACTATGGAGATAGTCAAAGGTTATTAGCAGCCACTTTACAGCTTGTTCCGGTTAGAAACAGCACAGTAAAAACACCAAACAGCTCATTATATTTATGAGGCGGGTTATTCTGAAATCAAACAGAAAGCAGGATATACAGGTGTGCTCATATCTTGTTTTCTTCTAAACATCTAAAATAAAAACAGTGAGAGCTGATACCTTATAAAACAGTAGATATTTAATAGACATTTGAGCTGTCCTTTTTGACACAGACATCTATGAGATGCTAAGCTGATCAGATTTATCCTCTGGATATCAGATGATTGATTCTGCATCTTTATATCTGCATGTTTCCTGACATGTTTCTGAACATCCGGCCAAATGGGCGGAGATGAACCCTGAATCTGCCTTTTCATGGGACGACACAATAAAGAAGGAGGTGTCGATCACAAGCGTCAACTGGGGTGCCTTCCAGCCTGTCCGATGTCCTTCAGGCCCTCGACGCTGTCACTCAACATCCCGACCCTGAGCGTTCATCACAGACAGCAGATCTTGATGGTGCTCTTCAGAGGTCACATTGGCTCTGATAGGGTGTGAATTATGGCCTTCTTTAAGTAGGTGCGGAGGGCTGGCGTGCTGACAGTTTGTTTATTAATCAGCTCTGACATGTTTCATTGTTATTCCCGTCCACGGACATGTTTCATTGTTTTGATTGGTCCTCTGCTGCTTGTTTTGCGACAGCCGGCTGAAACTGAAAGAGCATCAAGTGGCTTCGTCTCTGAGTGAGATCTGAAACTGAGGAGGAGGATGTAATTGGCACTAAATCAACATACTGTTGCAGTGTTGTTGCACAGATATAGTCATTTCAGTGAAACTGACTTTTTTACAGTTTTTTACAGTTTGTTTTAGCATTTTCACCTTTTTGCCATTTTTCTTTTTTAACCTTCATAATATTTTTGCTTTAATGAGATGTGTTCATTGTTTCAGGCTCTTGGTGTGAAAATGTGTTTTAAAGTATAGTAAAGTAAAGAGCCAATCAGTTTTCATGATGTGTGTTGTGGTCAGTGTGGATTTCTGAATTGTGCTGGATGAGTTAATGAATCTTCTATCACAAACTTCAGCACACACACACACACACACACACACACACACACACACACACACACACACACACACACACACACACACACACACACACACACACACACACTACAACACTAATGATGTCGCCCAGCTCAGGTAGCTGTCAGGCTGCAGTGATTAACTAAATGCAAAACTAGGCCATTTTTTATCTTCTTTGGTGTGGTCGGATAAAGAGACATGTACCTTGTGTCTTGTCACTTGTCTGTATGTTTATTCCTTCAAAATAGGGTGGAAGATTTTTCACAAAGTCTTAATTCCTGTGCTGATGGAGCCGTTGGTGAATCTGAGGTCCCTTTTAAAACACACAGAATCAGTGTGTTTTAACCCAGAACACTTACTTTTTTACCAATATGACTTTTTGCTTAATAAATCAGGAGTCAGCTCTTGATTTATTAGGAACGTGAATGAGATGGTTGGACATATTCTTTGAAATGTCACATGAGCTGTTGGGGATCTCGTGACTCATGTATAGTTAGACTCCTCAGGTCTCTGCTCCCTGTTAAATTTGTCAGTGGTCTGTCAAATATGCTAACACACCCTGCGTCCCTCGAAGGGCCTTGACTTCATGGTTTCATATTTTATTTAATATATTGATTTCTGCCCTGAAATATGATGAAAAAAGAATTATCTTAATTTCATACCATTACATCCATTATTCAGACTAGCTGTGAAAAACGTTTTACTTGCAAAAACCGGTGCAGAAGATGGTGTTTGATCCTCACCTGCTTACCAGGAACACTGAAAATGCCTCTGTTTTTTGAAGGTGTTTCTTCATGCGTGTAAACAGAGAAGAACCGGCTAACAGAAGTTTAACTTGTCACTTTATGGGCAATTTTGGTCTTCACTCTCCTGCTGTTCTGACTGCCAGAATGTGATGGGCTTCAGCTCAGAAGTGACACGAGCTGGTAGGAGCCAAATGACTAATGCAGAGCTGTGTGTAGAGCGGCCCTCTCTCTCTCTCTCCCCCCCCCCTCTCTTTTTTCTCTCTCTCTCTCTCTCTCTCTCTCTCTCTCTCTCTCTCTCTCTCTCTCTCTCTCTCTCTCTCTCTCTCTGCAGCCGTGTGTGTTTGTGTTGATGTGGAGTGAAGCAGAGATGGCTGTACTTCATAGGTTCTGTGGAGCACATTAGCAGCAGGTGGAGGTTCTTGACTGTGATCATTTAATTGCAGACGTGTATGTGGATGTTGCTGGAGACGTCTGACATATGGTGATGGATTTCTCTTGTGTTGAGAGTGCTGTGGCTCACACTAATACAGAACATCACCAGTATCTTACAGTGTGAGTAACTGTATAAAATTGAAGTGATATGTATTTCAGGATGTACAGTAGGGATTTGTGACTCCATGCTTTTGCTTAGTTACAGGTGTCTATTTTTGGATAATACAGTGAATAAAATACTTGAAAAATGACATGAAGGGGACTTTAATGTAAAATCAGTTTTATTATGAAAAACTACTGTTTAAAATTAATTGTTTTAGCTGAATTGTATTTTTTAATCAATAATATAAATATTGGTGTTTTCAAATATAATTTGGGCAAACTGTAAGCAAACTCAGTTTAGGTTCTGGGTTTTAACATTACTATGTTTTTTACTGCTCTTTTGTGTAAATATAAGACAGTTTTGGCCACACCAAAATATACAGACTGTACAACATAATCTGTCTTACACTGTCATATCACCCATAACGCCTCTCACAGACACACTTTCCATCCACAGTCACCGCTTCTGCTTTCGTCAGCTCGTAATAACATGCGGCTCGTGGGTTCTGGTGTGATCTTTTGGGGGCTGGAGGTCATCAGAACCCCAGCTCGCTGTCCCTTTAGCCTGAAGCTTCACTCCTGACAGGCCTCATGTTTATTTCATGTGGTGTCTGCACTGTCTCCGCTCTCGCCAGCTTCCCGTGTCATTAACGCAGGAGAGAGGACCCGGCAGCGGGGCGGCTAATGAATTCCACTGCGGCTTCTCTCTCCTCACCTCGTTACTCTGGCTCAGGGTGTCAAATTAAAACTGCTGGAGAAGAGAGAACACATGTGGGTGGGTGCAGAGTCACTGTGGCTTCAACATTGTGGTCAATAATCAAGAGCGTGTGGTTGCTAGGCTGGAAATTGTGGTCACAGTCAGATTGATGGTGTTGGTGGGCTGGAGATGTCGACTGCTGCGCACAAGCCATGATTTCCTCTCTAAGATGAATCTAGAGACCGTTATTAATGGCATCAGACTGAATTGAGTTGAGGGGCAAATTTTCTGAACAGTCAGTCCAATTTTGCATGCAAAAACCTGGTGCTAAATGCACTGAGTATTTAAATGAAGTTATTATCACTCTCTATAGTGCAAACAGCTCACAGATTGTGCCTTATTAACAAACCTCTGGCCTGCAGAAAGCAGGTGCTGTACTGAATTTTATTACAAGACATTTGTGTACATTTTCTGTTGATCATAGCAGCAGTAATTTGTAATATGATTAAAAACATTTCAAAAACCAGACGTATGTCCAGATGTGTGAAGTCAAGCACATTTTTGGCATTTTAAAGAGGAGATTTGTGGGTCTGACTCACAGTGCTGCAGTAATGCTGTACAGTCCCATTGAACTAGACTAGATCATAGTGCTCACTGACTCAAAAGCCTGTGGACTCTTGAAACACCTAACTAGTGTGTCTTATTTGTCTGTTAATAGTGTTCAGCAGTGGATTTAAATACAGAATTTGTTTATTTTTGTAGTGTTGTCAATGAAAATGTAGCCAGGACAAGAAGAAATCTGTTGGCAGAAAAATCCTCATGGCTGATCCCTGCAGGCCTGTAATGTGTGTCTCCTTAGAAATACAGCAGAAATCGTCCCTGTATCCCTTTCTCAATATCTCACTCTCTCAGACAGCACTGGCAGATGGGAAACAGTGTCAATCAATTCATCAGAGCTGTGTGTCTCCTGTGGTTCAGGGATGTTGGTGTGGGCGGGGCTTAGAGACAGACAATCCACAGAGGCAGCAAGACACGTCTAAATAGTCTATTGCGCAAACTACTGTCAACTTAGGCAAGGCTTTCATATGGCCATTTCTGGAGGAAGTGTAGACGTATGCTTCACTGATGTGATGTCTTACAATCCTGTGAGGTTTGGTGGTTGTTTGAAAGATTTATAATTCCAATATTACAGTGAAAAAGTTGAGATGGCAGCCATAAATAATGAAACACTTTGTGTTGTACATAACAACATTCTTTAATAACTTCATCAGGTTGACACAAGTCAGTACATGGTACTTACAGTCTAGTTGCGTTAAAAAATAAATTGGGAGCATCACATCACCGTATCTTCATATCCATGAAAGAAGCACATTTGTATATTAGGAGAGATTAGCTGCATGGAGTGCAGGATAGATTTTAATGGAGTAATTGAAAAGTAATGGAGATGTGATTTGGAATTTTGTTGTTAGCTCATCAGTGGAATATGGAGGGCCGTGGAGAGCGAGGGTCTGCTCCAGGTCTTTCCAAAACAAACTGCTATTCTGCCCGCATGCAGACAAAAAACAACACATGGCACCCGTTGCTTCGTTTGGCCATTGAAATGTTCTCCCTGCATGTGCAAGTATGCCACTGCGGCTCTGAGACGCTCAGACACAGAACACTAGTTGTGTTGGCAGTTAATGGTAATGGGATGTTATTAGAGCATGATTCTGTATGAGTGATCTGGGAGAGGAGAGCCCCAGTACTGCAAACAGAGCGTCTGCTTCTCCTTGATACAGCTCCAGCAACATCATTTACATAATGAACCTTTCCCAGTAATGAGGGGCGTGGCCTGAACCTGCGGTTCATCAGAGAGAGACACACACTGGAATTCCAGAATATACTTCTGCTCATAGAGCGTAGTGAAAAGACGTAAGCGATAATATGACCAAAAATCATGGTATAAGTAATCTGTTTTTGAAAATGCAGTTTTCTGATTGGCTGACAGACACAGGCCTTGCCCAGCTTCTCTTTAGCTATTTACAGAGCCTAATGCTGTTACAGAGACAGGTGTGATTTCTTAAAATGCCTGTTTCATATCGTAAGCTTTGTAAGGTTTCCCGCTGGCTTTAAAGAGTCAAACGTTCATATGGAAACTGTGAGGGCAAACACAGATTAATATTGGTTTCAGAGCTTACAGTTCTTTATTAATCTGGCAGAGCAGTAGGGAACATCTTTATTTCTTCAGCTTCCTCTCTCTCTGTATTGATGTTTTATTCCTGTTAGATGTGCTGTGTGTTTTCAGTGTGAAGGTCTGTCATCATTTAACATGCCAGGCCTCCTCTGGCCTCTCTCTCTCTCTCTCTCTCTCTCTCTTCTTTTTTCGTTCTGCTTAATGAGTAACCCTTCTAATTATTTCAGTGGCTGTATTGGGGCTGGAACAGGAGCTAAAGGACGTGACTGTGTTGCTGATAAATGCTGTAGATCAATAATTGAAGTCTGAGCGGTAATGACAGGGCTGATAGAACACAGCACATCTGAGTCAGAGGTTACACTTCAGATAAAACCAGCATCAATGTGTCTGTCCCAGATACAGCCTCTCAGCTTCATGGATTTTTATTTTTAATAGAATATTGCCCAGGTTATTTTTCACCCACAGGTTTTTCACTCTTGTGTAGCCAGTGACTTCATAAAGTCTGATCCAGATTGCAACCCACAGAATATTATTGTTGTTATTATTATTATGGACTCTCTGGGCTTCTGTATGTTCAGAATTAATCAAAATTTTTCCAATAGTTTTGCCAAATGTTAAAGTCAGATCAAACATGATTTTATCAATAAACTCTTTTGCTTTCGCCTCTGCTCTTTGTGTGCATGATTAATTGCCTAAATTTTTATGCAACATGTAATAACTTGCCCCACCTCCAAAACAATGTTCCTCATTCACTGATGTCTCTTTCTTAACTCCTCCCCAACCATCCAGCTCTATTCTGATATGTTATGCTTACTTTTCACCATCCAATAGTTAAAATGACCCACACCAAAAATATAACATAAATATAACTAATATATATATATATATATATATATATATATATATATATATATAATATATATATATATATATATATATATATATATATATATATATATATATATATATATATATATATATATATAATATCCTATTTTGTGCCTGAATACATCACATTATAGAAGCATATTGTTGGCTCATGTTGGCTTTAAAGGTGTGAAGTTTGAAGAGGTGGTCATGTGATCTACAGCAGCCGTTCCCTCTCTCTCTCTCTCTAGAGGCATCCATCTTCTAAATCTGCTGCCCCTCAGACAAGTCTGCCTGTAGCCTTTCATTCAATTATTAAAGTCTGTTTCCTCCGATCTGTCTGTCTCAGTCGCTTTCTATGCAGAAGCTGAAACTCCCTCCAGCTCTTCTGACTGCACGCAAATCAAGGGCAGACCAAAGGCAAGTGTAAAAGTGTCCAGGGTCCCTTTACTGGAGCTGGAGAACTGTTCCTTCCTCCCAACAGATAATCACACTATTTCCAAAAGCCTCGCATTATTGTTTTAGTCAATCCAGCTTTATATCTGTTGGAAATATGGATGAACTTGCTGCATATGGATTGAATATTCCAAAGTTCCCTCCTCAAACAACATGATGTATTGGAGGCCTGAACTACAGTTTTTGTCACTGTGTGTGTGTATGTGTGTGTTTGTCACAGCAAAACATGGGAGATGTGATTGTGTGCTATGCAAGGGTCCATTTGTGCCTCGTGCTCTTTGAATAATGTGGGGGGTTTCATGTTTTTCCACTAATTAAAACCAAATGTCTTCGTTTGAAACATTTACTGTTGTCTTGACTGCATCACAGACATCATCAGACATGCTTGTCTTTGTTGCATTTTCAGACCTTGAAAATCATTGCAAACAAAATCTGATACACGCTATATCACTGACACGACAATTTACAGCGGGACCAAAGTTTCTGCCAAAATAGTTTCCACCAGAAATAAAGAGATGATCCACAAACTTTTAAATGTTTTCGTTGTTTTTAAAAGCCTAGTTGTCATGGAAACACTCATGAGACACCATTTGAAAGGTTAAAAACTAAACTTTCTTGAAACAACAGTCACTTTTTGTGATCATAAGTTTAATAATTATGCCTAAAATATTACTAAATCTGTGACTTGCAGATGCAGATTTTCTTTCTGTCTGTTGTTAATGTTTTTTGCCTCTTTATTCTCTGTCAGTTTGTTGAAACATACTGTGTCCGACACATCTGGGGTGATGAATACTAATTATTTGTTGTGTGCCATTTGCCCTAACTAATTCTCTGAAATTCATTAGTCAGCTGAAAACTTTTTTAAAAAATGAAATAGAAATCTCAAGAATGTGAAGAATGAATGTTGTTTCATATCTAACAGTATCATATCTAATAATATGTATTTGTACGTGATGTGTAATATGGATGTATTTCTTTCAGAGTCTTTTTGAGCACGGTACATTCGGAGGAAGAGGGGCGCTTCTCATTTTAATGTTTTGTAGAGGGGACAGTTCTAAGTTTGACTGAACCTGTTTTACCAGCATTTTAATGTTTAACATGTAATGTTAAAATCTGATGACATGTTGAAATATTGGTGTCTGTGAAAAATCATCAGTCTAATATCTGTACAGTCTGATGTCTGTACAGTCTGATCATTGACAGAGAAGCACATGAGACTAACACATCTGACATCTGCTGTTAATCAGTGCACAGTGACTTCATTAAATACTTGTTGTCATCAGAGAGAAATACGAGCGCATTTCATCCGGCCCACTTCCAGAAATCTGTGAGGATTTTCCACACTGTGGCTGTCGGACCGTCTCAGGTCTGTAACTGTGAGAAGCTCTTGATGGTTTTGGAACCAGCAGCCAAAGTTAAAGCTGCAAATTCTGCCACACAGATCCGTAAAGAACATCAGAGATTCCATTGATTTAGGTCAAAATCACTAATAAACGTTCAGGGCATATCTCTTCCACTTTCTGATATTACAGGTAGGGTAGGCAATTTCAGAGAGGCCAACAATTGCAAGCTTGTTTTTAAGGAGAAGATAAGAGGAATGCAAATAAATAGTTTGACAGGTACAAACATGTACCTCCATATATATATATATATTTAAACATATATTTATTATATATATTTATATACAGATTTATTTATATATATATATTATTATATATATTCATTTTACATATATTTAAACCACTTTACTTAGTAATTGCTATCTGGATGTGAAGAGACTTTCCAGTATAACAAAAAAAATTCTGGAAAAAAATGCCTACCCTGTTTTTAGTGAAAACGCAGCTTCACAGTTTTGTGTCCTGACATTAAATTCAGAACACTTTAGCACATTTCAAATAAAACACAATTTTTTTTCAATGTTGGAGTGAAGTGACCATGACATGTTCTTCAGGTTTTAGGAGATTCTCCTGTACATGTGGGTGTCATCTCAGGTGCTTCAGTGCATTAGGATTAATTTCCTGAGGTGATGTACTACATTATTTCAGTGCTTCTGTTTTCTGAGGTTGGTGTGATAGATGCTGCATGTGAGATTGAAGAATCATGTTGTGATTAAACCTGCTGCACTGTGAGATTGTTTTCACATCATTTATATGTGCCAAATGGCTAATTGTCTTGAAGTAATGACATCACAGTTTGAGCTCAGAGTGGGAGTGTGTGTTTGTGAGCTGCTCACAGTGATGTTGAGAGAGATGCAGTCGATGTTCAATCAAAAGTGTCCTCTGAATGGACAGTGACAGCAGGACAGGGGAGAATTTCTAACAGGGAAAACACAGTTTCACCTGTTATGTGCAGGTCACGGTCTCCGGTCAGAGCGTTAAAAGCAGAACCAGGCCCTTGAGACGGATAATCATGACATGAACAGCATCAATTACTCCTCAGACAATCATTTCAAAGTGCTTTTTATCGCAGAGTCCAGAATAAAAGTCTTTATTGGGGCGTTTAAAGGGACAGGATTGTGCTGCGTTCACTTTATGGCCCTATAGTTACACCTTAAAGCTAATGGAACAAGTCTCTTAAACTTCAAGGGAGAACATAAATAAAAAAATCATAAATGCTTCATAGAAGTGATTTATTCACCTTCATGTCACCACAAACCTGTATGAGTTTTTTTCTGCTGTAGAGCACAAGAAAAGATACTTTAAGAAATGTTTCAGTGGTTTTATGTCCATACAATGGAAGTTAATGGATGTCACTGTTATTTAGTTACCAACATACTTCACAATATCTTTATACAGGTTTGGAATGACTTGAGGGTAAGTAAATGATGGAAGAATTTCATTTTAAGTAAATTATCTCTTTAGACCTTTTTAGTGGTGGAGTTTTGTGAGGGCTCATGTTGACAGATTCTCACTTCCTGTCCCATCTGAGTTGATATTTCAGCTGGTCACCTCCAGGGCTCTCTGTGAAACACAACACCAGCACTTCAGAGTTCAGCACCGGCTGGTGTACTCATTATACTCCAGCTTGTTTTGCCTGATCACAACACATGAAGGCAAGATGCTGTAGGTGTAAGCCCTCCTCTTCCTCTGTCTCATGAAGGTGTGCTGTTGTTCTCGTGGAACTCCGGCTGAATGTGAGAGCAGTCTGGCAGGGGAAACCAAACTAGGAAGTCAATAACACTTGAATGTTTTATGAGGCAGAGATATTCACATCACACGCTGACTGGCAGACGAGAGGAGCACCATGTTTTCTTTTAACCCCGGACTCATTAACGCTGAGCTGCAGTTCTCCACTCATCTGTCAGAACATCTCTCCATCTCACTGTCTCCATTCCTCATCATTACACCAGAGTGTGAAGTGAGTATTCACTTTGAGCTCTATGAAATAATTAGCTTTTGCTCGACCAGAGTTCCAGACTGATGCCTAGCACATGCCACAACACTGACGACGTCTGAAACCTTTATAGCTGGCTCTCATTTATTTTTGAGGTGGTGGCTTTTGTGTGATCTGTATGCAACAGATACCGCTAGCAGCTAGGACAGTTTTGTCACAGTTAGGAAAATTTTGTCCTTGCAACTTATGTGACCTTTAAAAAAAGTAGAAAATTGAGAAATGTGTTTAAAGTTAGCTGTGTATGAACCAAACATTGTCACATACACACCAGTGAAGATGTGTTTACTCCACTATTTGCCTGCTAAAATAGTTATTTACTGCAAGAGCTGCAATACTGAAAACAGCTTTACTACTGTCTGTATTAGAAATGTATTAAATGATGTTAGTAGTTTAGTAACAACAGTGGATGCTATAGTCTGGAGTGCAACAACTGTTATATGTCAGAAAAATCTGTGTGATGTTGAAGCTGGTTTAATTCTGTCTGGAGAATCAGTAGATGTTGCTTATAAACAGTCCAGTGTTGTCAGATCTTTCCTCTCTCCAGAAAGTCACCTCGTGTCTGCTGGTGGTTTAGCTTTATATTATAAGGGTGACTGTTCATTTTCCTGTGTCCTGACTGCCGTGGTCTGTTCCCCATTGTGTCATTAATCTTGAGGGAAAGGCATTTTTAACATCCGAGTTAAGCTTACAGAACTGAACACTGTAGAAATCTAGCACAGGAGGAACAAGTTCACCTCAGCGCTGCTCAAACATATCTCAGCAGAGCTCCCAGGAGTCAAAAGAGACACAGTCACGCTGGAACTCATGCTGGAGACAACAAACTCCATTTGACAAACTTGTGACAATATTCAAATTCAAAATTCAGTTTATTTATTTTTATTCACTGGACAATAGGCCTTTTCCACAAGCTGACATGTACATCTTATTTTCTTATGTTATAGTACATATTATTTTCCAGTCAATGCGCTACCTTCATTCACTTTCATAGTGTTTCCAAAGATGAAATTCGTAAAAAGTATTGAATTTGGGCCATAAGAAGTAAAGAGGGATGTACTGTGAGTGCACCTCATGCAGGATGAAGTCTGTGTCCACTGAGCGCCGGTTGTAAATATATTCCTACAATTTCATATTATTATTATTTGCATTAGTTCCTATTATTATTATTTCCTATTATTATTATTGCAGTCTCTATTTAACAATGTGTTTTGTGTACTGCTGCTTTGCAGCACTGTAAAACTATGAGAAGTGCTATAGAAATTTAACGTTAAACCGCTCAGAGTTAAGACACACACACACACACACACAGTGAGGTGCTTGTGCTAAAACGTGCTGAACTGCATTCGTTTGTATTTGTGAACCTGCATCTAAGAATGCTATATGGAGTCATATTGAGTAAAAAGCACCCGTCTGCGGATGTTTGCCTTGTTATTAATTAGTGTGTTTGAATGTCACTTTTGTACGTTTGTGTGTTTGTGTGTGTGTGTGAGTATCAGAGGTGTCTTTCACCTCGTTCCTCGATGACAGTTTTTTGTCTCCATTAAACATTTTGTGTGCTGTGGTGGAGGGTTCATAACATTTCTCATGCAGATGAACACAAACAAGTGACAAAAGCCACAGAATGAGAGCAGAAGAAAGAGCCATTGAGGGGAGCAGAATTCACGCCGGGCCCTTTCACTGCTGCCAGAAACACAGAGCTGTTTCTCTGAGGTAAAGACCCGCGCCAGCCAGAGAAAAGCAAACGCTGAGAGAATGAGGTGTGTTTGGCAGATGTGAATAACCTGATTCATTTCAGTGTCTGGCTTTAGGCCTGATGCTGTGTGGACACGTGTGTGATTATATATGTGTTCGGTGCTGGGGCACGTCTGTCGGGGGTTGAAACCTGGTGTGTGTGTGTGCGTGTACGCGCGTGCGTGCGTGCGTGTGTGTGTGTGTGTGTGTGTGTGTGGCCTGTATGTTTGGATGCTGATAGAGTGTGGATTTGTGTGTTTGGGTGGCAGATAACAGGCTGTTTATAACCTTGGCAAAGTGTTAGGCTGTAATCTAGTGGAGGCATATTTCCTCTCAGCGGCAGATAAGACACTGCTAGTGCCTTTATCACACGGGCAGATACTGTCGCACACACACACACACACACACACACAGTTCGGGGGCTTTATTTTTAGAGCGCTCGCTCTGTCCCTCGTCATTCCCCTGGTAAGAACAATCAATTTCCACATCTGCCTTTCCAGGCTTCACAGGGACAATGCGACAAACCCGAAGGCCCTGGTGGTGTCATTAAAACATTTGTCCTCCCATTCTTTTGTTTTCATGGAAATTCAGTCTCCTTTAGAGGCAAATGAGCAAGTTTTCTAAAGCACCTGTTAGTTCTGAATTTTTGCTATTAGAAATCATTTAATTGTTTAATGTGAATGTCATACAGTTATGAGGGAAATCTGACTGTTATGTTTTAAGGTATTTTTAAGTCTGATTCAATGTTTATGTCAGTGATGGATATAGAGCAGATGTGGTTGTAGTGTTGAGAAACTCTATCATGTCAGACTGTGAGCTACTTAATTTAAAAGAAAAGTTAAAGTAGTTAAATCCCAAAACATGTTTGATTATTGACTGCTAACTCGATTTGACTGGATAAAAACAGAAGTGTAGTGGTTTTTCACCACACTGTTATTGGTTAAAGAAAACAGCCTGTTACTGGTGAAGCAACACTTTTGAGAGCAGTTTTGCTATTGACGTGCTATGAGGTGGTAGTTTAGTTATTAGCATTCATATTTTTAGTTACTTTGTATCAACTTCATATGGAATCAACACTTCTGTAACTGTAATTCTCTCATAACGTAATGGCTGTTTGTCGCTAGTTCATTTCTCTCTGTCTGATATAAATGTTGTTGTGCTCTCTTTTCACTACGATGATGGTTCGGCATAATTGTAAATTGGCGTCTCCTCAGGAAACAGCTGAATTGTCATTTCTGCAGCTCTGAGATGCTCCATCTCTCAGTAAAACAGTTTCACACTCAACTCCTCTGCAGTTCTCACTCAATGCTTTCTTTGAAAGGATTTCTGCTTTGGAAAAATTGCTCTCCTACAATCGTTGAAGCACACAGTGCACTTAAGGCTAAATTCAGGCCGTGAGCATTAGCATAAGATTATTCCACAGACTGTCAGAGTCGAGGAGCTAAAGCTCTCAGCACACACATGCTCATCTTCTCCCAACATCTACCAGCGCTGCTTCTCTTTTTTTGCTTTAGCACACTGAGTGAATAAAACTGTTCTTTATTTCAGAATTCTCTGTTTTTCTCCATTATTTCAGCAGTACAAGGGCTGTCAGTTTTCCTGGAACTTTCCTCTATCAGTGCAGATGCTGTTCTGCTCCTCTGCAAACATCACAAGGTTCTGCTGAAGAAGAACAACACTGTGCAACACAATGATTGACTAGAACAACAGCATGTGTGCCAGCACAGAGGCATCCGCACGTGTGTGTGTATATGTGTCTTTTTATATATATGATCTGTGAGAATACACGTTCTGCGGTGACTTCATAAATCAGAATTATATATTCAGAGTGGAGAGAGAGAGAGAGAGTCTCATGAGGGCCACAGCATCTAGGTCAGAGTGATTTTATTATTCAGCTGGTAGCTGCAGAACGCAGGAGGAATTCTTCAGAGACAGCTGGAGTCAGTTACCTCAGAATGTGCTAAAGTTTCTCAGAATCACACAAAAACATCCAGGATATTGTTAACATGCTGCGTATGAACTTGCTGGAATTAATCAGACGAAACCGTGGGGACACTTTCATTAGAAATTGCAAGGCCAAAAATCATTATTAATGTAGTACTCTAAACATACTGCAAACATACTCTGAACGTACTCTAAACATACTGTAAACATACTCTACACATACTCTAAATGTACTGTAGACATCCTTTAACGTATTCTAAGCATACTGTAAACACACATCAGTCATACTCTAAATGTACTCTAAACAAACTCTGAATGTATTTTAAACACACTCTTCGTTAAACGTACTCTAAACGTAGTCCAGATGTACTGTAGACATGTGAATCTACACATACTCTAAACATGCTGTAAACATATTGTAAACATGCTGTAAATGTACTCCATACGTACTTTAAGGGTATTGTAGATGTACTCTACACAGGTATCTGAGCAGACACAGGTTATGCATGTGTGAGTGTGTGTGCGTGTTTTTGTGTGTGTGTGACTGATGAATGGGGGGCTCTGGTCCATCATCTTTGTTCCATGGATAGTAATGTGTGATCTGCCCATTCACCCCAAAGTGTCTGGGGTCCTGGTGGACATATGGTAATATTTCTCTCCAGACCCCAGGCAGCACAAGCCCTGGGGATAGCTCCATCAGGGCGGCTTTAGGACACACACAAAAGACCAAGACGAGGAGGAGCTGGACATGGCCGAGACATTCATTACTCCAGCACTATCTGGGTCACAGAGCAGATGCAGATGTAGGTCACAGGGACCTTCTGTTGTCAATCAAGACACAGGAAATGAAATGTGGGACTGGAGTGAAAGGTCACGCCCACTCGACTGGATCACAGGCCATCAGAGAGCAGATGAAGAGTGTATTAGAAGTCTCTACACTGGGTGAGCTGGGGTCACAGGTCTCAGATGCACAGAGGACACCATGAGCAAATTAAAACCACTCAAATGAAGGCTAAAATTAAATGATTTAAACATTTATATGGTTTAAACATTTGTATGGTTTAGAACTACGGGTCCGATTTAGTGACATTTAAAGTGACATTTAGTGACTGATTTAGTGATTTAGAAAGAGATAAATAAGGGATGTGTCAACGAGGATGGGGCCATGATGTTAATGATAATAAACTGAAGAAGGTTTTACAGAGATGGCGGATGACAAAAAGTTACTGATTGCAGCACTAACAGCAAACTGCTGTTACAAGACTGAATGTATGTTAATGTGAAAACTCTAACTGAGGGGAAATTTTACACAAAAATTAACAGGCAACTAAGCAGATAAACTAAATTAAATAGCCCATGTAAAATTTAAAAAGAAGTCCATCACATTTTTCCCAGTGCTTTTGGGTGGCCTAGGCTATTGCTGTAGACATTGTTCTATGGCGCGAGGATGAGTACTTGATTGTACCGGAGCAGGGACAATTTTCAGGATGAACTGGAGCTTGGGTGGGTCTGTCAGATGCTGGATCTATTCTGGAGCAGGCTTAATCTGTAGCCCCCCCGGGATTGAACCACGGAATAAAAATCCAAAACAGAGAATAATTTGCGTAGTTGCTGTTCATAACATTTTATTTACTGTTTTTTGAGGGAAAATGAAAAAAAAGGATGAAGCATTATGAGTGCTTGGCTAAAGAGATGTGTCTTTAATCTAGTTTTGAACTGCGAGAGTGTGACTGAGTCCCAAACAGCATCGGGGACACTATTCCAGAGTTTAACCAGAGCAACAGTACATTGTTAAAAAGCTGTAACCTGCATTGTTACAGACGTAGAAATGTTGTTTTGATAAACTTTCTGAACGGAGTAATGTGGGAATGAAAAACATGGATCTAATTTCATCTTGATTTTTTCTATGAATTGTTTTTTTTAAATCAATCTGGAGGTCTTGCAGAACAATCCAGAGCGTGATGTTTACTGTCTTTTGGAAAGTCTGATTGTATGTTTGAAACTCTTGAATAATTATTGATTGTCGTATTGTTTGGCAACTGTAAACAGTCTACAGTCAGCTTAATACAATACATTTCTTGCAAGAATTAGTGCTTATATACAGGCTAGATACTAAGTGTTACATTTAGTGTGTAACATCCAGGACTATTTGTGCTAAATGATTTCATAAATGATTGATTTAATGATAAATGATTTAATTTGTGCTAAAAACATAAATGATTTCTCAAATTGTGCACATTGCAGAGGTGAGCGATCACTTTTCTAAGTAATAATGGTAGAAAAAATCTTTGTGAATATACTGGTTTTGGTCATACGACACCACATACACAGTTCTCATGTCATGTCATAAGGAGATTTCCTGTCTGGTTTGAGGAGGAAATTTTCTGCATCTCTGTATCCTTACGTCTTGTCCAGTGTTTGAATCCTGTGGATGTTGTGTTGGAGGAGGCTGCGGTTGGGTGATGTTTTAATGAGTAGTAGAAACTGGTAGCACTGAGCACTTGGCTGCATTTTCTTAAACTGCAAAGTAAGAGCCTATTAATAATGCAGCTCATAAATGTGTGTAATTAATTGGGTGCGGTGTAACGGGGGGCGCAGAGGGAGATGCAGCGCTCCCTGCAGAGAGAGACTGCAGCACGCCACATGCCTGCGACTGATGCATTATTTATGTGCCAGAAGAGAAGCAGACTCAAATGAAATGAGATGGATTTGCTCTGCCCCAGTCACTCCTGGCATTATCTGAGATATCTGCTGGCGTTCCAACCAATCCGGAATGCTGTAGGAATGCAGAGGGTGAAGTGTGTGTGAGAGTGTGTGTATGTGTGTGTGTACTCTGTCATGCACTCTGTGTTGGACTGGAAAGGTCAGTGTCTTGGCTGAGACTTTTGGGGTTGTAAAATCCCAGCAGGTGTATTTGAGGCATTTGTTGCCACTACCTCAAATAAACCCTCAACACGAAATCAAAACCCTGTTTACTTTATTCATGTGCTGAACATTCTTCAAGCAACATTTTTGACTGTTGTCAAATAGTTACTTAGACATTGACATGTGTGGAGAAGCTGGAGGTTGAACTTGACCTTTAGCCATTGTGTTCTGGTCAGAAAGTCTTCAGAAGTGAGTATTGTGAGTGTCCAGGAGGAGAGTATTGTAGTCATTCTGGATGACAGTTAAAATGCAGTCCAACACAACATTTTTATGTTCTGTTTTACTATGTTTTTCATGTCATGCTTCAGAAGTAAATTACTGATGCCATTTTATGTTTAAAAGTTACTGTGTCCTCTTGATTTATTGTTGCCTCTTCACTTTTAAACTGTTCACATGTGTTTAAGTACACTGGATGTCTGTCACAGTTAGCCAAACATCATAGAGCATGTGTTGGGCAAGCGTGTGATGGTGAGCACCATACTTTAGATGGCTACTTTAGTAGATACTTTTGAACAATGAACAATGCAACTGAAAAAAGGGCATTTTAGTCAATTTTTCATTTTGATTAAGTGATGTATGTGTATCAGAATATGTGCATCATGGTGGTAATGAAAAGATTTCAGTTAAAAAACTACAAAAATGTATGTTAACAAAACTATGATGGAAAAAGAACACTGTTAACTTATTAATAATGAATTATTTATGTTTGTGAAAAGGAGCTGCGTGAGGTGAAACTGCATTTTAGAGGGCTGGTACAGTGCATCATGGGTAAAGACTTGATCAAAGCAAGTTCGTGCAGTCTGCAGCAGGGCGTTACAAACACACACCCCTCCCAGAGCTCCTCTCCACCCCTCCACCGCTTCACACGCGCTGCTGTAATTTACTGCGACTTGGCTAATCAGAGTAATTATGACTTAATTACAGTTAATCACTTTTACATAAACTTGTTGGCTGAGAGAACAATGCTGTATGAAATGTGGGAGTCTCTCACAAAGAGAGAGAGTTTGTCACTCTGCTGAGTTTTGAGCTTTGTTAAATGATCTGTCTTCCTACAGAAGTGTTGAGCTGGGGGGTTAAAATACACTCCACACGTGTGAACAGACGCATACACACGTTGAAATGTGGCGTGCCAAAAAATCAGTCATCAGTAATATGGCTCGGTTGTTTTAATACTAACATTGCTTATTCAGTAACAAGCCACAATGACACATTGCGACTTGGTCTGTGCACACAGTGAAGTGAGTTATTAATTGAACATGTTCGGTACCGTGCTGTGAAGAGTGTTTCATTAATGTACTGTGTTTTATTGTCATGTGTGGCGTTGGATGCTTTGTAGTGAATGTGCTCTTTTGGACAGCTCATTTAAAAAGAATATTTTTAACAGTGACATTTTGCATATAGCAAACAGCTATGCTCATCAGACTTCTACTTAAGCTAACCCTTAAACCATGTGAGCAGGGTCCCCCAAAGGTAGATTGCTTTTATTTAACAGTGTTGTGGATTGAACGTGTCGTGCAGTCCACTTACTGTACAACAGAAGACACACTTTACTCAAGGTCAGCTTGCTGATGGGGAACACATCAAGTGCTGTTATGATGCCATTATTCCAGGGTTTGAACCTGGATTTTTGGGTTCCAGTCCAGATGTTTTACCAGCACAGCTCTTATGGATGGGCTGACAGTCCACCGCAGGTCATCGCAGGTCAGTCGAGCTCATGCTGTCATTGGTCACGCTGCTCTTTGTGGTTCTTTTGGATCCTGACTTGTTCAGTGGCTTTAATAAGGAGCTGCAGGGCAGGTTTTAATGACATGCTTGTCTCTGGCTGCTCGGCTCTTTTGGGCTTATGGGGGGGTGAAAAATGGACGCCTGATGCAGTCTTGTGGGGGGGTTGGGGTCTTCATACAGTTTACATTTATATTTCAATCCACACTGAACAGAGCTTTTGACCTATTATAAAACTTCAAATATTATTTTTAATCTTAAAATCACTGGCTATGAGTCGGTAGGTTTGTATTGTATCATTTTGGCTCAGTAACATCATTATTGTATTCATTATTATATTTATCATTATTACACACATATTATGTGTGTGTATTGTTTGAGTGTGTGTGTGTATTGTGTGTGTGTGTTGTATGTGGAAGGCAGCTCTGAGATAATACATTAGAGGAATATGTCTGGCCTGAGGCTCCGGATGCTTTCAGAGGAGAATCACTGTTATTCTCTCTCTCCATCTAATGTCTATCTGTCTCTGTCTTTCATTCCAGCTCAGGCTGTGTCATTACCAGCTACCCTCAGGCCTGGCCGGGTTCTGATGATTATAATGAGCAGGATTAGAGTGGACTCTGGAGGTGCTGTGTCTGGTGCTGCTCTTGGGCTGAAGGGATGTTGCCCCTGTCAGCTTCGTTTAGCAGTCTGTCATACCTGCACATGCACACTGGGGCTTATTCTTTTAATTGACTTTCTAATTTGTGATTTGATTTAATTTTTAAATGATTAATTTGGCTCTTGCTACCTTTTATGTGTTTCCGTCATGAGCTGACTTGCTTCTCTCCTGATAATGAGCTTGAACATAATGATATTTATTCTATTTTGACAATTGAAAATCACAAATGATTAATGTTTTCACTCACTAATAAAAAGTGGCATTAAGTTTTTTGATATTATCTGCAGTATTATTAGTACTGTATAATGGCACAGCGCATTAGTTTTTTGTAAGGGCTTTATCAGTCTGTATTCAGTATTAAACAACTAATATTTCTCTCTTTGTAGAATATTGCTCTTGACTTTTCTTGATTAGATAAGGTTATAGATCCTGTAGTTTCTCACATTTTGTAAAATTGCATTTCAGTTAAAAAATTATTTGCAAAAAAGTTTTCATAAATTCTACTAATTTTCATTATATAATACTGAAATAGTTTCAGTCTTCCTCTGTCTAATTTAACAGATTCTGTTTTCCTGTTGTAAACACATTTCCCAGTATTCCAAGCGTCTGGGGTTGATCGAGTCGGGATCAACCCCAGACGCTTGGAATACAGGACGGGACTCACAGATCGAGTCCCATCCTGTCTCTCTGCTGCGTGTTGGTTTATTTGTCATTCAGCTACACTCATCACTCTATAATGAATAATGTTGCCAGTGAATTAGCATGTAGCTGTCGTCTCAACTCTGCTCCCTGTGTTCTGACGGGACACACACAGCGCATGCTGGCGTCGAACCGCCCTAATTTATCAACTGCTGCAGCCACACTCAGCTGTGTCCACTGAATCACCAGTGCAAACAAACAAGGCCAGACCTGTCACACTAGATCTGAGCCCACGGCTTCAACACAACCCGAGCAGAAAGGGTTAATTATGCAAAAGCAATACTGTGCCCATGATTTGATGTTTGCAGTGAAAGATTGTTAAGATGCTAAGATTTGAAATACACATTGTGATTTTAGATGCAAAGTGAACATTGCTTTGCTTCAGGTTTCTCAAATAATAATTCAAATGCAATGATACATAATAAAACAAAGAAACAAATCAGTGTTTTTCAGGTATCTGACAGCAGTACTAACCAAACATTCTGTACCAAATGAAATAAAAGATCAAATTAAAGTTATTGTATCGTACAGTATTAAAATACAGATGTACAACGATGGCCTGAGGCATTTGCCCATTTATTTATTAGCTAATCATGCCTCACAGTCTATAGTTATAGGCATTCAGAAGTTAACAACAGTTCATTTGACACCTCCAGTTCCTGTAAGGAACCATTTAACGTATTTATATATGTGTTTTTAACAGTAGGTGTAAAATATTTGTCTTTAAATGACTGGGAGTGATTATTCTGTTTTACACATCTCTGATTGTACAGTGTCTGCTGTTAGGAAAGGCAATGTTTAGCTGAATACTGTAAAACTCTTACTGTGTTTTGACACACTGCTTTGTAAATTACAGGAAGAGGGCCCAGAAGTTGCATTTTTACTTGCTCTTGTCGAAGCCAGTGAACAAAATAGAGCAACGCTCAGTGTGTTTTTGTGTTTGTGTGTGCATGTGTGTCCGTTTGTGTACCCTTGTTTGTGATAAAAAGCAGATGCAGTCTTACCCACGCGTTTGCTCAGGACTGACAGGAAAACTAAACATCATTCGTTCAACATTAGCGTCTCACTTCTATCAGCGCGTCACCATGACGTCCGGCCATGCCAACCGCCTCTGCTGACACAACAGCATCATCTCAGAGGATTTCATGTTCTTCTGGCTATTGACAGGCATGTGTTAACCATGGCTAATCAGATGTGGTGAGAATGTGCACTGTGGGGCAGGTTGTGTCGCCCTGTTCATTATTTTGGGAGGAAACTGATCTTGCTATCAAAGCTGTGACACTGATATGGATATAATCTTGTGCTTCTTGTTTCTGTCACATAACATTTTGTGCACATAGAGAAGATGCGTTGTTAATTTATAAAAAAAAATTCTTAAACATGTTCATGTCGTGCATATGCTGGTATGTGATGCAGAGGTTCTCTCTTTTTTCTTAGCTCTAGTAATTCTCATCATTTTGTAAACCAGTTGTTTACAGTGGTCATTTTTTGGTGCAAAAATAACTGCTGCAAAGAATATGGTCTGTAAAAATATTTAAAGAGTTATCTGCTGAAATGCGGTGGTCTTGCTCTTTGACATGGTCCAGTCACAAACTGCCATTTGTGTCTTGTGCTCCTGCAATTAAGCCTGTCCCCAATCAGGTTCAGCTTGAACCATCACTGCCTCCTTTAATAGAAGCTGAATTAATATTTCAGTATCTGTGGAGTTCTGGCACGGGGCAGACCCACTTGGATGTTCAGTTAATGGAAAATGCAGAGGACTGGGAATACTAAACATCCTACAGTACGCAGTCTCACTGGAAAAAAGAAGAGCGCAAGGCTTTTGGAGAGCAGCCATCTTGAGAAGAGGTGCATAAATCCAGCATGTGCCTTCCACCAACAACACAACCGCTTCCAGAGCGGCTTCTCGGAAATGAATCGTCTCCGATAAACAGGCCGACAGAAAGAAAATCCATTGTCCGTTCAGCCTGTGGCCTTGGGTTTTTATTAAATATTGATTTGATTTGTAAAAGGCCACACGCTGAGAGATTGAGCAAATGTTGTGAACTCCAGTTGTTTTGTTTTGGTTCTAATAGTCTGTTGAGGGGAAGATCTGATGTTTTGGGTTCCAGGCTAAAGTGAAACGCGTTCTTGACCTTCTGAACATGATTTTGGCAAAGCAAAGGCCATTTGTTATTTGCAAATATCTTTTAGTTGTGCATGTGGGAAATAACTAGAGACGGCTGACAAAACAAGTCTGAGATGAGTAAATCTTCTGTAATGTCAAGTAAACATCTGTGGTGAGATGATGCCACCAGCGAAGCAAGTCAATCAAAATCAAATCATGATTCTCCAGCTCTTGACGGGGTTCTGGTCGCCTGGCAACAGCTATCAGGCCCAGAATGCAAACGCTGTATATCACAGCTTCAGAAAGAGCGAGCTAATGCGTAACACAGCACAGTCACAGGAATATAACAGTACGTTAAAATCTCTTCTATACAGAGTATTAGTGATAATGGTTACACCTTCACAGACAGATACTCCAAGGTTGGACAAAAATCAGGTGATTTGTGCCTGTTTCACACACACTCTGTTTGCATTTGCAGTGTTCTGCGGCTTCTGTGCACCTCAAAAAAAGTTATGAGAGCTACTTTCATCATCTTTGCTAGTAACTGCTAGTAAACGTGAGATTAAAGTAATGACTGAACATTAGTCGTGTGCTTTAATTCTGTGCATTGGGGTGAATTTATAAAATGTCAATCCGTGTTTGAGCACGAATCATGCGCTATCACTTTAATTCAGTGCATGCAGGACAGCAGAAATAAACTCGATCGCTACACTGCTGCACCGCACCTGCAACACACTGGACGTGCTGCATGCGTGAGCTACACAGGAACACAATTACTACACTAACATAATCTTGAGGAAAGCTTTCTTGATTAGAGAAGTCACTTTGTTTTTGTCACTTTTTTGCTCAGTTCAGAGTCAGTAATGTTGTGATTCACATTGGAGTTGCTCGTTTTGTTTCAGGGCTTTTAGAACTCTTTGCTGAGGAATTTTTTTAAATCCCTACTGAGAAAATGAACAAAAAAGTCAGACCCCTGAAAAGTGTTCAGTCATCGTTCTGTTTTATTCCAGTCTGTCTAACAATAAACCCACTTTGAAATGCCTGCAGGTGAGGGGCTTCTTTTCTTTTAGAGAGAAAACAGTGTTAACAAGGGTAGGGAAAGCTTTTCCTCCCTGAGCTCTCGCTTATCTCTGCAGTGTTGCCCTGCAGTTTCAACATCAGAAAATATTAGCAGGAATCAATTAGCCTGCCATTATGTGCCTTCAGTGGTTCTGTAATTATGACCCACAGCTCAGCCAATAGTGTGTGCACAGAGCCTTCCTCATCATTCTGCTTAATTGTATTTATTTAGGATGATGCGTTCAGTGCTTTTAATTATGTGCTGTAGTTTACAAGAGAGAGATAAATCATCGTTTGTCAGGTGAGGCATTGGCTGTAGAATTGTCTCGCTCTTGGTTCTGTGTGTGTGTGTTTTGTCTCTTTAGCCATGTGTCAGTTATTTTATGCAAAATAATGGCATAAAATAAAGTTTAATGCTTCAACAGAAGATAAATAAATCATTTCTTAAGGCGTGCATCTAGTTTTTGCTTTCTGATCATTTTAAGCAATCAGAAAAACTCTAGACTTAAAGTAAAGGGCACAGTAAGCAACTTCCCATAATTCCCTAGCAGACACAAGTACAATGAAAGTGGCTGAATGGTGGAACAGATGCAGGATTTAGAGAGGGCTGGTGCAGTTGTGCTGTTGTTGTTTGGGCTTTGCTGTGTAACAATCAGCTGTCGATTTGGCCAATGACAGTTGAGCTCAAATGGTGCGGCCCTGATGACATCACAGCGGTTCTGATAGTTGTTCTGCCCTCACAAGATCGGTACGAGGTATTGGCTGAAAGAAACAGCGCTGCACACAGAAATCCCCTCTTGAGCATGTGCAGAGCTATAAACAAGTTTTCACTGTAATAATGCCAAATCTGTTACATCACGCCTGTAAATCTGACTTCTGATTTTATTGAACTTGAAGTTTTGCTCAATATGACCTCATCAAAATGCTATGACTCTCCATAAAGGTTTTCATGGTTGTATGTACAGATTATTTGTTACCGTGCCAGTTTTTTCTTCAAACATGCATATCATATTGCATTTGGCTCAGACTTTTCCGTTTAGGTCCTTCACTGGCCAAACAAACTGATGGCAGAGACGCTCGTGGCCAAGTTAAATAAACACTTGTGAATGTGAGAGCGGGTTTGGCAGTGAAGGAGCGAATCGCTCCGAGAACGGGAATTTTTATGTTCCATTCTGCTTGACAGTCTAGACATTTTATAGCTTTGGATGGAATTCTGTTGGTCCTGAGTTTCTCCTGATGTTTCCTGTGTGCTTGCAGTCAGTTTCGCTTCATCTAAAGCTCAGTGTGCTAGACACTGTGATTCCTCCTCAGGCTTTGAATATTAATACAGTGAAACACATAGAATTTGTCATTGTCATGGTGTTTCTCATATGATCCAAGATTTTTAGTGATGGAAGAATATCACAAACAGTTCAGAATGTATTTGGTTTCTGTGGTGTGTTTTACTGTAGAGTTCAAATGTGCTTTGGATTTTCATTTGGACTGAATTATTACTGGTGTTTGTTAACATCAGCGTCATTGTTAGTTGTATAAACTGAATATACTGAGCTGTATCTGGACAGAATTTCACTGAGATTGGAGGTGGATTATTTCGACTCGGCCCAGTAATCAAACACACAACCCTTTAGCAACCATGTAGCAATGCCTTAACAACCAAACACCAACAAACATCAGTGTGCTCAACATTTTCTTTAGAACAGATGAAATCTTGTTTGGTGTGGACACTATGGCACTAACTTTTAACAGGCGTCGTATTGTACATTTCTGTCCACTGCTAATGTTACTATGTCTTGCACTGAACACTATAAATATAGCTTTTCAGGATCATTTTCCAGCCTCTCTGACACTTCTAATTAAATGAGCTTTTTTACTGCTGTGACTTTAAGACTTAAATGTAAACACCCACAACCATGATGCTAATCCAAGTCATCTGCTCATCTATGAGTTTTTCCCATCTGAATCCACAGTTTCAATTTGGATGAAATATGTTTGCTAATAAAACAGCATGTTTCTCTTGCTCATGATGTGCAGCAACACAGAATTGCACAGTTTGGCCCCCACTGGCCTCAAGGTGTGAACCTTTGACCTTTTCTGCTCGCCAGCAGTCATTGCATTTACATTTTGGTTTAAAGAGGAGGTCAGAGTCACCCCCCCACTCGTTTCCCGCTGGCTATACAGCAGGCTTCTTTCTCACCGCTCAGCCACTAAACCCGGGTCAGTGGTGTGGGGTAATGCACCAGTGCTCGGCTTTGTCTTCCTCTGTGAGTTCTGCCATTCTCAGACAGTGTACCTCATAATCACTGTTAACACGCTGGATGATTGTGACCATTCAGTCACAACTGTCTGAAAGTTCTTTGGTTCTTGTATGATAACTTAAAGAAATGACTGCATCTGCCTGTGCCTGGTGAAATGAGTCTGACTCTGGATGACAGGAGAGAATGTCACTGACAATTAAAGAGGCTGGAAAATCAAACCGGGCAGCAGCAGGTCATGTGACATTTAGAAGTGAATAGAGAATAAATTCATCAGTTCCTGAATTTGAATTCAGTTTGAGTTGAGGTAGAAGATGCAGAATTTAAGAAAGTAAAATTACAATTAAATCTGAGATTGAATGAAATTCAAGATATGCATTTAACTGCTGTAGTTTTATAAAATGTAGTTTAATAATTGTATATTTTTTCTGTTTTATTCGTAAATCCATAAGCATGTTTTTTTAGACACGTGTGGGTTGTTGATAAAAACATTAGATGGTAATAATCAATGTTTGTCATTCTACATACACACTATAGACATTTCTATGTATGTAATATATGTTTCATTATTTTCAATAAATTATTTGTCATGTTATGGTCTGTGAAGGAGGAACACACAGAATGATTTATTCATGTATAATAAACACACAAAATGTGATTTTGTAAGGCACACTTCAGCATGTGTCGAACCGGCTGAGAAATGATTCTTATTCTACATATTAGTACATTAATATATTATTATAGGAATTCTCTGGTAAAAATAGTAATTTAATTTTTTAACCCTGCTAGGTACAGACAAACAGAGAGAACTGTTTGTTTGTGTGTGTTTGTGTGTGTGTGTGTGTACAGGTTTGATCTACTGTCCCCATAGTTTCAGTGGCTAAATGAACTAATTAATTTATAATAAAAATGTAAAATTGCTGAAAGTCTTCTGTGTGGCTTATATGTTTATAGGTCTATGTATGTGTATGTTTGACTGTGTCCTATTGTGATGTAAATTGTAAGCTGTAGGGCCCTCTAGTGTCAGAGTAGCAGAGCTTAGAACAGACATCATTTACAGACACATGAAGTTTCATTCTATCATCATAAAATTTGGCAAAATCAACTGCAGTCTTGGCCTTTTTTCTTGTTTTAGCTGAAGACAATTTGTCAGAAAATGGAGACTCAGTTGATCAATGTGACTGGACCTGTTGTGTCACTCCATATACAGTCTTGGTTATCCTGCTGTCACACAGTGCATTCTGGGATATTCAGCTGTTTTGAATAAATGTTTATTCTTCTTGTTGCAGTGTTGAGTATCCGTGGCAGTCAGGAGGAGGAGCCTCCCGATGCCCAGCTAATGCGATTGGACAACATGCTACTGGCAGAGGGCGTGTCTGGGCCAGAAAAAGGGGGCGGGTCCGCCGCAGCCGCAGCCGCAGCAGCTGCGTCGGGTGGAGTGGGAGCTGATAACTCAGCAGAACACTCTGATTACAGAGCCAAACTCTCTCAGATCCGCCAAATCTACCACACAGAACTGGAGAAATATGAGCAGGTCAGCTTCAATATCACAGACATGGGCCTGACAACTAGAGGTCATAGCTGCTTCACAGCCAATAAGCCAGTAACTGATTTTTAAATTAATTTTAATAGAATTTCATTTCAGCTTTTTAACACGATAGCAAAAAATTATGAGCCAAAAACATTTGTAAAATTGGTCTGTGAAAACTCTGAGTATGTCTGACATCATTATTATGGTGTGAATGTTGTATTTAAGATGTTATCTATGTGTCAATGTAGGAAGGTTTATGACGCTGATCCTGTGCTATTATGTACCGAAACAAACTCAAAGTCATAAAACATATTGTGTTTGTGAAGTGAAATGGGTCACGAGAGGATGGATTAGGACTCATTAGGACTTCATCTTTTAAAGTCATTAGTTATGTCATTTTAAGCATCTTTCATTTTTAAGCTAGATTTATAAAAGTGCTGCACTCAGTCTCCGTGTGGTCAGACAGGAGATCCATCTGTGATGATATATGGTTTAGGCAGCGAAGGGGTGATGCACTGAAATGCATTCTGGGATAGAGTCAGATGTCCTCTGTTTGTGTCTTTACAAAAGGACATTCATAGCTGTCATAGGGGACCACAAACACTTCTGCTTCCCGAAATCACCAACACACACACAGACCACCCTGCTCAACACCAGAAACGTCCTTTATCATCCTCTCGTAGCTGTTGTTGTCGTCCTCCCATGAGCCCTGAGTTCTGTGTCTTTCTTTGCTAGTGTTTATCTGTGTGGTTGAGTAATGAGGGCTCACACACCAACTAGGCCATTTTAAAATGAACTCAGAGTATTAAAAGTGTAACAACTCAATCAGTTGTCAGACTTTCATGTATGATAAATGGATTCTAGAATAGAGCTCCTCTAGAAGGCATATATGAGTTGTGCTGGTTCAACAGATGGATGAGTTTTAAAATGATTTTATGTTCATCTGTATATTAGAGCGTATAGGGATGAGAATCGTAAATAATGTTATGATTTCGTGTTCAGTTTCTTATTCGGAGTTCACTTAATTATTTTATTTATACTAATACAAATAAGCCTTGTTGCATTTCCTATGAAACATTTTCTGTTTTTCCAGGCGTGTAACGAGTTCACCACCCATGTGATGAACCTGCTGAGAGAGCAGTCTCGCACACGACCCATCTCACCCAAAGAGATCGAGCGCATGGTGAGCATCATCCACCGCAAGTTCAGCTCCATCCAGATGCAGCTCAAGCAGAGCACCTGCGAGGCTGTCATGATCCTGCGCTCACGCTTCCTCGATGCCAGGTCAGACTCCACATGTCTTCAGACAGACGAGTTGCTTTGCTGTGGCATTTGTTTTGTGTGTTCAGGAGCAAATCCATGTATAATCAGACACCATGTGTTTATTCTCATCTTCTCTGTGATCCTCTGCTCTAACCCCGTAACGGGGGCACCCATGCAAACAAAGGCTCCTGCAGTCTATCTGCATCCCCCCAGAGCCATCTCTGACCCAGACTTGAGCTTTAAGGGCCTTGTTCAATTCCACACACGCTTTGGTGTGTTGAGTCTATCCCTGTTTCAATGTAATCGCTTGTTTTCTTTGAAACATGTCTGGGATTTGCATACATTTCCTCATGGATAAATGACACTGGGAGCTTCTAGTCGGAGGCAGAACATTTAAATGAGGTTCTTGTTCTCCTCCGGCTCTTAGCATCCATCCTCTCGCTTTTTGGAGCATGCTCAGTTCCATCCCTTAATCCCCTCTCTGCCTGAGACCATGCTGTGCTGATTTGCATATTGTGAAGAGGGGCTTTGGGAGTAAATCGGCTCACCCTGTGTTCTGACCCCCTGAGATGAGCTGCAGTCGCAGGATCTTAACCTGCAGATGAGTGATGCAGAGAGGAGGTCGTATTTATTGGCACCAAAGGCTCAGCTGACTGTCATTTTAATGCTTCTCTCTTGCTCGCGTGTGTGCAGTGTGCTTTATTGCTTGCTTTTTAAAAAAATGAAGCACTTGCTTAAAGAATTTCTTTGTGCATTTCAAAATATGGTATGAAATAAGACTTAACAGTCCAAGTAAAAATTGGGGTATTTTATTTTTTCATGAGTTTTTCATGTATTTTATGGATATATAAAAGTCAAAATTTGGGATATCTAAATATATTTTGAAGCCCTGAATTGTGTGATTTTCTAGCAATGCAAATCAATGGAAATACAAATAAAATGTATAAACTTGAATTAATTGTTTTTAAATAAATAAATAAATAAACAAATTGTTTTGTTGGTGCTGCTCTGAACAGGAGGAAAAGACGAAACTTCAACAAGCAGGCCACAGAAATCCTGAACGAATATTTCTACTCACATCTCAGTAACCCGTACCCCAGCGAGGAGGCCAAAGAAGAGCTGGCCAAGAAATGTTCCATCACAGTCTCGCAGGTGAGCTCCTCCAAGCACACTCATAATTATTTTCATCAGCATAATACAGCCTTACAGAGTGCAGCCACATTGTGGTGCAACCCATGTCTGCTTTTGTCTATGTACTGCATGTGAAATACCAGTTAAACCTTGTGTAACTCAGCAGCAAAACTGACAAAAGTAAACTCATTTGCAGCATGGCACTAAGTGCCCTTTAGCATTTATCATCGGCAGTAAATGCATAATGTGTTCTAAAGTATTTAATGAATTTAGCTGAAGTTATTGTGTGATGTGTCCGGTGGAGAGCGATGACTTCTGCAGTGTTTGTAACATACAAACATCTTTAGCCTCTCGCGGGAACAGGAGGCTTAGCGACAGGATTGATTAGCTTCTCATGGTAATGTGGTTTATCATCAGTGTGGAGGCTCGTCTGTGAGGTATTAGCAGTAATGGTTAATGAGTCGTGTGTGTGTGTCTGTGTGTGTGTGTGTGTGTGTGTGTGTGTGTGTGTGTGTGTGTGTGTGTGTGTGTGTGTGTGTCTGTGTGTGTGTCTGTGTGTGCGTGTGTGTGCGCGTGTGTGTGTGTGTGTGTGTGTGTGTGTGTGTGTGTGTGTGTGTGTGTGTGTGTGTGTGTGTGAGTGTGTCTGTGTGTGAGTGTGTGTGTGTGTGAGTGTGTCTGTGTGTGAGTGTGTGTGTGTGTCTGTGTGTGAGTGTGTCTGTGTGTGAGTGTGTGTGTGTGTGTGTGTGTGTCTGTGTGTGAGTGTGTGTGTGTGTGAGTGTGTGTGTGTGTGAGTGTGTCTGTGTGTGAGTGTGTCTGTGTGTGTGTGTGTGAGTGTGTCTGTGTGTGAGTGTGTGTGCGTGTGAGTGTGTGTGTGTGAGTGTGTCTGTGTGTGAGTGTGTGTGCGAGTGTGTTCGTGTGCGTGCGTGTGTTCGTGTGTGTGTGTGTGTGTGTGTGTGCTCATGCTGAGTGATGACTGCCAGTGTTTGCTGTGATCAGAGCTGGCAGCGCTGTGACAGTGAGATTGTTATAGGCAGTCATTTTATTCTGCACTAATGTCACGTTTGCTGTGTGTGTGTACACTAGTATATGTGGTTTACGATGACAGTCGTGTATAATGACGTGTATAATGACTTAATCATGGCTTGTGGGAACACATACTGTGTTCTCATAAACCAAATAGCTTAAAAACGTACTAACTGGTGTTTTGTGTGAGGGTTAGGTTTAGGGGTGGAGTCAGGTGAGAGAAAATTAGATAAGCTCAGTATAAAAATCCTTACATCTGGGGAGAGTCCTTGTAAACCACATATGCAAAAGTGTGATTCGTCACATGATTTGTCGGTGGTGTTGGTTTGGTCAGTGTGTTGTTTAACTGGTCATAAAAACATCGGTTTAAAATAGAGAATTAGCTTGATTCTGCTGCATACTGCATAGCATGCCATGTACTGTATCCTGTTTATTCATATTATTTAAAACATGTGAAACTGGATGCAGTGTGTGACAACAGCTGTTTCATATCAAACAATGAATCAAGCTGAATCAAGAAGTTAGATCTTGTGTTGGAAACACTTATTCATGGCCAATCTCACCTCAACTGGTTTTTATATTATACATGTCATTTATCATGATTATCATGTTATTCATAAACCGCCATAATCTTAGCATCGTTAATTAGTAATATCTTACGGGAAAACAATTTTCAATAATACCATGCATTACCATGTATTGGATATATGTCTATGTACAGCTGCTTAGCAACAATGCAACATTGTGAAAAGCGCTATATAAATAAAATTGAATTGAATATTACTGCTTTTGTGGGCAGGTGTCCAACTGGTTTGGAAACAAACGAATCCGATATAAGAAGAACATAGGAAAGTTCCAGGAGGAAGCTAACATGTATGCAGCAAGAACGGCTGTCAACGCCACAAGTGTGTCTGCGCATGGCAGCCAGGCCAACTCCCCGTCTACTCCAAATTCAGCAGGTGAGAAGATAAACCAGAGCATTCATAACCTGCAGTGTACAAACGTCTATAACATCAGCCCTACAGCAGCTTTACTCTCAGCTGAATAGCTCCCGCTTAGCAACAGTCTTAATCTCAGTCCTCTTTATATTCTGTTGGTACTTTATGCTCTGTAAACACATTTAACTATAACTCTGTTTCTGCACTTTTGAGTTTTCATGGCTTTCTTGATTTTCGTGGCTTCTTTTCCATTCTTTCCTGTATTCTCATCTCCTCCTCTCCTTCTCCCCTCCACTCTCTTTTCCTCCTCTCCTCCTCTCCACTCTTTTTCCTCTCCTCCTCTTATCCTCTCCTCTCCTTCTCTCTTCCTCTCTTTCTCATCTCCTCTCTCCTCTTCTCTCTTGCTCTTTCAGGTTCTGCTGGCTCTTTTAACATGTCAAACTCTGGCGATTTTTTTACAAGTGTTCAGTCTTTGAACGGGGACTCGTACCAGGGCTCTCAGGTGGGAGCCAATGTGCAATCACAGGTATAGTGTTCAGAACCCTCTGAATTAAACCACAGAAAACAAACCATAGCAAACGGGACAATCCTGTGCTCAGATGTGCTCAGATACTGGGGGTTAAAATAACATAAAGGCTGGTAGTGTGTTTTTAGTTTAATTTTGATATAGGTAACAGCATTGTATATCTGTCTAGACTGGCTTTGTTCCAAAACCTAGTGGGCTGCTTTGCTGTCTACTGCCTACATAGGCTTTCAAACTGAAATGAAACCTAAGAAGGGACTGAACCGGAGCACTTAATAACATTTTTAATGTTATTCCAAAGAATTTGCATAGATTTTGTCTTTAGCATGTTGCTAAGCTGAAAACACAGTATTACTCTTCAATACCTTAAAAAGCTGTTTAGGTAGGCAGCGCCCTAGGTTTCGGAACAGAGCTATTAAGTCAGCCTTTGTAATGCATCTTACTGTGTGCATGTCATCACAATACTCATCACAACAGTGGGTCGTCTTTGACGTTGCATTGTCTTGTTTCATCTTGTTTACTTGCATCTCTTTGTGTTGTTTGTGTTCGTTGACCTTGCTTTGTTTACACGTCTCATCTGACCTTGTGTTGGTGCGTTCTGACCTTGCTGTTGTTTTGTGTTTCAGGTGGATACCCTTCGCCACGTTATCAGCCAGACAGGAGGATACAGTGACGGGCTCGCAGCAAACCAGATGTACAGTCCACAGGGCATCAATGTAAGGCGAGAAAAAAACACTTCCTCTTGTTTTGCCCTCTGCCAATTATTTCAAAGCCATAGGGCTGAGAATGGCACTTAGTGCGACTTGTCTGGGAACTGCGGGCACTTAGTTGATTGCCTGTGTGTTGCGAACGCCACGGGCGGCGTGCTTCCCGGCGAGACGTGGACACAAGTCTGGCTGCCTCGCGCCCAGCGTCTGTCTGAGCTCATTACGTCCAATCAGATTCGCCTTGGCACCTGCAGCCATGCATCCCGCCGACAAGCAGGGAGGGGGAAACAGGTGACGCTGGTTGCAAATGTACGGCTCCTCACTGTGCCCCAAAGTCACCTGACCCTGATGATCACCCAAAGGGCAGCACAGATCAAAAACACTCCCCGGACAATCTTGCAGCCAAATTCTAAAAATAAAGGAATGCGCCCATGGTAAAACATTTGCAGGAGGACCGTGCATGTCTTGCATGTTTTTCTCTTTTAGAAGGGGATGGGGGTGCTGCTGGCAACTTGGCGCAACAAGAAAATTCACAGCGACAAGCCGTGTGGTAAAGGGGAAAATCAATACGACAGACACACAGAGAGCGAGTGTGGACTTAGGACAGCAATCCAAGCACATTGCTTAGATCATGTTCCCGTCGAGCTAATGGGCTTGACAGCAAGCTGGGAAGAGTACGAGCGAGAGTTGGGGGGGGGGGGGGTCAGCGACAATGTTGCCGTGTCGCAATCCGGCTTTTGCTCTGTCCTGCTTCAGCAGCCATATGTTAATGAGATCAAATGTGTGTGGAGCAAAAACACAGAATACACAATTTATATACACAAATGTGTTTAAATCCCACCCAATCCTGCTGTTTTTACATGCTCATATGCAGGTTTGAAGCAGGGGATTGTGGGATTGATAACGCTTTGAGAGTATTAACGTATAGACACACTGAATGACAGCTTACACTTTGCACATCAGTTCACATTGGTAACATTTCAACTGTTTTCAAAGCCATGTTGATTGAACTGAACATTTCTAAAAAATAATTAAAATCACAGGAAAGACACAACATGCAAAAAACAAATCTTTCATGATATCTTTCAACCTTTCATGATAACACTGCTGTTCAATCAATAATTATGTGTGGTAATAATCACACATACTCTCAGCTGGTAAGATACAGGGGGGCATGCAAAAAGGGAAATATCAGGGAACATTACGTTACACAACACGTTACACAGTTCTGATTCTTTTAGTATTAAAGAATCAGAAGAAGGAACACAGAAGGATCACAGAAGGAACGAAGGTTTGTGGTACCATCACAGAGAGGCACAAAATCACTCTCCAGATAATTTTTTGTTCACTACTCCATGCTGGTGGAATAATCTTCCTGCCTTCATCCGTAATGCAGAATCCCTGGCAATATTCAAAAGACAGCTAAAAACACACCTCTTTCGTGAGCACTTAACCTCATCATAAAAAAATAACAAAAAAAACCTTTCCCTTCATTTCCTTTCCCTTCATTTCCTATCCCTCTTCTCTTTAAATCTCTCCCTTGTTGTAGCATATGATACTCTGAGCAATGTCTGAAACTTGTATTGTGAGCACTTATTGTGTCTAGTTGCCTCTTCAGGTTGACTCGCTTGTTGTATTCCGCACTTGTAAGTCACTTTGGATAAAAGCGTCTGCTAAATGAATAAATGTAAATGTAAATGTGAATGTATTACTGAGTGTGTGTCAGTATAAATGACAAGCATTAAACACAGGGCTGTATTATAGCCCACTTCCTGTTTTTTAAGAAAATATCAATTTCAAAGGGCTTGCTCAGACTTAATGTACAGAAAACAGTTGCAGAGAAGAAGTGTGCTGAGAACTGTTCTCTGTTCTGAGAACTTTAATGAACTTTATAAGATAAAGTTTCAAAATTCTCTCATTAATGGAATCTTCAGTAAATAAAATGTGACTAACAACATGATGTAATAATTGCACACTGTTGTTATTGGTCATATAGCTTTCTTGCATTTTATCCATTCACAGCTGATTTGCTGTTAATTCATATTGCTGTTGTCTCTGATATTGTCAGGCCATCACTGATCCCAGATCTTTTTCATGTGTTCATTGGTTTTGTGTCTCAGGCAAACGGTGGCTGGCAGGATCCCAGGACCCCGTCCTCCGTCACCTCCCCCACAGAAGGACCCGGAAGCGTTCACTCCGACACCTCTAACTGATCCACCCCACTGCCTCTGTTCACTGCACAGAACGGATGCTCCATCAGCGCAAACAGACGAGACACACACACATCTTCACTCTCGAGTGTGTAAATGAAACTCCAGTTTTCAACTGCCCTTCACATTAAAGTGTTCATGCTACCTCTTGAAACATAAATATGTCATAAATAAATGATGGCAACAAACCGTTTAAGACAGACATTAGACAGTTTAGCACTGACAGATAGTTCTATATCTCAACCCAGTTTTGAAATGATCAATGCCGTCATCATCAGAACAAACATGACATTGTTTAAAACATTTTGTTTTTACCACAGTGCCAAAGTACTTTTATACATCAACACTCTTCAATAACCTTTACATAACCCTTTAACTTTTTTATTTTATAATAACCATTTGTTTAGAAAGAAAGCAGCTGATTGGGTTTACACTGCCTTTAAACTGAAGTTAAGCAGTTCAAGATTTCTGTTGCTCTAATAACCTTTGCTTTAAATCTCAAAATCTTGGGCTAATTTCCACACAAAAAATCATAATGTTCCTGTTGTACTGAAAAATAAATGCAATGGCATATAAATGCTGTATTTAAAAAAATAAAAGTGTTTAAGAAGAATTCAACACTTTGGATAAAAGCGTCTGCAACATCCATGAATGAATTTCTAAAGGTTATTATTGTAAACAGTGTAATTTAATTATTTTTTAAATCTTAATTTTTGATCAGTTCTGAAATGTCGATACATTAATCCACAAATACACGAATCCTTTCATACAGTATATTAACTTTATTTTATATAAATTTTCATCACTGCGACATTTTTTCCTGTTTCATACCATGTGAGCCTCGTCATTGGGCGATCTCAATACCAAAAATTGCAGATGTGTCCGTTCTTTACAATGATATCACTTTGTTCATGTTGTAAATTGTGTAATATTGTCGGCATCAGGGCGTTTCACAGGAGCAACTCAATGCGTTATATTCGAAACCAAAAATCCAGCAGCAATTCTGTTGAGTTTCTTGAGAAGAAAAGGAAAACAAATGATGGCACACAAATGCAGAAATCTTTGGATATATTTTTAATGCCCTTCTATTGTGAATAGCCAATTCTTGTTTCTTATTTCATATTCGGCTTGTTTACCGGGAAGCCAGGTATTTTATTTTCTCGCAAACATAATGTGAATTAGCCCAAGAATGTGTGCTAGCTTCTGTATGTAGATGTGCACCTTTCATTTTGTTTTTCTGTTTTGATACCAATCACATTCATATTCACAAACAAGGTCTCTATGAAAACAGTGAGTGAAAATCGAGAGCCCAGAACCTGAAAATGATATCAAACAGTAACTTCCACAATGATAAATCCAAAACCAGGGTCACTTATTAGTGCATTTCAGCCAAGACAATTTGCATTTTATAACAAAGCATGAGGTCATGTGGCATTTAAGTCCTAGATTGTGTCTGCTTGTAGATCCAAACCCAGCAGTCCGTCCTCAGAAGCCGGTGCAGGGAATCCGCTGAGGTTCGTCTCGCTGCTGCCCAGCAGATTGCCAGTCAGAGAAGCCTCATTTAATGAAGCTTTTCGTTTTTGCATATAAAGCAGTTTGTAAAACATCAAATGTTAATTTGTTGCATGTCTTTTGTTTTCAGATCCCACAGTGTTTTTGAATGTTTCTTCTTTTTTAAATCAAGGGCAGAGACACTCTTCTCAACTTGTAAGATCTCTGCATCTGTACAAAAGGAATAAAATGGAACAACACACTATTGTCTTTTTGATTCCAACTTGTTTTCTTTGTGAAGAAAAACTAATAAGGTGTAGGTTTCTGGTCTCTTTATTTGTACTGGTAATATAACTGCATATTCAGATTAAAGAGTTTCTTTTGTTGCAATGTGCTTCTCTCTGGTGTTTAATTTTACATTATCTGATTTAGATTCTTGTCATTTTTGATGTAAATGTCTGTATTTTGGCTTGTATAACTGTATTTTACTGTACAGAAAAATTTAACATTTATAACCTAGCAAAGAAAGGATCAAACATTTTACTATTTGAATTGGGGGGAAATGAGGTTTTAATGTTATCTTGTTCCAATACTAACTGATTTAAAACAAATTCTTGACCCACAGCCATAGAATCAATATCATCACACTGTATATCCTCAGTGTTTACTGTAACACAATGTACTGATGCCATTGAAAACAAGTGAGACATGCAGCATGGACTCAGTTAATAACAGTAAATCACCCAGTGATTCTCCTGGATGAATGCAGATGTTGGGAAAGTATTTCTGTCACACATCTGTCAGCAGTTACAAACATGATCAGTGTATTTTTAATCCGTTGCTTCAGAGGTATTAATCAAACTATGACTATAAATTTGATATCAATATTTAATTATTCTCCTTTACGTTCTCCATTCAACCATAGATGATTTTATGACAAGAAGCATAAAAATATTAATTGTAAAAAGTAGACAAATATTAATCCCATCACAACAAAGTACCAGATCACTCTAAGACATTCACCTATTCTGTTCCTCCACCCAATCTGCTGAGACCATCACAACCTTCAAGTAAACTGAAAACTAACTGAAAACACCTGTTTCACACGCACCTGAATAATCCCTAATGCCCTGATGATCAACCTCATTACACACGTGTGTAAATACAAAATTCTTCTTCTGTTCATCCCGTCTCTAGCGTCAGAACTATTCCCACTTGTAAATGTAGCTTTGTAGACTAGACTTGTTGGTTCTTAGGACAAAATGTAGAAGTAACATTTCTGATATTTTTGGCATGATGCAGGAAAATGTGATATGTTAAAAGCTTTGCTGTAGCCTTTTTTAATGATAAAAAAGAAATTCTCTAGCACAAATGGCACTATTTCTCTGTGAGGGGTGTCACAATAAACTTGTATTGACAATAACCGTGATATTATCATGATAATTGATACAGTGTTAATGCTGCACATATGATAATATTGTGAATAATTCAGGGTCAGTATCTGGGTAACAGTAGCTGGTGATTTTGCACATTTAACATTTTGCTTTAAGAGTCACAATAGTTACAAACTTTCTCTGCCTTCATACTCTCGTATTTTAAACAATTCATTGACCAAAAAAAGAGAAAACACTAAATAAAATTGCAGATGAACTGATGACATTATTGTTTTATTTCAGCAGATACACAATATTCATGACACGTGTTATTGTGAAATCTTTTGGCCATGATAACAGTGTAGCTCCCTTTGTAGTGCCCTGATACGGTGACATCCTAATGCTCAACCTGTATGTTCTCAGCAAGTCTTTTTTCCCCAAAACAATATTCAGCACCAGCTGAACAGACTTTGAAGAGCAGCTGATGTTCAGTGTGTGAAAGCCCATGTTGAGGTTACTAAAATGGGTCTCAGTGGAGATGGAGGGATCTCCTGGTTAATATTCTTTGATATTTCTGCAGCTCCTTTAGTCTTCAGTGGCTGCACGTTATAAATAAATGAGCTCTCAGAAGAAACCTTCTCACTCCATCTGCTTCTGCAGGATGGTCTCCTAAAGGGTCAGATGCTGGGACTGTTGACTGGAAACGAATGAGGAGATGAAGATGAATACAAGCAAAGTGCCACACGTTTATTGATGCACCAGTCAGAGCATCTCTGTAGTTTATTTTCACTGGACATCATCTAATGAACACAGACGCTTCATCACTCGCCTCACGCGCTGAACTTTGGCGCTGTGGGTGTTGAAGTTACAGACGTTTGTCTGAAGCGTCTCCTGTTAATGAAGCTCTACAACAAACTCAAAGAAAAGCAGAAGAGACGCGTCTTCATCATCCAGAACCTTCATCATCCAGAACCTTCATCATCCAGATGAAGAGGAAGCTGTTTGTGTGAACATCATGTTTTGATGGGTCAGTGTTTAGTTGTTATTTTTGTCTCAGCACCACACTGATGTGTGTGTGTGTGTTTGAGTGATTTTTAATGTGTTGTTGTGTGTGTGTGTGTGTGAATGTGTTTGAGTGGTTTTTAATGTGTTGTTGTGTGTGTGTGTGTGAATGTGTTTGAGTGGTTTTTAATGTGTTGTTGTGTGTGTGTGTGTGTGTGTGAATGTGTTTGAGTGGATTTTAATGTGTTGTTGTGTGTGTGTGTGTGTTTGAGTGGTTTTTAATGTGTTGTGTGTGTGTGTTTGAGTGGTTTTTAATGTGTTGTTGTTGTGTGTGTGTGTGAATGTGTCTGAGTGGTTTTTAATGTGTTGTTGTGTGTGTGTGAATGTGTTTGAGTGGTTTTTAATGTGTTGTGTGTGTGTGAATGTGTTTGAGTGGTTTTTAATGTGTTGTGTGTGTGTGTGTGTTTGAGTGGTTTTTAATGTGTGTGTGTGTGTGTGTGTTTGAGTGGTTTTTAATGTGTTGTGTGTGTGTGTGTGTGTTTGAGTGGTTTTTAATGTGTTGTGTGTGTGTGTGTGTGTGTTTGAGTGGTTTTTAATGTGTTGTGTGTGTGTGTGTGTGTGTGTGAATGTGTTTGAGTGGTTTTTAATGTGTTGTTGTGTGTGTGTGTGTGTGTGTAAATGTGTTTGAGTGGTTTTTAATGTGTTGTTGTGTGTGTGTGTGTGTGTGAATGTGTTTGAGTGGTTTTAAATGTGTTGTGTGTGTGTGTGTGTGAATGTTTTTGAGTGGTTTTTAATGTGTTGTGTGTGTGTGTGTGTTTGAGTGGTTTTTAATGTGTTGTGTGTGTGTGTGTGTTTGAATGGTTTTTAGTGGTTTTTAATGTGTTGTGTGTGTGTGTGTGTTTGAGTGGTTTTTAATGTGTTGTGTGTGTGTGTGTGTTTGAGTGGTTTTTAATGTGTTGTTTGTGTGTGTGTGTGTGTGTGAGTGTGTTTGAGTGGTTTTTAATGTGTTGTTGTGTGTGTGTGTGTGTGTTTGAGTGGTTTTTAATGTTTGTGTGTGTGTGTGTGATGTGTTTGAGTGGTTTTTAATGTGTTGTGTGTGTGTGTGTGTGTGAATGTGTTTGAGTGGTTTTTAATGTGTTGTTGTGTGTGTGTGTGTGTGAATGTGTTTGAGTGGTTTTTAATGTGTTGTTGTGTGTGTGTGTGTGTGAATGTGTTTGAGTGGTTTTTAATGTGTTGTTGTGTGTGTGTGTGTGTGAATGTGTTTGAGTGGTTTTTAATGTGTTGTTGTGTGTGTGTGTGTGAATGTGTTTGAGTGGTTTTTAATGTGTTGTTGTGTGTGTGTGTGTGAATGTGTCTGAGTGGTTTTTAATGTGTTGTTGTGTGTGTGTGTGTGAATGTGTTTGAGTGGTTTTTAATGTGTTGTGTGTGTGTGTGTGAATGTGTTTGAGTGGTTTTTAATGTGTTGTTGTGTGTGTGTGAATGTGTTTGAGTGGTTTTTAATGTGTTGTTGTGTGTGTGTGTGTGTGTTTGAGTGGTTTTTAATGTGTTGTGTGTGTGTGTGTGAATGTGTTTGAGTGGTTTTTAATGTGTTGTGTGTGTGTGTGAATTTCTGAGTGTTTTTAATGTGTTTGGTGTGTGTGAGTTTGGTTTTTAATGTGTTGTTGTGTGTGTGTGTGTGTTTGAGTGGTTTTTAATGTGTTGTTGTGTGTGTGTGTGTGTGTGTGTGAATGTGTTTGAGTGGTTTTTAATGTGTTGTGTGTGTGTGTGTGAATGTGTTTGAGTGGTTTTTAATGTGTTGTTGTGTGTGTGTGTGTGTGAATGTGTCTGAGTGGTTTTTAATGTGTTGTGTGTGTGTGTGTGTGAATGTGTCTGAGTGTTTTAAGTTTTGTGTGTGTGTGTGTGTGTGTGTGTTTGAGTGGTTTTTAATGTGTTGTTGTGTGTGTGTGAATGTGTTTGAGTGGTTTTTAATGTGTTGTGTGTGTGTGTGTGTGTGTGTGTGTGAATGTGTCTGAGTGGTTTTTAATGTGTTGTTGTGTGTGTGTGTGTGTGTGTGTTTGAGTGGTTTTTAATGTGTTGTTGTGTGTGTGTGTGTGTGTGTGTGTGTGTGTGAATGTGTCTGAGTGGTTTTTAATGTGTTGTTGTGTGTGTGTGTGTGTGTGTCTGAGTGGTTTTTAATGTGTTGTTGTGTGTGTGTGTGTGTGAATGTGTTTGGGTGGTTTTTAATGTGTTGTGTGTGTGTGTGAATGTGTTTGAGTGGTTTTTAATGTGTTGTTGTGTGTGTGCGTGTGTGTTTGAGTGGTTTTTAATGTGTTGTTGTGTGTTTGAATGTGTCTGAGTGGTTTTTAATGTGTTGTTGTGTGTGTGTGAATGTGTTTGAGTGGTTTTTAATGTGTTGTTGTGTGTGTGTGTGTGTGTGTTTGAGTGGTTTTTAATGTGTTGTGTGTGTGTGTGTGTGTGTGTGTGTGTTTGAATGTGTTGTGTGTGTGTGTTTAGGTTTTTAATGTGTTGTTGTGTGTGTGTGTGTGTGAATGTGTTTGAGTGGTTTTTAATGTGTTGTTGTGTGTGTGCGTGTGTGTTTGAGTGGTTTTTAATGTGTTGTGTGTGTGTGTGTGTGTGTGTGTGTGAATGTGTTTGAGTGGTTTTTAATGTGTTGTTGTGTGTGTGTGTGTTTGAGTGGTTTTTAATGTGTTGTTGTGTGTGTGTGTGTGTGTTTGAGTGGTTTTTAATGTGTTGTTGTGTGTGTGTGTGTGTGTGTTTGAGTGGTTTTTAATGTGTTGTTGTGTGTGTGTGTGTGTGTGTTTGAGTGGTTTTTAATGTGTTGTTGTGTGTGTGTGTGTGTGAATGTGTTTGAGTGGTTTTTAATGTGTTGTTTGTGTGTGTGTGTGTGTGTGTGTGTTTGAGTGGTTTTTAATGTGTTGTTGTGTGTGTGTGTGTGTGTTTGAGTGGTTTTTAATGTGTTGTTGTGTGTGTGTGTGTGTGTGTTTGAGTGGTTTTTAATGTGTTGTTGTGTGTGTGTGTGTGTGTTTGAGTGGTTTTAATGTGTTGTTGTGTGTGTGTGTGTGTGTGTGTGTTGTGTGGTTCATATTTACAGCACACAGTGACCAGTATCTGTAAATATGAACCACACTGAAACTGGTGGAGCTACTGATTGTGTTTGATTTATATTTCTGCAGAGCTTTGCTGAATGCAGCACCTGTGACAGGGCAACTGTGACTGCATTTGGAGTTTCTGTAGACTAACAAAATGAAATCTATTATCCTTTGATTTGATTTTAAGTACATATTTTTACTGTATGATGTCATGCCTTTTTCACTGTTGAGGGTCATTTCAAAGAATATCAATATTAAAATGTTTTTGACTGACAATTTCCTCTAAAATATAGAAGTGTTTTCATGTGGTGAAATACTTCTTATGAGGTGTTTGCAGTTAGTGACTGTCTGCATGTGTGACAGTATGTATTCATTAACACTTGCAAAACACAAAAGGACGCTGAAATTTTGATACCTAATTTATGTGCAAATTTAGGAATGTGATTATATTTAGGAATCCTTGGAGAAGGTTCCTTTATCATTCTCTGATGTTCCTAACGTGTTAATTGGATGCTGGAGGAATTAGAAAAAGTCACAAACTGCTTTCATTTTCACTTTCACATTCATCATTAAACCCCCTCAGGATGTGAAGTGATATTGAATATGTGATTTCAGGGATCGCTGATAGGGTGATGGGCTGATTGTAGTTACTGATCTGAGCCAGAGATCCTCATAGCTTTAAAAGAGGTTAGAAAAGGGATTGAAGCAGGAAGCTGCACCCAACCATAAACACCTTCATAGACAGAACAATGCGCTGAAGCATCTCAGAAATGAACTTTAGTCACACAGAATGATATTCCCCTCACTTATTCTGCACACCTCCTAACATTGATATTGTTGTGAGAAACATGCAAACAAATTCAACACCGGTGACAATAGACTTACAGTCAATAAACCTTTGTGGATATTCACAGTTGTAAAATGTTTTACATTAGACAATGTAACCAAAAACCTTACATTGACCCTAATTTAATATATAACCTATTTTAATGTTTTCATAAAAATACTTCCAAAAAATAATTTCCACCCTCCCACACATGGAAAATCCTAAGGTACATGAAAACCAATGCCGCCACCTAGTGTTTAAAATGGACAGCATTCCTAAAGAGACAGTCCTGTTAAATCCTGAGGTTTAAAGTCTCACAAATACCCATATTTTGCTTAAAATATAACAGGTCACACAAGTTTTTCTGAGCGTTAGGTTTAGATGTACGGATAGGGCTATAGTACAGTAGGGGATAGTATCATCATGAGATGCTCTTATTCATATAAACTCTAAGATTGTTAGCTATGTTTGTGTACAGGTTCAGCTACACATCCTCACAGATATAGTAAAACATTGATAAACAGACTTGTTAGGACATTTACAAAACGTGATAACTGATTATTTCAACAAACAAGCTGAAAAATTTTACAAAACCAATTTGCGTTCGTTTCCTTCCATGCCATACACATAATCATTATAAACCGCACTCAGCGATTGTAAGGATGCAGAGACGCAGATGCAGACTTGATGTTAGTCTTAATGTTGCTGGGCATTTTCCCTGTTGACACAAAGAACACAGTGTTAATGGCAGATGACACAAAGAACACAGTGTTAATGACAAATGAGACTGACAATCAGATCTGTCTGCATGTGTTACAGGATGTTAATGTGCTACCTGGCTGTCCGGGCTGCTGTTGAGTGACTTGGGCACTCATGCCTGCCTGATGGCCTGAGGTTCCAGCGACAGTGACCTGCTGCAGTGTGGGACCTGATGACATCATTACCGGTCCAGGATGACCCGGGGCGACTGGGCCGGGTGGCCTGCACTTTGACAAGCCCTTTCCAAAGCCCACGGCGGCCACCAATGCGTTAGTGTCAGCAGGATTGAAGGATGGTTTGTTTTGTCTCAAAGCTGAACAGAAGAGAATGTCCATTAAATATCTCTGCATGCATGACAAACTGACCAATATGTTATGAAACAGTGAATCTACCTGAAGTTTCAGAGTCTCTGTCATCGCGAGGATTGTTTAGCTTTTCCAAAAGATTCGAGCAAAGTTTATTCAAAGCTTGAATCTGTTTCTAAGAAATAAGAATAAATTAAAAAGAGACAAGAACAAGAACAGAATAAATAAAATTTAACAACGTGAAATATAACAGCGAAACTGCACCCATTACATCCTTCACATCAAAGATATAAATAAAAAAACAGTTTTTTTTATTAAAAGTTAACATTACACAATGTAAAAGTTATCATACAGGTCCTTTAACACTTTAAAGCTGAAACAAACACATACAAGAGCTAAATGAGAAACATAAAGCAGGATGGATCTTACCTGGGCGACTTCAGGCCCGATCCGGACGGCCTCTGCACTCAGCTGTTTCTCTTGTTCCTCAACCTCCGGGTCGGGTTTGGTCCTCAGGTGGTCTGGCACAATCTCATGACTGAACACAGGAACTCGCTGCTCTGTCAGTTTCTGGATGTAAAAACAGAATAACGAGATGGATTTGTGGCCTTGTATTGCAGTTCTTATACAAACAGGAAATTATAATAATAATAAAAAATTACAATATTCACATTCCAGATTCATGCTCCTCAGATTATTGTGCCAGATTCATTAGTGCTCATTCTTTCAAAGTTAAAGTCTTTGTAATCTTTTATCATATTGCAAATGATTAGTTAGAGTTCATGGTTTGATGAACCATTACTAAGACTTCCTTCTTTGTAATTGCACAAATTGTCCATTCAAGAATTATATGCAGGGCTGGAAATTAGGGAGGTTCACATGTTCAACAATTTTAACTTTTCTTTATGAAATTAGCCCCAAAATCTCTAAGCAAGTTTCACATATAAGTATAGTCAGATCATTTCAGCATTTACGATTTTAAAATATAAATTATGTACCCAAACAGGGTCCATCCAGTTAATCTCAACCCTTTTCAGTGCTGTTTACATGCAATGCCTCTGTTATGATTGGTCACAGCAGGCACTCACCGCCAGCTCTTCATCTCGATCAGGAGACAGCAGCAGAGGTATGATGACCTGCGATCTGTAGAACGGAGTCTTTTCATTCCTCAACAGTTTGTTGATGGTGTTTAACTGGCCAGACAGAAGAGCAAAATTATCCAGCACCGAGGGCCTGAGTTAAACACAGCAGTGTCAGTAACAGGGAAAGGTCATGTGTGGAGATGACGGGAGATTGTAGTCTCTGCTCACCATGTCAGTCTGTCATATTCATTCTCCAGTTTATAAATGAAGCTCTGCAGGGATCCTTTCAAATGAGCGACGCGAGCGACCAGAGACTCTACTGATGCCTCCAGCTGCTTCTCCTCCCGCTGCTGCTCCAACCAAACACACACCGACACACATTACACACACACAGAGCAAAACACACACAGAACACACACACACACACACACACACACACACACACACACTAAAAAACAACACACACATTACACACACACAACACACAAAGAACACACACACATTACATACACACATTACATACACACACACAGAGACACACACACACACACACACACACACACTATCACACTGCAGTAATGGACGAGCTCATCGACAACACGCCGCTGTTCGCTCTTGTGTGCGTCTCTGTGTTTGTCGTGTTAACATTTCTTATACTGATATCAAACAGCGCTGTTCTGAGATGTAACTGCGATATTAACATCACTTCGACATCAACGACAGCTTTGAGAAATGCAAAGAAATGAACATTATAACGTTACCTGCATTTTACAGTCACAACAAAGAGCGTGCAGCGCTGTTAGAGTCCGGCTGACAACACGCGCCGCGCGGAACTGTCCGCTTCTGTCATATATATACACATTTATTTAATAATAGTAAACTTATCAAAACTATGAACTAACACAAATGTTGTTGTGACTAAAGATAATTAAAAACAAGGTAAAATAGGGTCTAATCTAGCATATTCAATATATATTCAATATTAAATATATGTAATCTCTATATTATAATATTATAATATATATGTATATATATATATATGTGTGTATATATATATATATGTGTGTGTGTGTATATATATATATATATAATATTTGTCACCTTTTCAGTATTTGAGAGCATTCTGTTCAATGTATAAATATTGCATTGAAAGCAATTACGGTTACGGAATTAAAACATTTCTCTATAATATTTTAAAACTGTAATATTACAAATGACCCGTTTAGATTGTTCTGCGAGCAGATATATCAATAAACTTCTTCATCAATATTTGCATTATTTATTTAGATGGACAAAGTCGAGTAGCGGAAGTGAAACTGCTGCAGTTTACAGCACTGTTGAGTTCACAGAAAATCTCATTAAAAACTCATTAACAGCGTGAAAAACAATGTGAACAAGATGAGTGACGATGAGATGAGTGACGATGAGATGAGTGACGATAGTGACGATGAGGTGAGTGACGATGAGGTGAGTGACGATGAGATGAGTGACGATGAGGTGAGTGACGATGAGGTGAGTGACGATGAGATGAGTGACGATGAGGTGAGTGACGATGAGATGAGTGACGATGAGGTGAGTGACGATGAGATGAATGACGATGAGGTGAGTGACGATGAGGTGAGTGACGATGAGATGAGTGACGATGAGATGAATGACGATGAGGTGAGTGACGATGAGATGAGTGACGATGAGGTGAGTGACGATGAGATGAGTGACGATGAGGTGAGTGACGATGAGATGAATGACGATGAGATGAGTGACGATGAGGTGAGTGACGATGAGATGAGTGACGATGAGGTGAGTGACGATGAGTTGAGTGACGATGAGATGAGTGACGATGAGATGAATGACGATGAGATGAGTGACGATGAGATGAGTGACGATGAGGTGAGTGACGATGAGATGAGTGACGATGAGATGAGTGACGATGAGATGAGTGACGATGAGGTGAGTGACGATGAGGTGAGTGACGATGAGATGAGTGACGATGAGATGAATGACGATGAGGTGAGTGACGATGAGGTGAGTGACGATGGATGATGAGACGATGAGTGAGTGACGATGAGATGAATGACGATGAGGTGAGTGACGATGAGGTGAGTGACGATGAGGTGAGTGACGATGAGATGAGTGACGATGAGGTGAGTGACGATGAGATGAGTGACGATGAGATGAGTGACGATGAGATGAGTGACGATGAGATGAATGACGATGAGGTGAGTGACGATGAGATGAGTGACGATGAGATGAGTGACGATGAGATGAATGACGATGAGATGAGTGACGATGAGGTGAGTGACGATGAGATGAATGACGATGAGATGAGTGACGATGAGATGAGTGACGATGAGATGAGTGACGATGAGGTGAGTGACGATGAGGTGAGTGACGATGAGATGAGTGACGATGAGGTGAGTGACGATGAGATGAGTGACGATGAGGTGAGTGACGATGAGGTGAATGACGATGAGGTGAGTGACGATGAGGTGAGTGACGATGAGATGAGTGACGATGAGGTGAGTGACGATGAGATGAGTGACGATGAGGTGAGTGACGATGAGATGAGTGACGATGAGTGAGTGACGATGAGTGGATGAGATGAGTGACGATGAGATGAATGACGATGAGGTGAGTGACGATGAGTGAGTGACGATGAGATGAGAGATGGTGAGCGGCGATGAGATGAGTGACGATGAGGTGAGTGACGATGAGGTGAGTGACGATGAGGTGAGTGACGATGAGATGAATGACGATGAGATGAGTGACGATGAGGTGAGTGACGATGAGGTGAGTGACGATGAGATGAGTGACGATGAGGTGAGTGACGATGAGGTGAGTGACGATGAGATGAGTGACGATGAGATGAGTGACGATGAGGTGAGTGACGATGAGGTGAGTGACGATGAGGTGAGTGACGATGAGGTGAGTGACGATGAGATGAGTGACGATGAGATGAGTGACGATGAGGTGAGTGACGATGAGGTGAGTGACGATGAGATGAGTGACGATAGGTGAGTGACGATGAGATGAGAGTGAGTTGAGATGAGTGAAGCGATGGATGAGTGACGATGAGATGAGTGCCGATGAGATGAGTGACGATGAGATGAGTGACGATGAGGTGAGTGACGATGAGGTGAGTGACGATGAGATGAGTGACGATGAGATGAGTGACGATATGTGCGATGAGGTGATGCGATGAGATGAATGACGATGAGATGAGTGACGATGAGATGAGATGAGTGACGATGAGATGAGTGACGATGAGATGAGTGACGATGAGGTGAGTGACGATGAGATGAGTGACGATGAGATGATGAGATGAGATGAATGACGATGAGGTGAGTGAGATACGATGAGGTGAGTGACGATGAGGTGAGTGACGATGAGGTGACGATGAGTGAATGACGATGAGTGATGAGAGATGATGAGATGAGTGACGATGAGATGAGTGACGATGAGATGAATGACGATGAGATGAGTGACGATGAGATGAATGACGATGAGATGAGATGAGTGACGATGAGATGAATGACGATGAGGTGAGTGACGATGAGGTGAGTGACGATGAGATGAGTGACGATGAGGTGAGTGACGATGAGATGAGTGACGATGAGATGAGTGACGATGAGATGAATGACGATGAGATGAGTGACGATGAGGTGAGTGACGATGAGATGAGTGACGATGAGATGAGTGACGATGAGATGAATGACGATGAGATGAGTGACGATGAGGTGAGTGACGATGAGGTGAGTGACGATGAGATGAGTGACGATGAGATGAATGACGATGAGGTGAATGACGATGAGGTGAGTGACGATGAGGTGAGTGACGATGAGGTGAGTGACGATGAGGTGAGTGACGATGAGGTGAGTGACGATGAGATGAATGACGATGAGGTGAGTGACGATGATGAGCGATGAGTGAGTGAGATGGATGATGAGATGAGTGAGCATGGGTTGAATGAGATGAATCGATAGGTGAGTGACGATGAGGTGAGATCGATGAGGTGAGTGACGATGAGGTGAGTGACGATGAGGTGAGTGACGATGAGATGAGTGACGATGAGGTGAGTGACGATGAGATGAATGACGATGAGGTGAGTGACGATGAGGTGAGTGACGATGAGATGAGTGACGATGAGATGAGTGACGATGAGGTGAGTGACGATGAGGTGAGTGACGATGAGGTGAGTGACGATGAGTGAGAGCGATGAGATGAGTGACGATGAGATGAGTGACGATGAGGTGAGTGACGATGAGGTGAGTGACGATGAGATGAGTGACGATGAGATGAGATGAGTGACGATGAGATGAGTGACGATGAGATGAGTGACGATGAGATGAGTGACGATGAGGTGAGTGACGATGAGTGAAGTAGCGTGAGGTGATGAGATGAGTGACGATGAGGTGAGTGACGATGAGGCGATGAGATGAGTGACGATGAGATGAGTGACGATGAGGTGAGTGACGATGAGGTGAGTGACGATGAGGTGAGTGACGATGAGATGAGTGACGATGAGATGAGTGAACGATGAGATGAGTGCGATGAGTGACCGATGAGATGAGTGACGATGAGATGAGTGGCGATGAGGTGAGTGACGATGAGGTGAGTGACGATGAGATGAGATGAGTGACGATGAGATGAGTGACGATGAGATGAGTGACGATGAGGTGAGTGACGATGAGGTGAGTGACGATGAGATGAGTGACGATGAGATGAGTGACGATGAGGTGAGTGACGATGAGATGAGTGACGATGAGATGAATGACGATGAGATGAGTGACGATGAGGTGAGTGACGATGAGATGAGTGACGATGAGGTGAGTACGATGAGGTGAGTGACGATGAGATGAGTGACGATGAGTGAGTGACGATGAGATGAGTGACGATGAGATGTAGCGATGAGGTGAGTGACGATAGGTGAGTGACGATGAGAGTGATGATGACGATGGTGAGAGCGATGAGATGAGTGGCGATGAGGTGAGTGGCGATGAGATGAGTAGCGATGAGGTGAGTGACGATGAGGTGAATGAGATGAGTAGCGATGAATGAGTGAGCGATGAGATGATGATGAGTGAGACGATGAGGTGAGTGAGATGAGATGAGCGATGAGGTGAGTGACGATGAGGTGAGTGACGATGAGATGAATGCGATGAGGTAGCGATGAGTGAGTAGCGATGAGGATGAGTAGCGATGAGAGTAGCGATGAGTGACGATGATGAGATGAGTGACGATGAGGTGAGTAGCGATGAGATGAGATGAGTGACGATGAGGTAGTGACGATGAGGTGAGCGATGAGATGAGTAGCGATGATGACGATGAGATGATGACGATGAGATGAGTGACGATGAGGTGAGTGACGATGAGATGAGTGACAGATGAGCGATGAGTGAGCGATGAGATGAGTGGCGATGAGATGAGTGACGATGAGGTGAGTAGCGATGAGGTGAATAGCGATGAGTGAAGTGGCGATGAGTGAGTAGCGATGAGGTGGTGATGAGTGGGACGATGAGTGAGTAGCGATGAGGTGAGTGGCGATGAGATGAGTGAAGCGATGAGATGAGTAGCGATGAGTGAGTAGCGATGATGAGTGAGCGATGGAGTGAGTGGCGATGAGATGAGTGAGTGGCGATGAGGTGAGTAGCGATGAGGTGAGTGGCGATGAGAGAGTGAGTGACGAGGTGAGGTGAGTGACGATGAGGTGAGTAGCGATGAGATGAGTGAGTAGCGATGAGATGAGTAGCGATGATGAGAGCGATGAGTGAGTGAGCGATGAGATGAGCGATGAGGTGAGTGACGATGAGATGAGTAGCGATGAGATGAGTGGCGATGAGTGAGTGACGATGAGTGAGTAGCGATGAGGTGAGTAGCGATGAATGAGTGACGATGAGGTGGTGGCGATGAGATGAGTACGATGAGATGTAGTGAGATGAGATGAGTTGCGATGAGATGAGTGGCGATGAGGTGAGTGGCGATGAGTGAGTAGCGATGAGATGAGTGACGATGAGTGAGTGAGTAGCGATGAGGTGAGTGGCGATGAGATGAATGAGCGATGAGGTGAGTGGCGATGAGATGAGTAGCGATGAGGTGAGTGTGAAGTAGCGATGAGGTGAGTGACGATGAGGTGAGTGACGATGAGGTGAGTGGCGATGAGATGAGATGAGATGAGATGGATGAGATGAGTAGCGATGAGATGAGTAGCGATGAGATGAGTAGCGATGAGGTGAGTGACGATGAGATGAGTAGCGATGAGATGAGATGAGTGAGCGATGAGATGAGATGAGTAGCGATGAGGTGAGTGGCGATGAGATGAGCGATGAGGTGAGTGACGATAAGGTAGTAGCGATGAGATGAGTGAGTGCGATGATGATGAGATGAGTGACGATGAGATGAGTGGCGATGAGATGAGTAGCGATGATGATGGCGATGAGAGTGAAGCGATGAGGTGAGTGATGATGTGAGTGGCGATGATAGAGATGAGTAGCGATGAGATGAGTGGCGATGAGATGAGTGGCGATGAGGTGAGTGGCGATGGTGAGTGCGATGAGTGAGTAGCGATGAGATGAATGGCGATGAGATGAGTGACGATGAGATGAATGGCGATGAGGTGAGTGATAGATATGAGGTGAGTAGCGATGAGATGATGAGATGAGTGATGGCGATGAGATGAATGAGCGATGAGATGAGTAGCGATGAGATGAGTGGCGATGAGATGAGTAGCGATGAGTGACGATGAGTGAGTAGCGATGAGGTGAGTGACGATGAGATGAGTGACGACGATGAGTGAGTGGCGATGAGGTGAGTGGCGATGAGATGAGTGACGATGAGGTGAGTGACGATGAGATGAGTGACCGATGAGTGAGTGGCGATTGAGGTGAGTGACGATGAGGTGAGTGATAGCGATGAGATGAGTGACGATGAGATGAATGACGATGAGGTGAGTGACGATGAGATGAGTGACGATGAGGTGAGTGGCGATGAGGTGAGTCGATGAGGTGAGTAGCGATGAGATGAATGACGATGAGGTGAGTGCGATATGAGGTGAGTGACGATAGGTGAGTGGCGATGAGTGAGTACGATGAGATGAGTGACGATGAGATGAGTGAGGTGAGTAGCGATGAGTGAGTAGCGATGAGATGAGTGACGATGAGATAGTGTGACGATGAGTGAGTGACGATGAGATGAGTGACGATGAGGTGAGTGGCGATGAGATGAGTACGATGAGATGAGTGCGATGAGGTGAGTGAGATGAGATGAATGAATAGCGATGAGGTGAGTGGCGATGAGGTGAGTGGCGATGAGATGAAGAGCGATGAATGATGGCGGATGAGAGCGATGAGTGAGCGATGACGATGAGATGAGTGACGATGGAGATGAGTGACGATGAGATGAGTGGCGATGAGGTGAGTGATGAGATGAGTGACGATGAGGTGAGTAGCGATGAGATGAATACGATGAGGTGAGTGAGTGGCGATGAGGTGAGTGACGATGAGGTGAGTGACGATGAGGTGAGTGGCGATGAGGTGAGTGACGATGAGTGAATGAGCGATGAGGTGAGCGGTGAGTGACGATGAGATGAGGTGAGTGCGATGAGGTGAGTGACGATGAGTACGAGGTGAGTGACGATGAGATGAATGACGATGAGGTGAGTAACGATGAGGTGAGTGACGATGAGGTGAGTGACGATGAGATGAGTGACGATGAGGTGAATGACGATGAGGTGAGTGACGATGAGATGAGTGACGATGAGGTGAGTGACGATGAGATGAGTGACGATGAGATGAGTGACGATGAGGTGAGTGACGATGAGGTGAGTGGCGATAGATAGATGAGTGACGATGAGATGAGTGACGATGAGGTGAGTGACGATGAGGTGAGTGACGATGAGGTGAGTGACGATGAGGTGAGTGACGATGAGTGAGTGACGATGAGGTGAGTGACGATGAGGTGAGTGACGATGAGGTGAATGACGCTTCTCTTTTTGTTTTGTACGGACGAGTGAACGGAGCAGGGGAAACGTTTATATTACATATAACACGACATTAGTTGTGTGCTGTTTTTGTGATGAATGTCTGTTTGTTAAATGAGTAATGAAATGTGTCAGCAGTCAGACACAGGGTTTAATGTGAAGTCAGATGCAGTCCTCCCTCAGACGCTGCAGGCTTCTCTGGCAGTAAATGTGAACACACCAGAGGTCTTCTCGGGTCCTAAACCATGAAATTTATTTATACACTATGTTTATTTATGTAATTCCCCAAAATACAGCATGCAGGAGTAACACTGACAGTGTAATGAGCTCTGCTAGATTAATTCAACATTCAGTGTGTGGCCTTTGATAGGAAACATCAACTAAAGCAGATTATATTAAGAAATTAATGCATGATTTCATTAAATGCAAAGAAGGTCAGGAGATTGGACAGACCAAAGTTAAAATGGGGGGTGAAGTGTTTGTAGGTGAAAGTGCAGATCGCTTTTGGTTTAAGGTATCTTAATATTTATGATTATTGTAAAATAAGTTCTTCTGAGTGTTTCTCTGTTTGCAGGTGGAGGAGGCTGAGCAGGTTTATCTGCTGATGAAAGATGAGTTCAGGATATCACGCAGTGTGCGTCTGTCCTGGTTCCTCAGCAGGTTGAATCAGGTCGTCCGGCCCAGTTCACAGTCTGAGCTGGTAAGAGAAGCAGCTGCTCTTAACTACCAGTCCACTGGTATGGGCCTGCAAATGCAATGAAATACAGTAAAATTTACTTGTTGGTTGATTTTAGAACTGACACAAGGAAGGCAAAAAATGTTAACTGACCAAGTGAACATGCTCTTTGGCTGGTATGATAATCCATGAATAACTAAGCATTGTCTAATTAATCTAGCTTTAATTTAGCACAAATCCTCAGACAGCCTGTATCAGAACAACAGCACTTCAGTAAGATCTTCAGTATTTGTGACAAATCGTTTCAAAGCTTTTCAGTCCGGCCCATGGGCCCATTTATTAGCAAAAGCCCATGAGCTGTCAAAGGGGCTTTTGCTAATAAATACATTTCAGAGCTCGTCTGGATGATTAATGTTGATTTCTGTTGCTTTCAGGCAGTGGGAAACTGGCCCAGTCGAGTTCACAGTGTTGTGTCCAGTCAGGGCAGCCTCAGATATGCTGGGCATTTCACACCACAGTCTGTTTACACTCACATCTGCATCACATCTCCATTCCTCACTGTCCTCTTCGTGTGTGTGTGTGTGTGTGTGTGTGTGTGTGTGTGTGTGTCAGGTTATGATGGAGGCAGCAGTGATTCTGAGTGTGACGGACCCACCATGAATGAGCAGGAGAGACATACCTGATCTGGCTCATTAGGATTCATCAGGACAGGGTGGAGGTCTTCTCCCACACCAGGTGCTCCTGCAGAGAGACACGCTTACTGTGCACACAGTCCAAAATTCATACTTGGAAATCACCAAATACATTTACATTTATGCATCTGGCAGATGAACTAACACAACGTGAACAAAGCTCAGCAGGATGCTGCAAATGACAAAACAAAGACAACAAAAGAATTATTTGTCTAAGGGACATTTCAGTTGGATCAGAATATTTATATCCAGTACCAGTTCTCAGGTCTTCAGACATTGGCAGGCTTTCATTTACTACATTCAGACTCTGTGTGTTTGCACAGTGTCAGTGTTCAGATTTATGTGTGTCAACCTCAAGGCAAAATGTGTCTTGAGATTTCTCACCCTTGTAAGTTTTCGTTCATAATGAGGTTTTGTGTTTGCTTGTGTTCTAAAAATATTCAGCCATCAAAAGAACAGCAAGCTTTCTCATAATGCTTAAAGTGCGCAATTGTTTCCCCAGACATGCAAACATAATGAAGTTTTGCATTTAAAGCTGTGACTATTAAAACACTTTGTAGTCTCTGAATGATCACTCTGCAGGGTTTATCGTGGCTTTAAGGGTGGATTTGTAATTAAATCTTCTTAGATCTGTAGACGTTCATCTTGGGTTGACAGGAGCTTCAACAGAGGCAAGGAGGAGGACGAGGAAGAAATCTAAGAGTACCTTCATCTTCATCAGCTGGTAGTGAGACGAATTAGAGAAATGTGCAGAACTGTCAACCAAAATAGTCCTACAGACTTCAGCATAAAGTCTGATCCACATTCTAGCTCAGTCTGGCCAATAACCGACCACTTAAACATGAAGAGTCTGACTGAGATGTAAAAATGACAAATTACATTTTCTGTATGTGACATTTAGGAGCGGGTAAATCTGGCACAGCAAACGCTTGAAACAATTAGTAGATAATGTAAATTTGCTTTGTGATCAAATTGTTCACTCATCCAAAAGTTATTAAAGATTATTGCAATGGCAAAACAAAACAGGGTATAAAATTTTCTGTTTACTTGATGCCAGATTTTTTTGATTTTGTTTAAGCTCACTGTCCTTGGGTTAGTAACAGGTCCTTACCCACAATGTACTGTCTGGCTCCACAGCGCCTCCTACTGCTGGACATGCATGACAGTCACGTGTGTCACTCACTGCTGGTGGCAGAAAGTGAAGACATCTGGAAACAGGAATCTCTACAGGCCCCGGATCACCACTTCTGACAGACTGAAGCCACCAGGCGTCTGCATCTCAGCCAAGCATTTATAAGTGCACTTCCACCCGCACTGCATACAGTACAGCCACACACACAGGAGCATAACACACAGATTGAATCTGTTTGTTAATCTTGTTGCACTTATGAGAATCAGTAAAAATTCATTCACTTCAGTTTCATAGCTGTAGTTGAATGTGAATTACTGCTCTACTGTCCTGGTCTCTGTTTGTTCTGCTCAACTGCGCAGATGAATCTGATCCAGAATCCTGCAGAGATGAATTCTCAAAAGCTTCGGTTGTGTAGTACAACATGACGCATTCTGCTGACCTGTGGAGTTCAGACAGTCCTGCTAATGTCTCTGTTTTGTTTTGTGTAAAGATGAAAGTCGTATCCCATCATTACGTCCGTTTTCTGCTACAGACTAAAGTGCAGACGAGAGCTATCAGCCTCGGGACTAACTCGCTACCATGCATTTTATACCTGCTTCATTTGTGACATGGTTTGGAGCACCATCATTTATATTCATCCACATCTCAAAATGGAGCCCAATATGGGCATGTCCCACGGTGAGTGACGCCCCATGGGCGATGAATCAGGTGGCCCCCGTTTCTTATGGAGACTCATTCATACCTAACAAGAGTAAAGATAATTTCTTCTTTCCGACTCTTTCTCGTATTCTAGCTCTGCGCTCTGTGCCTTTTTTCTGGTAAACCGTAAAAACATGTTTGTGTATCAGGAGTGCTCCACCAAATCTGTCTTCTACCTGCGGTGAGTCAGAACTTCTCCATATTAGTGATGCCCCATGTGGGTCCGATATGAGCGTATACCTTTACAAACTCTTCATCTCTGTTTGTATTCTCTCTTCCTGTCTAAACATATACCATCAGATAAAGATGTGAGGAATTGTGTTTATAGAGAACAGGTCATAGAATGCACTTCCACAAGCCTGCTGTGATATGTGCTGTGTTTGTATTTCAGTACATGTCTGTGGCATGTTATATTAATGCATGTTGCATTTGCAGGCTTTCCGCTCATCTCTGGCTTAAGGGCTCAAGGCCGGTCGGCCAGGTGGACAAGCACATTTTACTGCTGGTGCATGGTGTGGGGACTGCAGGTGAGAGAGAGACATTGTGCTCGGAATTCACAATAAAATCATTCCCACAGATAGTGCTGTTTATTTGTATTGTACGATTTGTCTGTTGTTTTTGTGGTAGATTTATTCAAATTATTCAAACTGCATACCAGCACACTCTAAAAAAATGAGTACTGTACACAGGTTGTGTGGCACACTTCCTAATCTTGTGGATCAATTCTGAGTGCTGCAGTTTGTGGAGGATCAGAATATGATCAGACATGCTTTACCGGGACCGTGCAGCATCGGTCCTCCACTGCAGCCCGACATCAGAATCAACTCTTTAACATGCAGAGAGTGTAATGGACTACAGCGTCTGGATGTATATCAGCTCATAACTCCCTCCTTCCTCATTTGATTATTATGTACTAAATGTACACAGTGGTTAATGAATACAAACAACAGCACTGATATTGGACAGAATCAAACCTTTACAACAGCTTCAATGTCATAATTTAGCGCCTGCAGTTCTGTTTGCAGCTGACAGGGGGCACTATTGCTCTGCGTGCTGTCTGTTGACATTAGGACATGATGTCAACTCTTTCTTTTAAATGTTTTTACCTCCAGTGTTGCCACAGAGATCTTTCTCAGTTTTATCCAGTTGTTTTTTGAAGGAAGAAATTAAAATAGTTGGACGTTTCTAGGTTTAGCATGCAGCTAATTGCACAGAATATGTCAGGAAGTGTGTAAAGAGCATAAATAACATCAGTTACTTTAGGAATGTCTGATAGCTTTAATTTCAGTGTGTAAAATGCTGAGGTATTTTGTTACAGTAAGACCCATTTTATAATAGTAAAAAATTAAAAAAGACATTTAAACTATTGTTTATGATTTATCAAGTCTTGATGTAGACTTAAATATTAAAGCTAAATGAATGTTAAACTGCTGACATGAGGTCCAGGATGGCTGTGCTGGTCTCAGTGGTGTTTATCTCTGTGGATGACAGGTCCAGAGATCACAGATGAACTGGTGAAGGCTCTCAGGAAGCATTTGGATGAGGCTACACTGAACATCATCACTGTCATGCTGGTCAGAAACTGCAGACTGACACCTGCAGATGTGGAGGTAAGTTCTTAATTTTCTGGAAATGACAGAAGTAACAGAAAATGCTAAACAGAGTTTTAAACTACTGTTTTTGAGAAATAAGATAATTGTGTCACTGCTTCAAGACTCCCTGTTGTGATAATCGCTTGAAGATTTGCGATTTAACTGAGAGGATCCAGACACAGCCATTATACGCGTCTCTTCTCCTTGACGACATGTTTCCACAATGATACACAGTTGCTACTGTAAACACGGTTACGATGCTTTCCCTGCCACCTGGCTTCAAGAAAAATGCTGTCAGTCAGTTGGTCAGTTTGTTAGTTACTTTGTTAGTTAGCTAGTTAGAACTTCTCTGGCAGTTACTCTTGTTTATTACGTTATCTGTTGTATCCCAGTTCCACTATGTCATGTTCTCAGTTCATTCAGCCTCCAGGTTCTCCGGCTACAGAGGTGATGGAGTTTTGTTGCCTCAGTACTGCGTGTCGTGGATCCAGGCTGTAGCTCCCTACCTTCATCAGAACCTCCTCATCTTCCTCCACATCCCCAAATACACCAACAGCAACACTGTGCACCACTTCAAGGTAAAAACAGCCAATAGCCTTTAAATTATGTGGCAGCTGTGAAACATGACTTGTTACTTGCTGTTTCTAGTAAGAAGTTTGGGTAAAAAGGGTGGGCATTGTCAGAGAGTTTAATTGGGCAAAAAATGTGGATAAGCCTATGAGCGCAAGGCGATGTCATCAGTGTTTATGTTCTGTCTTGGAGGAGAAAAAGTGTATGAAGATGACAGCAAAGACATCAGATGTGGACTGAAAACCCAAAACTGCAATACAATTTGAAAAACGTTTTTTTAGTACTGGAACTGGTAGTACTGGATCTTTCTCTGCATCAGGCGTTCTTGACCTTTTTAGTCCAAAACTATTAATTTAGGCCATACACTGCAAATTATGTTCTTAAAAATAACAGCAAATTCTACTTTTTAATTAATTTCATTTTATTTTTTAAGTGTCTTGCACCAAGAGAGCCACGTTTTTAGGTCACTGTGTCGTATTAAAGCAGCTTAATATTCTACAGTCAATAAACCTCTATCTTTCTCTCACTCACTCTCTCTCTCTGCAGCATTACTTTAAATTAAGCAGTGACCTGCCTGATCAGGATATCTATTTGTACATTAAGCCGGGAGGGCAGGGCACAGGAGGAAAAGGTAAACAAAGTTATATTCTCCCTGCCTCAGCCTCAGACCTCAAACATGCAGACCATATGATGCACATAACACACAGAAATGAAAAAGTCTTTCTCAGTCTTTTCTTAGATTAAGTCGTAAATAGCTTTTACAAATATGAGAAAAACACACAAATGTGAGAAAAAACCTTATAAAAAACACTATTGGTGTGCATCTTAACACACAACAATGGCACTGATGTATTTTAAGATGTGCTAGTTGCTTTAAGGCAGCTCAAACACTTATTTTATTCTGGGACTAGACTTAAGTCTTAGAGCCTCATGTGTTTTCAGGCTGGTCTATTGTTGTGGCATAATATATCTCTGATATATGCATGTAAAAACAGACTGTGATTGGTCACTTTACATTCTTCACTTTACATTCTCAGTCAGACAGTACTGCAGTTTAAGCTCAGTCAAGGTACAAATCTTAAAAATTTAAGCTTGATTTGTACCTGCAGTGACATGATTAGTGCCTCCTAAATCTCCTTGTTGACTTCATACCCCTGAAGTTCTACAAAATCACACACACTTTGTTTGTTTACCATGCTGAAATAATTTAGTGAGGTTTATTTCTTATCGCTTGGCAGTGTAGCAGCCAGCCATTGGAATTTCTCTCCTTTTCTCTGTGTTGTGGTAGCTGTTTTTTGACTGGTCGGTGTTTTGTGTATTTATTGTTTCACCCTAATTAAAAAGTGGAGGACCTTGCTTCCTCACACACACGCACAATACACTGGTGCTGTGTGTCTGAGGTTCAGATCTATTCCTCATTAATAATAATTATGCTTTTATAATGTTGTTCATGGTTTCATTTGGTTTATACAGGTGTTTCTTCAAGACTGTTGGTACTGAATTAATAGATAGTTCATGTGCAGTTTGGTTTAGTGCCTTTATTATTTAATCAGGAATCGTTCCATATTTGTTCAAGCAGGCTCGGGTAACCCCACTGCTCAAAAAACCTACATTCGACCCCTCAGTTGTCAGCAACTATAGACCAATTTCACTCCTACCGTTTCTCTCAAAGGTTCTTGAAAAGCTTGTGTTTAATCAGCTGTCTTCCTATCTCTCACAGTACAACCTACAAACCAGACAACAGTCTGGCTTCAAAAAAGGACACTCCACGGAGTCTGCCCTCCTGTCGGTAGTTGAAGACCTACGGCAGGCTAGAGCCAACTCCATGTCGTCTGTCCTCATTCTTCTTGACCTCTCTGCTGCTTTCGACATGGTGAAACACAAGATTCTTTTATTCGCACTCTCCAACCTGGGCATCTCTGGATCTGCACTCAACTGGTTCAGCTCATACCTCACCGACAGATCTTTTAAGGTTTCATGGAGAGGTGGGGAGTCAATATCACATCAGCTAACCACAGGGGTCCCACAGGGATCAGTTCTTGCTCCTCTCCTCTTCTCAATATACACAGCCTCTCTAGGTACAGTTATTAAATCACATGGTTTCTCATCACTGCTATGCTGATGATACACAGCTTTGTTATTCATTCTAGCCTGATGACCCCACCATTGCTGCCCGGATCTCCGCCTGTCTTCTAGACATCTCAGCCTGGATGAAAAAATGGCACCTCCAGCTCAACCTTAGCAAGACAGATCTTCTGATAATACCGGCCAACCCATCATTAGAACACAACTTCACAGTTGAACTTGGATCATCCACTCTTACACCCACTCAGTCCGTTAGAAACCTTGGGGTGATGTTTGATGACCAGCTGAAATTCACTTCACATGTTGCAACAATCTATCGGTTATGCAGGTATGTGCTTTACAACATCAGGAAAATCAGACCCTTCCTGTCCGAGCACGCAACGCAGCTCCTAGTCCAAGCACTCGTAATATCAAATCTGGATTACTTCAGGCTGGCCTTCCAGCCAGTGCAACCAAACCCCTGCAAATGATCCAGAATGTTGCAGCACATCTGGTCTTCAATCAACCAAAAACAGCCCATGTCACACCCCACCTGACCTCACTCCACTGGCTACCTGTAGCCGCGCGCATCAAATTTAAATCCCTTACACTTGCCTTTAGGACAATAACCGGAACCTCTCCCTCCTACCTCAACTCACTCCTCCAGACATATGTCCCCCCCGCCAGCTACGGTCAGCTAACGAGCAACGGCTGACCGTTCCCCCACAACGAGGCATCAGATCAATCTGTAAAACGTTCACCTATTCCATTCCTTTGTGGTGGAATGAACTGCCAGCCTCCACCCGATCTGCTGAGACCATCAAAACCTTCAAAAAACAACTCAAAACACACCTGTTTCGCAGACACCTGTCTGAACCCTAATGCCCTTCTATCCTATCCTTAAAAAAAAAAAAATCCCTGTTTCTAGTCCATCTTTCTCTCTAGTAACAGAACACAATGTCCGCTTGTAAATGTAGCTTTGCAGACTCGGCTCATTGGCGTGCAAGACAAAATGTTCAATGCTTTCATCCTTTGTAAGTCGCTTTGGATAAAAGCGTCTGCTAACTGAATAAATGAAATGTAAATGAACTTAAAACTCCTCCCGCAGCATTTATTAAACTAAACTGCAAAGAGCCTGTTATTCGGGGATGGGGCAGAAAATTATGTTGAACTTACATATGAGGGCACCAAAGTCCTGTATGGTTTTTCATAGCTTAAGACAAAGTTTATATACAAAAAATAAAGTCACAGGGACGGTGGAAAATATCTGGAAAGAAATTAAATCATGAAGGTTTTAGGGCAAAAAAAATGTTTTAACATTCAAAGTGGATTGTAGGGGAAAAAAAAGAATATAAAAATATATAAATGGCCACCCATGTGAGCTTGAAAGACTTTGCTTCTAGTTTGAGTGTATTTTAAAGTTGAAAATTTTAATGCTCATTTGGAGGGTATAAGAATATATACACAGTAATAATAGGAAGTTTAGGAGTCCTTTAGGAGGGAAAGCTCAGGCTCTGTCTCATTAATGTGAGGTAACAAGACTCTGAGGATTCTAATGTGACATACTTGTCAGATGCAGACAGTGATAGTCAAAGCAGCTCCAGCTTGGAGCCACAGGGTTCCTTTCTGTCCTCTGCCCACAGTTAATGAACCGACAGCCCCCCAAGGAGCAAGATTTTCTGCTCCAGTCTGCTTTTAAAAGAAACATTAATGTTTGATCTATCAGCATTACAACTCTTGCACTTCATCCCAATGTAAATAAAGGGTTTGCGGCTTAAAGACGTGCTGGAACAGTTTCAGTGTGGAGACATTGATTCAGGAGGACAGTAATATCAGGATCTTTCAGGGTTCTGAAATGCTGACAGTTGGCAAAACTACAGTGAGATGTTCAGTGTTATCTGCCTGGTCAGTGCAATGTGAGTGCAGGCCAGATTTGTGTGTGTGGTCCATAAATCATCTGTTAAGTTCTCACAATGAGACCTGTTCTTCTGTCTTTAATACTTTTCTGTGGTAATCCAATTTCTTTTTTCTCTATAGCTTTATGTATTCTTTTTTGTGTTGGAAACTGTAACTTGTGTATAATTACTAGGCAACAGTGTTTCTCAACTCCAAACCTCTCCGGCAACGCGATTTAACAAGTCAACACCAAACCTCACCTGTAACGCGGTTAATTTCTATAATGTGAATTAATAAACAGTGGTATGACTTCACATTTATGATTTTGTCTTTTCATTTGCTCATCATGCGCCTCGCTTGAACTAAGCCACACATTAATGGAGTTACAGAAAATAGTGGTAACTGAAGCTCATGGGTCAGTGCCGAGAGCACAAGGGCCTGCCCACTAACAACCATAAGAAATTCCCATATCATTTATTGTTTCCAGAGGCAGAGAAATGTGTTGGTAGGGCATTTAACACATCAGAGACTTATGTTTGTGGTGCTGTTTACATTCACACGCTAATGTTTAAATGTTATCAAATTTTGGCTCGTTAAAAACAGTAGAAAATGTTATTTCAGTTTGAGCTGATCACACCTGCATGAGAAGAGCTGCATGCACATCACAGTGTTCCTCTGTTTACCCAAAAGCTTTGGAAAAAGATGGAAAAGTCTTTAAAATTATTGAATGTGTGTGTTTAGTATATCTAAAGTGTCCTGAATATTGGGGTTTGGTGAGAAACAAAATTAAACATGTGACTGAAATTTAATGTCGTATTTGTCGAGATGTTCACTACATAGAATTTTTCTGTTTCTACATATGGGCTATGTGAAGATTCTTCACAATTTCTCTTTTTTTGTGTCATACAGAAGTGAAGTGATCCGTTTGAATGTGTGTGTTAATGTGGGGAAGAATCACCCTGCCTGATGATTCCGTCCAGAATCATCTTCATTAACACTGACCACCTTCATTGTAAATCAGAGACTGACTTCATCAGTCATGCTCAAACCGTCATGTCCTTCGTCCCAGTTCTCCGTAAAAGTCTTGTAATTCACTCCTCAGTCACTCTGTGCCATTTACTTGCGCTCCTCAGGTATTGCCTGCATCGCTCTGTACTTTGTGGATGCTAAAGGCTGCCCCCTGCAGGTTCCCACCTTAGAAGCGGTTCGACTCTCAGAGGGGATGTCTCCACCACTTCCCTCAAACCAGACCAGTTTGTGGCCTTGACAACTGTTGTCAAGATGGATTCTTAGGTGAGAAGGCTTTATCACAGATGCTTATTTACACTGAAGGTTAATTGTCATGCAGCACAAATACAGGTGTGTGGGGTGTACAGGTAGTGTCTGAGGCAGTTGAGTGGTTATATAAATACAAAAAAGGTTAAAAAGAAAATTAAAGACTACAACATGGGTGGCATTAAGGAGAACATTTTGACTGCTTCATTAAAATATTAACATTTTCTAATCAGACAGATGCCAATAAATGCCAAGTAAAGCAATGCTAATACGGTATAAATATCCCTGTTTTACAATAATTCCCACTGTGTATGTAGTATTTTCCGTCTGTGTGTAAATTCATTCCTATATATTCTTATATATTTCCAGTACGTCACCTCTTTGCATCATTGCATCTGTAAATATGTTCACAGAATATACTGATTCTGTTCTAGTCATTTGTCTCTTTATATGTTTATGTATTTTATTCTTTCATTTTATTATTATGTGTCTGCTGTTGTATTTGGATGTGTGTATTGGACGCTCCATTAACCAAAGAAAATTCCATGCAAGCACACTTGGCAGTAAAGCTCTGAATTCCTGTTTCTAATTGCTCATTAGTGGGGATGTGGGCATCTTCCCTGCCCCATCAGGAAGTCCCAGGTGCACTGGGCAGATCTATTTCCTGCTCTGTGTGAGAAGGTCAAGCACCTCGCTGTATGTGATGTATGTGTGTGACCTCTGGTGACCCTTTTACAGGTGCAGCTGTGCGTGTGCGTTTTGACATATGGGAGCAGGGTAACGTCAGCCCCCTGCAGCTGACAGACAGGCTGAGGGCAGCCCTGTGCCACGCTCTCTGTGATGTCATCATGGAGATGCGTGTGCTGCTGAACCCGATGTGTCTGGACACCTTCTGCCTGACTGCTTGTCGCCCAACTGGATAAGAGCACAGGCAGAAAACATCCAGTCATGTTAAATATTTGATGGGGTAACATCCAGTCATGTTACCCCATCAAATTCGGCCAGAAATCTTGGAGTAATCTTTGATGACCAACTGACCTTCAAAGAACACATTGCTAAGACGGCTCGGTCATGCAGATTTGCATTACATAACATCAGGAAAATCAGGCCTTTTCTAACAGAATATGCAACACAACTTCTCGTCCAGGCTCTGGTCATTTCTAGGCTCGATTACTGCAATGCTCTTCTGGCAGGACTGCCATCATGCACAATCAAGCCTCTACAAATGATTCAGAACGCTGCAGCATGTCTCGTCTTCAACGAGCCCAAAAGAGCCCATGTCACCCCTCTCCTCATCTCTCTGCATTGGCTACCGCTCACTGCTCGCATCAAGTTCAAGGCCTTGACGCTTGCTTACAGATCTATCACTGGGTCAGCACCCTTCTACTTTCACTCATTCTTACAAGTCTACGCTCCTACCAGAAGCCTGCGATCACAGAAGGAACGAAGGCTTGTGGTACCATCACAGAGAGGCTCAAAATCACTCTCCAGATCATTTTCATTCACTACTCCATGCTGGTGGAATGATCTTCCTGCCTTCATCCGTAATGCAGAATCCCTGGCAATATTCAAAAGACAGCTGAAAACACATCTCTTTCGTGAGCACTTAACCTCATCATCCAAAAAAAAAAAAAAAAAACTTTTCCTTCATTTCCTTTCCCTTCATTCCCTATCCCGCTTCTCTTTAAATCTCTCCCTTGTTGTAGCATATGATACTCTGAGCAATGTCTGAAACTTGTATTGTGAGCACTTATTGTGTCTAGTTGCCTCTTCAGGTTGACTCGCTTGTTGTATTCCGCACTTGTAAGTCGCTTTGGATAAAAGCGTCTGCTAAATGAATAAAGGTAAATGTGAATGTAAATATCATCTCTGCTTATTGTCTGCAGGCAATTATAATTTACACTGCCAAAAAACATGTTCTTAAAGGGACAGATTTCCAAACTTAAAGGGATAGTAGGACCCAAAAATGAAAAGTCTTCCATCATTTATTCACCCTCATGTCATTCTTAACCTGTATGACGTATTAGCGTCTGAGGAACACAAAATCACTGAGACTTCCATTGACTTCCATTGTATGGACACAAAACCACTGAGATATTTCTTGAAATATCTGCTTTTGACATAAGAGGGAGTAAATAATTGGAAAGGGAATAAAATTCCATTTTTGATTTAACTATCCCTTTATCTGTAATAATTGAAAAACTAATTTAAAAAATATTTTCATGCATTTAGAGTAGTTAATATCATGGGAATACACCAGCCCCATGGAGTTAGATGCAAAAATATCTGATTTGCATATGGTTGTGTTTTGTCACAGTTCCTCCTGTAGTCAGACAGCAGAGAGGTGAAGAAGAGACTTCGATAGCCCAGTGGTGTTCACAGGGTGAAAAGCAGCCCGTCCCCATAACCTGGGGCAGCCGTGAAACTGTGGGGGGCAGTTGTGGCCTACTGGTGAGGCGGGCTTATAATCAGAAGGTTGCTGGTTCAATTCCAGTGCTGGCAGGTAACAACTGAAGTGCCCCTGACCCCCAATTGCTCCCCAGGTGCAGTAGTCTGCTGCCCACTGCTCCAGGTTCATGACTTGCAGTGTGTGTTCACTCCTCACCAGTGATAGTTAAATGCAGAGGTCACATTTTGCTTATGGGTTACCATATCTGACCAATATGTCACTTTCGGTTTCACCCCACGGCAGCAGCACCACACCCACTGGAAAAACCACTAGACAGAGCTTCTGGGAAATGTTGGTGTGTTGTAAACAAGCTGGCTCAGCATTTGCTGTCTTTATTAACTGCAAATTACTGCCATTAATTACGTCTGTCAGCATGTGTACAAGCGTATTGACGGCCGGCATGAATCGGTTGTTATTGGATCAGTGAGGTGTTAATGCTGAATAAATGATCGACCTTTAGCTTAGCGCGTTTCACGCTGGTTTTCTATTTTAAATCATTCAAGTCTCAACCACGGCTTTTCTGTCTGCTAATATTTTTTATGTGAAAAATGTTTTTGAGTAATGTGTCATTATTATGTTTAGGTCATGCAGCTGTTTCTGGGTGTTTACTTAAAAACATACCCGCCAACTTCAGTCACAGGTGATCAAAAGAGCAGTTCTAGAGTTGTGTTTCAGAGATATTTGCCCATCAGTCATTAAAGTTGTCATATGTAAATCATGTATACATGAAAAATACATTTCAACAGAACTGCACACCATTAGCAAAACCCTTTCGATGCTGCAAAAGGGAATCATCTACAAATTTCCATGCTGGGTCATCAAGTATACTCTGAATTTGACTCATATATACAGAGTATATACAATGGTTTAATGTGTGTTTGCAGAGTAAACCAGAAACTTCTGAGCTTGGCAGCCTGAGGACAACGGATGACATCATACCAGCATGAGCAGAAAACGGAGACAAGACCGAGAGCGTGAAACAGCAGTGGAACCATGAGAAAGCTGCAGCTTTGGAGCAGGAACAGGCCCAGAGGTCAGTCAGGGTTCACTGCACCATTATCTACTCTGTCTGTGTCGCTTACGATCATATAGCCTCTTTTGTTACTGTACATTTAAGACTTCTCACACACACTGCACCTAAATTGTGGTGTCACTGATGAGTGTTCTGTTCACACATACTTCAGTTATTTATGACAGTGACAACTGCATTTAACAAATGCCTTTACTCCCAAAAAATACACACACACTCTTAAACAAGATGCTTCATGATACCATAGAAGAAGCATTTCTGGCTGTATGGTTCCATAAATAACCTTTAACATCTGTAGACCCTTTTTGTTTCACAAATGGTTTTTTTGTAGTGGAAAAAGGTAAGGAAGGAAATTATTTATTTCAAGAACCTTTGACTGAATGGTTCTTTGGGAAACCAAAAATGGTTCCTCTTTGGCATCACTGTGAAGAACCTTTTAAGAACCTTTATTTTTAAGAGGGAAGTGACAGAGTAATTTTCATGAAATCTGTGTGGATGAGTTTGGAATTTCAGTTTTTCTACTCTATTCTTTCTAAAGGTAACTATAAGTAGTGAAGCGTTTTGTAGTATTATATATGAGGTTACAATTAATCATCAAAACAAACAACTGATTACATGACATAAAAGATTATGAAATAGAGATTACAGTATAAAACATGATGATTGCATAATGATGTCATACCTTTCAAATGGTAAATCTTATGAAAACTGATAGTCACATGTAACCCAAAATAATAAAATCAATATTTTGTGTAAACATTATATTATACATTGTATATACATGTATAATGTTATAATGTATATACATTATATATACATTATAACATTATATGCATTATATTAAACAAGAAATAAAAACTATATAAACATAGAGAAAAAATAGTAAAAGTATTGGGTGTTCTGGTCTTCTGGACTTTTTCTGTACAAAATCTGTCCGGACATTTCATTATGAGATTATGTTTTTGAGGTGTGTGTAACTGACTGTAAACAATATGAGGTCATGACTGAATTCTGTGGTCAGCAGCTGCTACCAAACACTCACAGCCGGAGTCTCTGCGCCGCTTTCTCATCACTGCCTCAGACGTTTCTCACATTTTCTCTCTCACTACATGAGCTGCCTCATAACTGGGCTTCATGTCTTTGTTGTATTCAGCTTTGTTTTAAGTGTAATTTTATTGCTGAATGTGTCACTTTCAGCTAGTGAGTGTTTTGTAAATGATTAATATTGAGTCTTGCTATTCTGTTATCAGTGCATAGATTTCTCTGCTTCTTGTGTGCTGGCTGTAAACTCCCACAGCAGACTCTGATCATCAGGTGTCTTCTGTCTCCTGTGCAGACTGTGTGCACAGCCTGGTTTTTCTTACAGGCACCTGCTCGTGTGCATGGGCTTGAATGTACTAACATGATTTTAATCCATCAAAATGCAGTGTTTTTGTTTAGAAAAGCCTTAGTCTAGGTTAGATTGATTAGATTTCTATTGTGACTTTTTAATGTCCCCATAATTTGTAAGAATATCTGTGTTTAGGGTTTGTCTCGCAGTCAAAGCTTTTCACTTTGCCTCTATAAACACATTTAGAGTAAATGATCGGTGAAATTCTGCTTACAGAATTAAAAAAATGTAAAGAACTAGGTTTTAACTAGTTTTTATAAAGAATCAAGTTTAAAAATGTTTTTAAGCTTTTAAATGTTCTTGAGTAAAGAATCAGACATTTATATCTGTAAATGAGAGAATGTCTTCTCTACAGTTTGAGCAGGTCTAGATGAACAGATGTGCTCTGATGTTGATGTTTCAGAGGTGTTGGATGAGAGAGAGAAACAATCCTCAGTTTACTGTCGGTTCTCCTCCAGAGAGTCGGTTCTGCTCTCCATCTCTACTCAGAATCTCTGTAAATAATATAAATGTCCAGCCTGAGGGCTACACAAGCTGCTGCCCTGTTTTTCTTTGCCTCTATGAGCTCTGTTTATGATTTAAATTTAAATCTTCTGTGTGCACGGAGGTCTTATTATTCAGAGCTAAATTTAATTTAAGATTTAAGAGTAGCGTTATAAATAGACTTTTCCTTTACATGTATATTTATTTCTTCTTTTTAGTTATTAGCTCTTTTTGTTTCTTTAGCGATTCACCTCATTCATTCTCCTCAGTCATTCTCTCTCTGTCATTTGTTAAAGGTCACAAGGGGCTGCAGTGATTCGAGGCTTTGGAGCACAGTGATTGGCTGAGCCCGGGTCAGGCTGTGAGGGGTGTGGCCCCACGTCAGCGTTTCCTGTACATTCACATTGTCAATTAAAAGGTCTGTTGTGTTGAATATTGGGTTGAAAGGTGAAGGTTTGTTCTTATTTAACTGTTGTTCATCTGGCCACATGTTTACAGGTGACTCTGTACACATATAACTGGTCTGTGGATCTGGACTCTCTGAATCAAGGTCTGGTCAGACTGGTGCATTGGCAGAACACTCATGCTCACGTGGCTTCTATGCTTTGTAGGGACTGCAGTGATAGCTGCTCACTGCTCCGGGTGTGTGTGTGTTCAGTGCTCACTGGATGGGTTAAATGCAGGTCACATTTCAAGTATGGGTTACCATACATCAATTTTAGCCATTTATGAAATCAAAATTGGACTTAAAGCGCTTTCTTTAGAAACCCAAATGTCTGAAGAATGCAGCATTTATTTGACAGGAATAGTAATTTGTGTCAATCTGAACGTGTTTTTTAGTGCAGCTGCGTCTCTGGCGACCTGAGCTTCAGTTTTGGTTTGAGATTTCTTTGCAGATTTCATTCCTCTCTCTCTGCTCTGTACATTCCTGTCTAATCTTTATATACTGTCCTTTCCAATTAAAGAAAAACAAAATGCCAAAACATTCAAAAAAGAAGAATCATTTTTAACATTTTCGGTGTATTTATTGTGATTTTGATTAAATGATTTTCTTAAAAAAACAAATATTTTATAGTGAGTTCAAATTATGAGCAGAAGTGCACAATAGTGTACACACTCAGCATTATGTTCAGGAATGAGGCGTTCCTTTCTTTATAGTGTAGATATGCTGAGTTTAAGTCCCTGTACTCACAGCAAACAGCCAATAGTGTTGCAGCCTTCTCTGTTTCCTGACAAACAGGCTGTTGATTGAAGACTTCAGGATGTTGCTCTCTTTGGCAGGATGGCAGACAGGCTTTTGAGGCCCTGTATAGTGAGCAGTGAGACTGTGTAGCCTATATGATCACTTTCTTCTGTATTCTTCTGTGTTTGTGGGGGGGGCAGCACTGGGATCTTTATTGTCTGCTCCTCTGTCTGTTTGAACCTGTGTATGTGAGCGAGAGAGCAAAAGAGGGAGAGAGGAGTATCGAGAATATCGAGACTGGCAACACTGGAGTTTGTGAGGAGATTTTATTTAGGTCTGTTTTGACAAATAATCACATGATCCCAGGAGCTCTCAGAACATTCCATGCAGTGAAAACTTCGTTCATGATGTTGGTCATAATGTCAGTGAGTCTATATTTTGTAGTACATTTAAAAACTTGCTTTTAAAGGGACAGTTTACTCATAGAGTAAAAAATCATCATTTACATGCCCTTGTGTTATTGCAAACCTGTTTAACTTTGTATTATTTTTATTTATATATTTATACATACATTGTTACTTGTACAATTCTGTTTTATTATTTTTATTTTTTTTGCATCTTTATTATGAGAATTGTTTTAGGTGATCTTTCTCATGTTAGAGAAGCATAAGCAAGCAGAACATTTAAATGTCCATAAAAATTGAACCAAAGGACGGAGAGTTTTTCCTTGTCAGTGCTTCCACACTTTTAATCTGTGTTCATCTAATGAGTGCTGACAGAAGGCAGAGCCAACATAGCAGAAAATTTGCCCTAACTGTCAGTCATCTGTCAAATTTCCAGAGGTCGGAGTTCAGGCGCTGAAGTTCAACATATTCACCCATCGGGTGCAGAGTGCATCCGGGCGGCTCAGTCAGCTATCATGGGGCATCTGGACAGGCTTCTTATAGAAGGGCCTCCAACACACCCTGGAGGATTTTAACCAGCCGTCCAACCACTAACTCACCCAAAAGTTACCACAAGAACAGAGAAAAGGCCTTCAGTTAGTCTGACAGCAGTTTTATTAGTTTATATCTCCTAGTTTGTCCATGCTGATCTAATCCCTGTTTTAAATTCAGAATTTAAATTCTAATTCTGAGCATGATCACGCCACACAAACACACACACAAACACACACACACACACACACACACACACACACACTGAATGTTTCCTCTGTGTTTTCCACAGCAGAGCAGTAGCTCAAGCTTTGACGTCGTATCACCTGCAGAGGGCGCTGCCAGGAGGCATCGTGCTAATGGAACTGGCCTTTCAAGTAAGACCTTCATGTGTCTGCATGTTCAGCACATCATGTGTCTGCTCTTCAGCACATCAGCAGAGCTTATCACAGGAACACTGTCAAAGTCTCAATGGAGAAGCAGCACGGATGTTTAATGGACTCTTCTACTCTCTAATGCTGTAAAGGCTTATTAATATTTAAACACACATAATCGACCGTGAGGAAACTCCACCTCATCATTGCATCTCTTCCTGAGCTCTTCTCATCTCTAACACTCCTTTTCCTCAGTTCAATTCAAATTTAAAGGACTTTGTTGCAGCTTTTCTCAATGTAGGGTCCACAGACCCCTGGGGTACATCTCAAATTATAAGGGTTCCCTGTAAAAGTCTAGAATGTGAACAGTGAAAACTATGCAAACAAATTAGCCATGACAAAACATCTTTACTATAACTGAAGTATAATTAACAGAATTACAAAACATTTGCATATTCTGTGTACAGAAACTCTTGATGAGTGCAACAATTTAGAGGATATTAAAGAGGTCATGAAAAGCTGGTGGAAGAGGCTTAAAAATAAGAGGGCTTGTGGAAATCTCTGTTCCTCTTGAGTATGGTCATCAATGCAGTGATTGGTCTGCATCTTTCTTATTTTTAGGGGTCTTATTTCTGCGTGAAGCAGTATTTTCATTGGAATGCTTGAGGATTCCCATGGGCCAGACGGTTAATTCTCAGGTACCTGCATCTGTGCTTAAAAAATAAACCAGAGACAAGACAAAGTATATGCTGAAGGAAGAGAGTGAATAAACAAGCTGAAAATATATACTGTGGTTTTTTTTGTATGTGTGCTATATGTGCCTGTCTGTGACCTTTTGTGACCTATCTCTTTATTACTAGAAAGAAACAGTGAGGAAATACAGCATCTTAAAGAAATCTTCCCCCAAACATGAGAATTCTGTAATCGTTTACTCACCAACATGTTTTAAACCTCAGACATAGATAGAGATATCAAATTATACTTTCTGTAAGACAAGCCATATAAAGCATACAGTCTTGTGAATATTCAGAGGAGTCTTAATAATATCTGTGATTGTGTTGTGTCATGGCCTATTTTCACTTGTAGTATGAGCAACAAATTGCGTGTCTCAGGTATCTTGTCGTGTTGCGGCTGTTTAAGACATGTTTTTAATTTTTTGCTTGGCTCCAGTCTTTATTCACTGTATAGACGAGCAGTATGGTGATTATCCTTTTAGAGAATTATAATCTGTGGCCACTACATACACTTTCACTGTTTCAAAACGTTTGTAAACAATCTACCTCCATTCTCCTCCATAACTCCTCTGTGACTACAGAAGGTCCTCCAGGTTTGGAATGAAGTGAGTGAGAGTAAATGATGACAGAATGTTCACATGTGGATGAACAGATGCTTTAATATTAACATCAAGCTGAAATCTCCTCCATTATTAGTCAGACTGGATGCTCAGGACTGTTTCTCTGGCTGTTGGTGTATTTGATGTGCAGTTGGTCCAGGTTGGCTCTAAACGAGGAGTAATTACATGTAAATATTTGTAAATCTCCAGATGTTTGTCAGCAGGAGGCCTGAGTTTTCTCCTGCCGAGCAGAAGACTGTGAGCTTTCTCCCAATCACAGCTGCTCCTGTCCTGCAGTTATCTCATTACTCTGTTTGTTTGCTTGTTTTTAAGTGCAGATTCTTTAAAATGAGCTTTGAGGGTAAAATGGGCTGGAAGTCACATGACACACCGTCATCTATTGTTCCTTAGTATTCAATATCATTATGTTCCCTGCACCAAACGACATTATGACTTCATTATTAATATTTGTTTATTCAAGGTGCACCAAGTGAACTTTTATTTTGCCAGATTATAGATGTTAGCAAGACATCACAGTTCTATGAATGATGGAAAGTTCAAGGCTCAATATGGCCACTCTAGTGAAGGAATTCTCGCCTTCTAGTAGAAAGAGCCAGTCTTGAATTGTTAGATTAACAATGCTCTATGGGGGGGGGCTCTGTATAGACTGCTTTGAGGTACTTGTGACCTTTGGGCATGCGCAGTAACTAGAATGACCTGGAAAAAATATTTGTTAGTCAAAAACAGAATTCTTGATACAGTTATATTCAGGTTTAATTGTTGATTTAATTGTTGTATATCTGACTTTTTAAACACAGCAGTAACGTGAAACCACTCACGAGTTAGTTGTAGGTTTTAGTTGTAGGGGTCGTGGAGCATAGAAGGTAACATTGCTGCTCATCTCTGAACAACCTCACATGCCTCATCATGATCTATCACTTCCTGTGTTGCTTCCTGTAAGCTCTCCCTCTAACCACTTCCTCACACATTAGTGTAGCCCCTTGTGTGACAGGCAGCTTTGGGGCACGTCTGTCTTGTTCATTTTAAATTTTAAATTGCCTTCTACCCTCTAATGTTGTGTGGCATGTTTCTCACCTGCTTTTCTTGTGTGTTGTCACCTGTGTTTGTGTGTGTGTAGTTGTCTCTGTGTTCTGCATATGGTGGGTTTATGTCCATTCCAGTCTCATTCTTTCTCATTCCTTTCTCCCCATCAGGGCTCACTTCTCAGCAGAACACCTAGCAAGCCGTTCCCTGAGGCACCCATGCAGTTATTCACAGTCAGATTTTCTTTTTACTGTAAACGTCTATGTTTGCCAGCAGCGCATCTTGCTGGAAAGGCAGCTGCAGAGGTCCCTGTTTAGATGCGTCTCTGTACAGTCGCAGCCGGAGGACGGGATGTTCTGGGACCTCTGGGAAATCAACGTGTCACTCTTTCTGCAGCCAATCATCTCTTTACTTTGCTTTATGATCACTCTTAATTTTCTTGCTTTTTGTTTTGTTGAATCTTAATGTAAATCTACTGTGTGTCCATGTGAGTGAAACAGTAACACAATCATTCTGATGCTGTGAACACACAGTGCAACTCTTTATTACTGAAGAGCAGAAGAAACATACGGCTGACCTGATGTTGTTTTGGGGGTGTAATAATGATAATGATTGTAATGTTGAAATACATGTGTTGATAAAGCTACAGTCATTTTCCTTCAATTTCACTCTGTATTTTCAGTTTATTTTGGCCTAATTTGACGCATTTGTAATTTGCTTTTAACAATAGGACTTTTTCAAAATGACTTAATCACAAATGCCAAAGCAAAGAGCTCCAGTGGAGTGTTTCCACTTTGTCACGGCAAGTCAAGCTCATATAATCAAAATGGAAATTAAAAAATGCCTGCTGTAAACACAGCCCCTCAAAGTCTGTATTGTGCCAGATTTAACATGAAACTGCATTGACTCATTTTACTTCTAGAAGTTATTTAATCACAAAAGCAGTGAAGGGCATGGCCTGAGTTATTATTCTGGAATTGATTAGTTCATGAAAAGTGAGCGTCACATGCCAGAACGGGGTCAGATGGTTGGAGAGAAGGGGTTGAAGAGGAAAAGAGATTTGTAATGTCACCTGACAAGGGTTTATGGGACTGACATAACAACATTTGACATGTACACAGTTAGGAATATGCAAAACTATAATCATAATTGATTTTCAAACTCAACCCATCGCAGTCTACAACTAGTCAGTTACTTTGTCAAAAACTCTCTGGAATCTTATCATAGTTGTGTACAATTTTGAGTAAATGATTTCCAAATAAGAGTAAATGCAGAATTTTTCACAAACGCAACTGCAGTTATGCCAAGTGGTGAACTGCTAGAAAGTTAGTTCCAAAAGTTAGTCACCTTCATATGACTGTGACAGAGGTTTGAGTCAGATGGGCCACCAGTGGAAATTTATGTTAAAAACAGTCCTTGCCCACAGAATGAGAAGTTGAGTTGTGTGAACTGCTGTTTTCTGCAGAACAAGCATGTGTGGCAGTGTCAGTCAAGCCGTGTTTAATAATCCTCAGCTCTTTGATTTGATGAGATCTGTTGCATTTGTTTCAGGGTGACGTGACTGTGATAATGGCGTTTAGCCTCCCCGCTTCCTTTGTACTATAATTATTGGCTGCTTTTCCTCTCTGCAATCATTTGCATTTGCCACTAATGCTTTTGTGAGCACGACTTCAGTGTTAAATTGAATTAAATAAGATAAAATTATTATTATCTTGATTGATGTCAGATGTTTAAAATGACTCTTGGGCAGGCTGGAGGGGGTTTCTTTTTTTAAGTGAACCCTGTAGATCTGTAGACCATGTTTGTGTTGCAGTTTTTTAATGATTTGCAGGGTACATTTAATGAGAGTTTTGAGTTAGTATCATGGTTAGGATTTAGAGGTTTCAGGATGAACCTCCAGCATCTGCTTCTGACATCACACAAGATTCAGTCCCTCTGAAGAATCTGATCATGGATGAAAGAGGTCATTTGTAATCCGTGATCAAATATGAAAAGCTTAATCAAATCAAAATACTGATCAAATCTGATCTGATCTGATCCTGTTTCCAGTGGCACTGTCATCTCAGTTGCACTCTGTTCGCAGTACTGTAGCTTGTACAACAGGTCATGAATATTAACAGTGTGCTTCTGGGAAGATTTTAATTATTTCTCTCTTCATATGTAATCAAGTGTAAATATAGATAGTGATTAATTACTCTAACAAATGTGTAATTGAGCATCATTACATGATTTGTTTTTTAATTGTTCACAAAAAGTCGTCACTGACAAAATGTTTTCCAAGTAATATTTGCAAATTATACACTAAATATTTATATGCAAAAAACATTTTTGCCACAATACACTGATACATATGTAGCTGTCAATGGTGTATGATTATTGCTGCATACATAATGATGTAGTTACACCATCTACCAGCAGGAGTGAGCTGGTCTGTGATAACCAGCCAACCCATGACCTCTTGGTTAAAACTATGCACATAATAAAGCAATTTTTTAATTTAAAAACTTTGAGTACCCATAAGGAAGTTCAGGACAGCCAATGGAATCGCTTAGGGCTCCAGATGGAATAGGATTCTGCAGGGGGATGGAATCTTGCAGTGGTTTAATTTGACCATCTGTTGGGGCTTCACTTGAAATCACTCTGGACTCATATGGGATTGGGGTTTCGGTTAGTATCACTATTAGGATTTAGAGGTTTTGGATGATGTTCCTGCTCCTGCTTGCGGTCTTCCTTTGGGGGTTCTGGTGCCTTTGATGGAAATGGTCTCTGCTAGCTTATATGGAGTTCAGGCAACAGTATGTTCTGGTCTTTAAGCAAGCATGTGTGTGTGTCTTCCCCCCTTCAGCTGTCCATGCTGTTCACCGAGGAGTGCGATAAGGTCGAGATTTGATGCATGTTCATTTGTTCAGCTATGACTTCCACCTCCGTGTCGTGCATCAGTATCTGGTGGGGATACTGACCCTGCGGCAGGGCTATCAGCTTACCAGCTTTCTGGAGGATTTCATTGCCCATCACCCTGACATACTCACGTTTGGGTGTAACCATGTTTTCTAGGGTGAGCATGCTCAGTAACCTGCACGCTGAGCCTCCGTTCAGTAACTACTGCTTCATGTGGCTTAGACCACATTGAAAATCTGGGAATTGAAATACACTTTTAATCTGGAAATAAACATAGTTTTAGTATGTTAGTACTGGAAACAAGGAAACTTATTACACAGTATTTCTAGACCATTAATAAAAAAAGGAAATCTGTGAGTTCTTTGAACATTCTCAGATTATGCTAGGGGAACATGGATCATCAGGTGTTGTTCATACTAACACAAGTGTATGCTAGAAAGCATGTTTCTTGTTGTATGTACTGTAATTATATGTTTATATGTCTATATTCTCGATATCAAAAGGGATGATCACCACACTCTAGCTGTAGAGAAAGGCGCTTGGAGAAAGCAAGGTTCTTCTACCTGCCCCCACTTATTCCTCTGCTCAGTTCAGAAGTGACGTCAGCACGACGGCAGATTCAGAGCAGTGTGGAGCAGGCCATGGGTCACTGCCGCAGGGACAACCTCTGGAGGAGGCTTTTCACGGGGAACATCTGACTCTGGATAAACTCAAACTTAGCAGGCTGGCCTTCAGTGAACTAGAAGAGCTGCTGGATGCTGTGCAGAGCAAATCCATTGCTGAGATCGACCCGCAACTGGTATGTCAACACACACATCCACCTCTGAGACCTTCATTCACACCCACAGTTCTGTTCCATCTGCAGCAGGTGATGGCCATGAATATCATCTGAACCCTAAAAACAGGAAGACTTTTTCACCAGATGCTTTGTAAAAGTAGATTTCAGGAAATACTCTAATCATTTTATATTTGTTATGTTTATACAGTGTGTTATGTATTTGACTAATACTCAGAGTTCTGATTTTTCATAATGTTTTAGAATAACTGTTAAAACTGAGCAAATTGGTTTATATTAGGGTCAAAATTATGTTCAAGCTAAACATAATTGATTTATAGGGTGGCACAAAAAAGGGGTGTAACGCAGCAAAAGATTACATTTTTGTTCACTTAAATTAGTTAGTATTGAAATATATGTTTATTACTATTAAATGAATATCAGTTTAACAGATTATATCAGAATGACACTGCATGATTTTAAATTGGTTAATGTTGAGTGAATCACTATTTTGGGGGGTACAGACATTTTTAAATGTTTAAAACTACTCTTCTTTCATGCCAGGTTAATTGTATGTTACATAATAGTTCCAACACATCTAAGTGCCTCTAAGTGCCATCTAAAAGTATTGGCACACAGAAGTGTGCTGTATTCAGACTGTACACAGTCACGCTGTAATCACTGAAGTGTGATGTAACTCAATCAGACGGCTGGAAGCTGCACAACTTTCTGTTTTTACTGCTGTTTGTTTGGTGATTGGCTGGTTTGGTTCCATTCGTTTAATAGGTGGCTGAAAACAAGCATTTTAATGAGCGACTCTGTGGGGAAAACATGCTCTCTCCTCATCACCACACTGCAATAAACATCAGCTCATTAGTGCAGGAAATCAGCCCTTTAATATTACACTGCATTCCTTTTTTACACTTTAAATCATCCCTTGTGGATCAGTACACACACATTCACACTCTCTGTCTTCCAGCAGTCTGCTGGAGCGTGATCAGATTACACAGCAGCAGATAAATGCAGTGCTGTTTGCTACAGTGTTGCTGTATTTGGCTTTAGAAAATAGAGTTTCTTGTAGGTAACCTTCCAACACCAACATATGCCAGTTATTGAACATTACCCACAGTTCCGAGCATTGTGTTCCACTGACCTATCAGAAGAGAGTAGACGAGTGTATTTTATAGCCAATTCCAGAGTGGCCTCTGTTACTAGAGGTTCAGCTGGGGCAACATAACGTGTAGCATACAGTATATTTTGTGGGGCTGCAGTGATCTCTGATCTCTGCAGTGTAGTGTATAGATATGCTGTTCTTTATTCAGAAGAGCAGAGAAGAGCAGCACTTTGTTTCTGTGAAGAGCAGGAACATCTCTGAAGTCATAATTGTCCTCTGTATTCTCCTGCAATATTCACCTTCCTCTCATCCACCACCTTCAGGATTTCTATCACTTCTCCAGCCTGTCCCTCATCTCTGCCTCTCAGATCCACTTTGATCTGAACTCGACTGTGATGTTTCCTCTAATGTCTCACATGACATCCTTCCAGGTAACACCAGCGTGTGGTGAGAATGCTTTTCATTTGTGCATCATCTCTGACTGGAGTTCCTCTGACTGCTGTGATTGTGTTGTAGGACTGTTTCCTGAACATGAGTCCTACCTAGTAGCAGAAGCAGAAGCAAGTCTGAATCTTTAAAGTCAACCCTGATAACTGCAGCGGGTCTGTAGCTGTGTTGAGTAATGTTTAGCACAGTTTACTATTGCTGTGCTTTGCCTGTAATCATTGCTTGCACCTGTATTTAGTGTTGTTTGCTGAAGCATGACTTGTTTCTATATTATTGCTTATATTTATGGTTAAAATTATTTCGAACAAAACCCTTTTTGTAAGTATTAAACGTCAGCACATAACTCTTCTAAACATCAATGCTTTCTCAAATCCCCCTGAAATCCCCTTTACTTTTGTTTCAGCCAGTCGAATGATAACATGTTAAAAAAACAGAATTCAGTGGAAAATGTAATGTAATGCTGAGCACGTAACGTGACTATGGCCACATTCACACTGTCAGTTTTGTTGCTCATATGACAAATCTGAGATTTATATGAGTGAGATATATAAGAATTGTGAAGACTGCAGAAATGTTAATTCAGTACACACATAATCCCACTGGCCACAATTGTGACCGACCAGAACACAATGTTTTTACACACGTTTACATGAAAATATAAGCCGTAAGACCGATTTCACAAATCCAACATACTGTTACACACGTTTTATTTTCTAACTGTTTACATTCACTTAAGACATTGCAAACTTGGTTTAATAGGATACTCATCAATACAGGCATTACATAATTCTGTCTGTTCAAGCACAAGAAGATGTGAACACTCATTTCAGAATGATAAACTTTCCTGAGGATGCAGCACTGACACGATCAGCCAAGTGACAGTTCGGTCAAGTGTCCTGAGTGTCACTTATGCTGCTGCAGGCCATCGACCAGTCCTGATTATCAAGCCCTGAATACAGTCTGTATGAACCAGCAACCAAAATCAAGCGCGTATTCTTCACACCTGACGCTTGTAACTATAGTGACAGATGTAAATATAAAAGATTGTGCATTCAACAGATATGGCAATGGACTTTAACTTTCAAAACTTGTTTTTAAACACAGCATTAATGTTGAGGGCCCTTACAAAAATTAACCCTGGTTTTATTACAGTAAAAGTGTAATAACCATTTTTTTACTGTAGTTAATTTTATAAGGGCACTGTCCATATAACTAAAAGTTTTGTCTCTGACCACACAACGCCCCACTCTACCATTTTGATGCTTGACTACTGCACTGTAAAAAATAAAGCTTTGCTCCCTTTAATTTTTAGGTTTAATCAATATGGCTGCACAAGTCACATCATCTTACTCTGTTATGTTGACTGGTCCTGAGTTGCTGTAATTTTTAAGAAATGGTTGAAAAATTGCTTAACCTATTTTTTAAGTTATACCAGTCAGGGTTTAAAATTTTATGTTGAAATGACTTATATAGCCAAGTTGATTAACCTTAAATTTAAAGCAGCAAAGATTTTACAGTGTAGTAGTCAGCCATTAGTAGTCAGCCAGTGTAGTAGTCACTTTTTACAGTGCAGTAGCCACGCACACATCATGTGACGTGACCAGTACAGTTTCATTCACACAGCAGGGCTTCACAGAGAATGTGACTGTGAGACCAGAAAATGTACAGGTGTGCGTTCAGTTATGGTATGTGATTGTCTCTCCAGTGAATAACCAAACTGTGTGTGAATGCAGCCGTGTTAGGGACTTAAATAGAGGACTGAATTGAATTCTGGTGCTGTGTGAACGTGGCCTATGACACAGTAAAGCAGAAGACAGGAAGTGCTGATGTCACCTAACTGACTGGAGGTCAGTGGAATGGAATGGGATGCCATCAGTGTATCACTGTGAGACTTTACCAGCTTTCAGTCTGCCTCACACTCATCCATGTTAATTGAACTTTGAATTAAATGTAACAGTAAAGAGGACAGTACAGCTTAAGGATTCAGGCGTGTTGTTTGATGGTTTATTTGCTGTGTATTTTTCAGGCCGTTCTGAACCAGACTGCTTTGTGCTGGTGTTCCTGGACCCTCAGGCAGGTAAGACTGTGAGTTCTGTTTAAATATTTCACTCTCTCAGGCCACAAACACAACACAAAGTTTGGAAATGTTAATGAGAAAAAATTCAGAGTGACAGCTGGATTTGACTGCAGTGTGAATGTGTGCCTGTGTCAGTGAGTGACATCTGACACCTGATGATGGACCAGTTGATATGTAATTTAAGACCTCTGTGTTCTTTTTGTAAAATGTTAAAGGACACTGTAGTGCTGAAATATTAATTAGCTTTATGCAAATGATACTTAATAACTTTCAGGGAGCATCCAGTTAATTGACTTAACAAAAATGCACACATCATACACTCTTAATAGTATGAGTTTAACTGCCTTTCAACCAATAAGAACTAGTGAGCCTGTCTGGTTTACTAGAAAAGTTGATCTGAAGTTGTTTGTTTGCACACGCAGATCTCCCTGAACAAAACTCTGAGGTCTGTAAGAATCCTGCAGGCTCCATGTGTGTAACAGAAGAGTTAGAGCTGTTAGTCCTGAGCAGAAATCATTGTGTCTCACGGCAGACACACTCAGACTGACCTGCGACAGACGGTCTGCGTTTAATGTGTGTGGGGTCGGCTGTCGTTTCAAGCAATTAAAACACCAACGTTTTGCACAGGACTGCAGCTAAATTGTCTGGCCTGTCGATTTGAGAGGGTGATTAGCTGGTGGGTGTGTATTGGCACATGAAAGTGGTTTGCCAAAGCTGCACTCTCTCTGTATTCTCTCTGTGTGTTGTGTTTCATCTGAGTTGCTGATGGGAACTGATCCAGCAGAGAGGTGTGTGAGCGTGTGTGAGCATGTGTGAGCAGTACATTTTTCTCCCACAATGCATTAGATTGTGCTACATAATCACCTGTACTGCCATGTTAGAAGTGCCTTTATTTGTATTTCTTCGTGATGTTGATGGATTTTGTGTATTGATGCTGATGATACTATAGACTGACGTGCATGTGAAGAAAATCAAATGTACTGGGCTGTTTCTAGCTCCTGTAACTCAAGAAACTGAAGAACTGAAGCAAATGATGTATTTGATCATGTTTCTTTAAGCACACTGGACTCATACACTCATAATGTGCAGCCATCAGTGTGAGAATCATGCTGAATTATCATTAGCAATTCAGATTCTGTTGAAACTGTTGAAAATGTACATTATGTATATAGAGACAGATTTGTAAACTACTTACCAATAAATCTTAAGTTAAACAGTGTTTACAGTGACTTTCTGTCCAATGCTGTGAAAGATTAACAGGAATGTTTCATTGTTACAGATGATCAGGAACAATGACTGATGACACTGTGGAAAATTGATTCACTTTTATGTTTGAGAAAATGACACAAATGACACAAATGCTCAGAGTGAAAGATGAACTTTAGGGTGAGGTTAGTCCTTGTGGCTGTTCTAGTATCTTCGCCTCTGTAGAGCCTGAAGAACCAGCATTTTGAACTCTACAATGACATTTTCAAATACTCTGCGTATTTTACAGCTCTGTGGCCTTAGTTCCTGTCCTGAAAAATGACTTTAATCTTAAAACTAGCATCTAGTTATGACGGGTTTTGATTCATCTGTGTTAATCTGACCATAACAAATACTATCACAACGTGCACAATAATGATTAATATACAGTGAGCCAGTTGTTATCACACAAGTCCTGAAAGGTTGATCAGGACCCTGATAGGAGTTTGTCAGAGTTCATCTCTCTAATAAGAGTAATGTGATAATCCACATGATACATGATAATCCAATAAGGACAACTTTAAACTGCCTTTAAACTAGTAACAACATTTGTTAATAAGTTAATATGTGAGCAAAGTAAAACCAGGAACAGGTAAAAGTTGTAGTAAATGTTATTTGGCTAAATGCTTTCATTACATGACTTGAAAATGACATGAAAATGTTATTTTTTTATTAAAATACAATAACTTTCTCTGTCTTGCTTTGGACGGGTCAGATAATATGAACCAATAATCTGACAGCCCAGTCTGCCTGAACCAATCAAATGATTAAATCAAGTTCCACCAAGTGTTCTGTATGACAGGTGTTGCAGGGGAGGGGTCAGATAAAGGGGCTCGATGACATCATCTGAAAAGACGTTGCAGAGGCGGAGCTAATATTTACATTTAAATTAAAGGAAGTTAACAGGGTCATTGTTGTCAATGGTATTTCCATATGTTTTGTGCTAAGTTTCCATCCATGATCTGCCAATGGAGTCAAAGTTATAATCTCTCATTGTGTCTGCTGTCTTTCTAGATTGATCATGTGATCAGTGTGGCGTTTATGTTTCCTCAGAAGGCAACAGGGGAGCACTGAGAGCAGCACGAGTCTTTCCTTCACTGCCTGGAAGCAGCTGCAGACTGCGACTCTCCCCAAACACTCACATATCATTTATTTAGTGGAGAATCAAAGAGCACTGAAAGTGATTTTATTTCCCAGAAAAGGACAGCATGGTGCCTTTTAAGTAAGTAAAATAAACTTAAAGAGAGAGATGCAGCATCTGAAGTGACATATAAACAATGAAACCAGGTTTCACAGACTGTTTAATGTACAGAGGTGGCAGCAAAATTGTATTTACACAGGACAAGAGTTATATTTGTGGAAAACAATAAAGATATTATATAAATAAATTTAATGTATGTACTGCTTGTTGATTCTCATGCACAGAAACCAATAAATTATTCATGATTTTACACTGGAAAATCAAAAGTTTTTGGATTTATTATTTCTTATTTTTACAAGGTGCTATACCTGTCTACTAGTTTACAATGGGTTTTGCTAAAATATTCTTTATAGCTGTATAACATACCCAGTCTTTTAACATTTAACAGTGTTATTACAGCTCAGATCTGGACTGGATTATTGACCAGGACCTTTGACACACACTGTGAGTGGACCCCCAGGCCCCCAGTCCATAGTGCAAATTAGTCCCTAGGGGCTCAGGCTATTACTTTAGATGTCTAATGTTAGGTTACCTAGACACTTCTCAGTGTTTTTAGCTACAGTGTTTTGTTACTTGTAGTGAAGGGGATGAAAACCAGGGGCTGTGGTTGTGTGCCCTTTAAACTGTTTTTAACACAGCCCTAGTTTTGGTCTGAAAAGATTAAATTCAAACAAAGCAAGTGTTAAACTAAAGGATACATTGAAGTTTATTTCTTCTACATTGAAATAAAAAACTCATTTTGGCCCCGTGCCACGTGCCGCATTATAATGCAGTAAGTGGGGGGTCACCTCTGAGAGGACACCTGCTGCATGTTTCAGGTTCTGCACAAAGGTCTCCTCCATCTCCATGGCAACAGCAGAGCGGTCCGCCCCCACAGGCACTCTCCCCGCCATCAAGTGGATCCTGAAGAGAAACATTAGCAGAAGTTTCTCAGCAGAGGCGAAACATCAGCTGGTTCAGTCTGGCGTGCAGAATCACACCTGACTGAGACACAGACGATCCCATGTGAGGCTGGGAATGTAAGATTAGATGCTCAGATATGTGAGGCACCCGCGGGAAACTATTTCTGTGTATCAGCAAGCAGCAGCGTGAACCTTCAAGTCTAGACTTTCATAGCACATTCTACACTGTGATGTAAACCTTGTGCTTTGTTTCCCATTATACCGACTTTGAGTGGGAGGTGATGTTGTATGCTTTACATAACACGGATGGAGCAGAGAAAGTTCTAGAAATGCTCCACAGTAAATATAAAAAAATGCCCCAATTACATTTATGAAAAATATTCTTTGTCCAAGAACACACAATAGTTTGACAACCTTTTAAATTAACCTTCTACTGTAAATCAGTATCAGATAAAGCTTTAATTTTTGTTTTTGCATTATTATTGCACAAACAAGGAATATTATTTGCTTAAGGGGCTTCCAGTGCAGACAGCCAAATACAGCTTTTATATATATATATATATATATATATATATATATATATATATATGTTTCACCTGCGCAAGAGGAAAGTAATGTGCAGAAGAGATAATGATATGTACAGGACATTTGAATTAGGAATTCATTTACATATTTGATACAACATTATTATACACATAGTAGGAATAAACTGAGTTTTGCACTAGATCTGATACATAATGAGACAAGATCTCTATATAGTATGTGACATCTGACCTCAGACTGTCCTGATAATTTAGTTGTACAGGAAGTTGGGCAGGTGTACTATATTTTATATCTTATGTAATCTTATGTAAGTGTCTTGAGTTTATTTCATCCTGTTTATGGTAAACATTTACTATAAAGTACACATAAAGGTCAGGTGGAGTTAATGAACCTCCAGGAATATAAAGACACAAGGACGAACTCTACATTTAGAGCAACAGCACAGATTCAGAAGCAGTAAGTTGCTGACATTATTGAAAGTAGACTTTGTATGCCCAGCGGGACTATCACTCCCTAACACAGCCGGGTGAAACATTCATTAGATATGAGATGAGCTCAGAGCTCTTCTGATTGGCTGTTTTCCGTATGGATCACATTAAAACATTGATGATTGTAGATGTAATCTCTGAATACTGACATAACATGCTACCGACATCATATATATAAGCATTTCTTTGTGTACGGAACACCTGGATGACTTACTGCATTCGTTAAAATGTGCCGTATACAAAGAGTACACTGCAAGAGTACACGTTTGCAGTGAGTACACATCCCAACACGTTCAGCTTGACCTCTTTCTAGTGTGATGAATGAACCAGACATAATTACAGCCACAATCTCTTTTTCTTTATTCAACATTTTTACACAAAATTGAAATGCAGTGTACTATTATTAAAACACGTATAGTATGTAGTTTAAAAAGTATTGAGCTTCATGTAGCTGTAAGCTTGGATGATCTGATCCACACCCCTCTAAAAACGCAGCCCGGTACTGCAGTGAGGATTCAGGGGTCACTGGAGCAGGAAATTGAAAAGGGGACTGTACAGACCTCTCAGGTCTGAGTCCTAACAAGCCTGTTGTAGCTATGACAGCCAGAATCCCCACCCTGCAAATATCAGTCCAATCTTCAGAAAACCATCAGCCAACACTTCAGCACTGACAGATTTGTGGAGCTCTGCAGGACCTGACAGGATGAATATAAAGCAGAAATCATACTCCGTATGTTTATCTGTGTCTGTGTTTAATGGGTGTTGCATCCTAATTACAAACAACTGTGTGTCTAGACTCAGAGAGAATAATAGGAGAAATAGAATAATTAAATAAAACAGAAGTTCTTCAAGACTTTTCCAGAAGTTTGCAACAGTTTAAACACCCTTATAAATAAAGCTGATAGACTCACACACTGCAGGGAATATTTTGTATGTTCACATTTAGATTAAAACAAATTTAATTCCAGGTTTGTAAAATAACAGTATGATAATTATTTTGGAAAGCTGTTCTGAGATCACAATATAACAATAATGAAGACGTGACTGATGATTGATTAAGTGATTATACATTGTAAATGCATGTGGTTTTATAAACAGTTTTCACACATAAGTGAATGTAATGCTCATTATTAGGGAAAGGGCTCATTTTTAATCAATATAAATGATGATTACCTGTGTGCTTTGATTGGAATGTTTCAGGTTTTCTACATTCTTATTTTCACCATCATTATTGTGGAATAATCCACTGTGACCCGCTGTACAGCAGGGCATTGTGTTGCCATAATAACCTGGCATTGGAATGATGTTTTGAGTTGTGATGGGGGAAACGGGTGCCCAGAATCGTATTACCTCATAACCCTGCATGTGCTTCCTAACAACAGTGAAACCTAACCAGAATTACAGACCCAGCCCGGCCTCAGACTGAGCAGAATCAGAGCAGAATCATATCTCCAGCAACAATGAAATTAATCATGGAAGGAAATGGATTCGCTCTGTAAGAAAGCACTTGAATAAGGGGCCGTATTTGATACACAGTAAATGTCACTGCTGAAATCAAGTAATAGACCTATTTCTTTATTGGATATTGAGGAGAGTTAAGAGCTTTAGGGTTGGGCTTTTAGTTAACAATGCATGTCCTCATTTTTCCCATATTAAGATGTACTTTCAAATATTTTGAGTCTGTTCAAGAGAAGCGTTTTGAATGGAAGGCCTTTAAATGCAAATGAAGTAACTGTACTAGGAACAATTTGTGCTAGTTATAAAGGTTTTTTACTTTCATACAAAATTGATAATGATGCAGATGCAATACAAAACAACTAAGAATGACTAGAGCAAAGGTCACTTTCATACACAGATCTGAGTGCCTGATATTGTGCCCAGTATTATTTGTTAACAAGTCTAAAGCTGGTTATTTTCATTGCAGTAAGGGCACTTTAAGAGAATAAGCACTGTAGCTGCACTGTTTAGCTGCATGTGATAAATGTGAAACCTTTGTCAGTGCTATCTTGTGTGACAGTGTCCTATCATGTTTAACATCCTGTTCAGATGGCTCTCTTTAACACTTGTGCATGCATCTTTACCTTCTCATATGTTCTCATGAGTTTCTCAGTCAATTATTCATCACGTCAGCCATTGTTCTGTCACATGCAGTAGTCCTGGAGGAAATGTGTTATGTACAGAGCAATAAAATTGTAATATTTGCTATTCGCTCTGGTGCTGGGTTCATTATGTGCTGTGCATCACAAAATTCATTCCACCAGCTGGAGGTCTTCACTGTGTTTGAAAATTACATTGATCCCCAGATCACACAAATTGTCTTAACGTCTGGGTTTTACTGAAACTGAGTTTAAATTGCATGAGAAAACAACTGTTATGAATGAAAGTGATATATCTGAATTCTGAGGAGATTGTGTTGTTTAAAAGAGTCAGTCAAGATGAGAATGTAAAACAATCAATGCTATTGATCAGTCATTTACTATCTTAACTAATCAAAACTGTATCTAATCAGAATCTGATCAGTTTATAATTGTAGTGATTTTTTATTGTTTTAAATGATGTGTTTTTTCACTGATATGAGTCTTACTTAACATTTGGAATAATCTTATCTTTTGGTTTTGATCCATCAAGTTCCAAATAAAAAGAAAAAACACTTCAATCTTTTCGTTTGCAGTTTTAAATGAACTGGACCGTGATTGAGGGCATCACCACACTGTTGAACTTTTTCTGTCAGATAGGAAGAAATCTGTTGATCCACTCTGGCATGTTTTGTACAGATGGAAGTTTTGCTTTTCTTGTTTCACATGTAAAACATGAGCACTAAGAATTGCCTCTGTCTGGCAAATCTCTGTGGCTGATACATTTCTACTCTCGCACAGTATATGCCATCATACTGTCCAGCCCCTGTTGACCCTGAACGAGCCAAACTCATAATCAGAAGAATCAATAAGTGTGTTTCTTGCATGGCTTCTTAACTAAGCTTGTCTAGAAGCAACCACCCCAGAAATAAACTGAAACGATCTCAGTTTGAAATGGTGCAGTAGACACTGCTGGTCCCTTCCAGACATGGAAAGATTTCCCAGCAGGAGAGACTTGGAGAGCTGCAGTATATGTCAGACATTTTCTTCTTTCATTGCTGAAGGAGATTGCGGTCCTCTCGGGTGCAGACATTTGGATAAGGTGTTTGATAAATGAGAAAGTCTGGTGGAGTATGTTCTAGTGAGAAAAAAGTGAAGAGCGTTCCAGAAAAGTGAGAGCTCAAGCACGCAGGACTTCTTTACCAGTGCTCTGTCTGCCAGCGTCAACTGCATTATCTCTCATGCACCAGACAGCTTATACTAATGTATGGTGAGGCTAAAACTATACTACACACTTATACTAATGTATGCTGAGGCTTAAACTATACTACACACTTATACTAATGTATGCTGAGGCTAAAACTATACTACACACTTATACTAATGTATGCTGAGGTTAAACTATACTACACACTTATACTAATGTATGCTGAGGCTAAAACTATACTGCACACTTATACTAATGTATGCTGAGGCTAACACTATACTACACACTTATACTAATGTATGCTGAGGCTAACACTATACTACACACTTATACTAATGTATGCTGAGGCTAAAACTATACTACACACTTATACTAATGTATGCTGAGGTTAAACTATACTACACACTTATACTAATGTATGCTGAGGTTAAACTATACTACACACTTATACTAATGTATGCTGAGGTTAAACTATACTACACACTTATACTAATGTATGCTGAGGCTAAAACTATACTACACACTTATACTAATGTATGCTGAGGCTAAAACTATACTACACACTTATACTAATGTATGCTGAGGCTAAAACTATACTACACACTTATACTAATGTATGCTGAGGCTAAAACTATACTACACACTTATACTAATGTATGCTGAGGCTAAAACTATACTACACACTTATACTAATGTATGCTGAGGTTAAACTATACTACACACTTATACTAATGTATGCTGAGGTTAAACTATATTACACACTTATACTAATGTATGCTGAGGTTAAACTATACTACACACTTATACTAATGTATGCTGAGGTTAAACTATACTACACCTTATACTAATTATCTGAGGTTAAACTATACTACACACTTACACTAATGTATGCTGAGGTTAAAACTATACTACACACTTATACTAATGTATGCTGAGGCTAAAACTATACTACACACTTATACTAATGTATGCTGAGGTTAAACTATACTACACACTTATACTAATGTATGCTGAGGTTAAACTATACTACACACTTATACTAATGTATGCTGAGGTTAAAACTATACTACACACTTATACTAATGTATGCTGAGGCTAAAACTATACTACACACTTATACTAATGTATGCTGAGGCTAAACTATACTACACACTTATACTAATGTATGCTGAGGTTAAAACTATACTACACACTTATACTAATGTATGCTGAGGTTAAACTATACTACACACTTATACTAATGTATGCTGAGGTTAAAACTATACTACACACTTATACTAATGTATGCTGAGGCTAAAACTATACTACACACTTATACTAATGTATGCTGAGGCTAAACTATACTACACACTTATACTAATGTATGCTGAGGTTAAAACTATACTACACACTTATACTAATGTATGCTGAGGCTAAAACTATACTACACACTTATACTAATGTATGCTGAGGCTAAAACTATACTACACACTTATACTAATGTATGCTGAGGTTAAAACTATACTACACACTTATACTAATGTATGCTGAGGCTAAAACTATACTACACACTTATACTAATGTATGCTGAGGTTAAACTATACTACACACTTATACTAATGTATGCTGAGGTTAAACTATACTACACACTTATACTAATGTATGCTGAGGTTAAAACTATACTACACACTTATACTAATGTATGCTGAGGCTAAACTATACTACACACTTATACTAATGTATGCTGAGGCTAAAACTATACTACACACTTATACTAATGTATGCTGAGGCTTAAACTATACTACACACTTATACTAATGTATGCTGAGGTTAAACTATACTACACACTTATACTAATGTATGCTGAGGTTAAACTATACTACACACTTATACTAATGTATGCTGAGGTTAAACTATACTACACACTTATACTAATGTATGCTGAGGCTAAACTATACTACACACTTATACTAATGTATCTGAGGTTAAACTAACACTATACTAATGTATGCTGAGAAACTATACTACACACTTATACTAATGTATGCTGAGGCTAAAACTATACTACACACTTATACTAATGTATGCTGAGGCTAAAACTATACTACACACTTATACTAATGTATGCTGAGGTTAAACTATACTACACACTTATACTAATGTATGCTGAGGCTAAAACTATACTACACCTTATACTAATGTATGCTGAGGTTAAACTATACTACACACTTATGTTAACTATAACACACATTATTTAAACTATACTACTTATACTAATGTATGCTGAGGTTAAACTATACTACACACTTATACTAATGTATGCTGAGGCTAAAACTATACTACACACTAACTAATGTATGATAGCAGCATTCTGACACCACCTGATAATGATGCTTCTACTGGATTCTGTCACTTCTGCATGAACCTGCAGCTGGGGTCCAACATGTTGAACTGATCCATGACCTGACACATAGAAATTCAATTAAAGTCATCCATTCATAATATCTGATCAGTTAGAAGAGCAAATTTGATTATACTTATTACATGCGCCAAATGGAACCAGCCAGGTGAATGAGAAACCGTTACCAGCTCGATGTTATGCTGAGTTTATTCACTGCAGAGGTCACAGATCTGTCAGCAGCAGGAACAGAGGACAGGAATGTGGCGGATCTGAAGGTGACGGAGGTGGAACAGGAAGCTTGAGGAACGTTGCTCTTGTGTTTCAGACTCTGTTCCTGCAGCTGAGAGCTTCTCAGGGGAACGTGTGAGAGATCAGAGCAGTCTCACACATGCAGCTCAGCTTTCTTTCAGAGATATAAAGCTCATCTGCTTTCACAGACCACACCGTCAGCAGTGAGGCCAACAGAGTTCATTATTAGCCAACACATCTCCCTTTCCTTTATTTATTTAAATCTTTTAAGCCCACACCACTTATGTTTTGTTCTTATTGTGTTATTTGTATTATGCGTATTGTGTACTCTCACTTTTTAACTTATTATAAAATACATCGTTTTCCACGGGGAGCAATTTTATAAACATAATAACACAAACAAGCATTTAAATTTTAGAGCTTTATCATTTCCCTGTCGTTGTTTATTTCGGGATGTTTGTATATTACTTTCACAACGCTCAACAATCTTTGCTTATTGGTTGAGTGGGAGCGCAGGTACAGCGGCGGGATGCAAATGAATGTGTTAATATTAATCGTAGCGTGGTGACGTAACATCGTCCAAGTTCCGCATCTTGATTAATATTAATGAGACGTGCAGCCTCACCGGAAGCGTCTTTAAAGGCGCAGGCGCGTCAGTCAGAACTCAGGAGCGCGCGTCAGTCAGAACTCAGGAGCGCGCGTCAGTCAGAACTCAGGAGCGCGCTTATATCTGAAAGCTGCTATAAACAGCTAAAGAAAATGAAGGTCGTGAAAACGCGTCAGGGTCAGGTCAGTGTCGAGACCTGGTCTTCAGACTGAAGGAAGACCAGAACGGTTCAGCAGGTGTGGAGGTGAAGAACTGGTTTACATCATTAAGCTGAACTGTCCACTTTGACAGCCAACCTGATACACGCAGTTAATTCTGCACTCACACCTGTATGATTGTATGTTTAATGTATGATTGTACGTTTAATTGTATGATTGTACGTTTAATTGTCTGTTTAATGTATGATTGTACGTTTAATTGTATGATTGTACGCTTAATTGTATGATTGTACGTTTAATGTATGATTGTACGTTTAATGTATGATTGTACGTTTAATTGTATGATTATACGTTTAATTGTATGATTGTATGTTTAATTGTATGATTGTATGTTTAATTGTATGATTGTACGTTTAATGTATGATTGTACGTTTAATGTATGATTGTACGTTTAATGTATGATTGTATGTATGATTGTACGTTTAATGTATGATTGTACGTTTAATTGTATGATTGTATGTTTAATGTATGATTGTATGTTTAATGTATGATTGTACGTTTAATTGTATGATTGTACGTTTAATTGTATGATTATACGTTTAATTGTATGATTGTACGTTTAATGTATGATTGTACGTTTAATTGTATGATTGTACGTTTAATTGTATGATTGTATGTTTAATTGTATGATTGTACGTTTAATTGTCTGTTTAATGTATGATTGTACGTTTAATGTATGATTGTACGTTTAAATGTATGATTGTACGTTAATGTATGATTGTACGTTTAATTGTATGATTGTACGTTTAATGTATGATTGTACGTTTAATGTATGATTATACGTTTAATTGTATGATTGTACGTTTAATGTATGATTGTACGTTTAATTGTATGATTGTACGTTTAATTGTATGATTGTATGTTTAATTGTATGATTGCACGTTTAATGTATAAGTATGATTGTTATGCGTTTAATGTATGATTATACGTTTAATTGTATGATTGTACGTTTAATGTATGATTGTACGTTTGATTGTATGATTGTACGTTTAATTGTATGATTGTACGTTTAATGTATGATTGTATGTTTATTTGTATGATTGTATGTTTAATTGTATGATTGTACGTTTAATTGTCTGTTTAATGTATGATTGTACGTTTAATGTATGATTGTACGTTTAATTGTATGATTGTACGTTTAATGTATGATTGTACGTTTAATTGTATGATTGTATGTTTAATGTATGATTGTACGTTTAATGTATGATTGTACGTTTAATGTATGATTATACGTTTAATTGTATGATTGTACGTTTAATGTATGATTGTATGTTTAATTGTATGATTATACGTTTAATTGTATGATTGTATGTTTAATTGTATGATTGTACGTTTAATGTATGATTGTATGTTTAATGTATGATTGTATGTTTAATGTTTACTTCACTGGAAGACCTGACTCTGGTGCTGAGGAATTTTCTCTGGATTATAGTGATACAGTTTAAACAGTGTAATGGTCAGTCAGAGATAATTCCCACAATGAGATGGTTTAATGTCTCAGTTGTTTGTAGACATCATTTTATTGTGAACTTTTTTTATTATATTTCAAATCCACATTATGCCTTGTGTTCTTATCATTTGCCAGCAATTGCCTTATTTGTTTCTGTTTGTATTTTCCCCAAGGAATTTTATGAGAAACATTTAAAACTAAATTACTTGTAATTATTATGCTGTGTTTACTTTACTCTGATGTGACTTTACTCGGACATGAGGGGGACATTATCATATATCATTTCCCCATTCAGCTAAGAATGAAAACAAAACAAACACTATTTTTGATATTTAGTCTGATGGCACTAGAGAGTGTCGGTAGTTATGAATGAATGGCCTTTGAGTCACACCAGAGAACCACACCAGAGTATGTGAGCGGAGTGCCTGTATGTGATCTGTACCACCCATCAGATCTCTCAGCTCTTACAGGAAATCCATAGTTCACAAATAAGTGTTTTGAGTGCTAACAACTCTTGTTTAAGAGTTAAGCTAAGATATTCAGATAAACATCTCAGGTGTGTGTGCCGTAGATCAGCGATCGCATTTCTCTTAATAAGCAGCTGTAGTTTTCCTGAATGCCTGTTAAAATGGCACATCTGCACATATCAGGGCCTGGCACGTGAGTGGGTGAACTGCAGCGTGCTCATTTCCTTCCGTTACTTTGGGTAGAATCACATTAGGAACCTGTACTATGGTGAGAAATCTCTATGTCCTGCTAGAAGTTCCTTTGGAAGAGTAATTTCATGCAGTCAGATGATATCTTAGAAATAGAGGTTTGTAAACGTACAGATGTTTTATTCTGCATCAGCAGTGGAGATATGTGCTGTTTTGACGGCGCTAATAGCGTTCGCCTGCAGTAGTTATATTTTGAGTATAAACTTGCACATATTGTTTGTTATTGATGGAAAAGGCTTTCCATATTGATTACTGTGCTGAAAAGCCAATAATGCAGCTGATCATAAATTATTTGTTTAAACATTTAGAACCGCTGTGAGGGTTGGAGATGATGCAAGGTGTTGTAATGCTGCTGGAGGAGTTCAGTTTGAAGATCTAGAAGATTCTCTCTCTCCTCCGCAGAGTGTGATGTGAGTCACTGTTATGTAGGATGTGTGTTCTTTCTTCTTCAACTGTTCAATGACAAATGAGCACTTATGAGAAATTGACAGGTTAGGTCAACAGCCTCCGGTCCGACAAGTCACAGTGTGCTAGACTTACAAACCCACTGTCTGCTTTATGTGCAACATCAATCCCCCTACAGCTAAAACACAGTGCAATCCCCCCACAGCTAAACAGTACACAGTAACTGCCCCAGAATCATTTGTTCCTCTGATGAGTCTGTTTTGCTCCCTTCAGAACACTGTGCCCTATGCACCCATGCAAACTGCAGTATTGTCACTGGACCTTATTGGGTTTGTCGCATGACCGTGTTTAATTCTGCATATCATCTCACAAATTAAAACAGTGTGCATTTTTTAATCCAGTCACTCTCAGCAGTCTATTTATGTAATGAATCAAGAAAATTATGTTAATTAAACATTATTGATTCCAGTTTATTTGTCACACAGAACATGAAAGGTCAAGTTGAGTACATTGCATTATAGGATATGCTACCCAGCATGTGTGCTCTGTGCTGCACATTTTAGTAGATTACACAGAAATACAGATTTGCACACTGCACACCCAGTGCACATTGTATACACTGAAATATTAGGAGTTCTGTGGTAGTGTATTATTACAGCCCTTTACATCTCCGTACATTCAGAGACTGATGGAGTCATGCACTAGCCCCTTGTGCATTATCTGACCTGTTTGAGAGCAGTCCCAGTGTGAATATGATGCAGTGACTGCACCAAACCTCCTGACTGATCATTTCAATTAATCAGGGATCAGAAGAATAAAGGGCTGTCAACACAGAGCAGAATGTGATAAATGGAAAGTTGTTTTCACAGAGCTGAAGCCACTGGATGAAGAAATAAACATTCTAATCTCTCACTGCAGAGCAAGAAGCTACAGTTAAGTCCATTAATTACAGGAGAAGACAAAAGCTTTACCCTCTTTAATAGGAGTTTTTTACCTTTGATGTACATTGATGACAGCTTGTTTGTTACAGAGGTGTGTTATAAGTTTTCCAAATGACTCGACGTAAGGTTTCCTAGCAGCAGGTAATGAAACAGTCAGAGAAACGGCATAGATTAAAGAAACTGAACCATATCTGAAGACCAGAATACTATAGAGATTTAGGGTAGAACCACCTTAGCAACCACCCAGAATATCCTGGCATATTTATTTAGCATGTGTCCACTCACATCAAATCAGCTTTAAATATATTAGACAACAAAACAAAAACAATATAGAGCTTATGTCCAACAAAACAAAGAAATATTCACACCCAACCTCTGCAGAAAAATAAATTATTGAATTATAGTTTTCCACAAATTGTGTTTCTTTAAATACTAATCAGTATTGCACACATAAGCCGTTTAAACAACAATCAACATCTGCTGACCTTTTCTAAATGAGCATTGAACGTATTCAAATGTCATTTCCTGTTTTTATTTGAAGCCACTTTCTTGTGGCACACATATTGTGTTTCTGAAGGTCTTGTCATACCCAGCATGCACTGGGAATGACAGAGGAAGTGGCTGGAAGGACATTAATTGGGAGGTTGTCTGAAGGAGCGAGTGACTTCTTCACATGCCATCAGGGGCTCATCGGGGGGGGGAGGTGGGCTGTCAGGAGCCGGGATTTGGCTTTTTATTAAAGACTGTTATGCCGTATCTCACAGTCTCATCGACAGCTGAGAAGAGAAATGAAAGGGATTGCGCTCTATTATAGAATGTGTCAGGGATTTCTCTGTCTCTACAAAAGGCTATGTGCGTTTATGGATGTATATGAATCTTCCACAGCAGCTGAAGGAAGGGTGAAGAGGAACTCTGAGCCAAACTCTTCATCTCAGTCATACTGTGGTGATGTAAGCAGACAGACTGACACTGGTCCTCAGAAGTGTTTGGGTTATAAAAATGTGCATTTGGGACCGGCTTTGGGGCCATTTTCTCCTGTCCTGTCTGTGCAGTTTTTTATTGTTGGTATATTTAAATATACGTCATGTCAGACAGATGTCTTTGGTTTTGATGCTGCAAAATGGATTTCGTGTCATTTGAGACATTTTCTTAAGATGATGTGTCTATTTTAAATTATATATTAGAATGCTGCTATTGAGTGTATCCCACTCATCCAAATTTGAGCATTAAAAAGAGATTTGATTTTACACAGATTTTTGGTTTTAAACTAAACCAAACTGGTGTGTTAAAATCAGATGGGTTCAGGACAGTTATTAATATAGCACAGTATAGTACAATATGTACAGACCATTTATTTATAAATGGACCAATGTTATAAACCTTTTATTGTTCTTTTAAAAGCAGAAGTCACTAAAGCCCATGGGACATCAAGTGTGCATTTTCGAACAAGCTCTTGACTCAGACTCTCCTGTACAAACATCTAAACAAATCTGACAAAGCACACCTTCACTTCATTTCATTATGCGAAATTAAAGACTTAAAGCTGAGTTGGTCTGCAGAACAACCTTTTGTGCCTGGTTGGGGAAGGGTCTTTATAGGAGTCTTCTCACGCAAACATGTCAAAATGAGTTAATGAGGGGTTCCCGGAGTTACTATCTTCCTTCCTTGGGCCCCTAACAATGACAAGAGCTGTGCTTGCACAGTTAAATGTAGAGTAGAACTATAATGGTAAAATAATTTGTACCTGATTCCTTTATATTTTGGTTAATAAAATCTTCTTCAAGGGCCTTTGACAGGGCTGGTGTGGTGAAGACTCTTGTTAGCTGAATCAGTTTTACGTCAGCACAGTTTTCAGAGAGCAGCTTGAAGTTTGTGCAGAGGGTTGATCAACCATCCACCATTACACCATTACTACCCATCAGTCGAAATAAAATGCTGAAAAACTGGTAAGTCTGATGAAACGTTTGTGTTTAACTGACTTTAAAGTGTAAAGCTCATGATGAACCTCAAAGTTAGAAAGAACCAAATTTTTATACAGCATTACAAGTGGAAGCTGATGAGACATTTCATTTCAAAATACCACAGTTATTCCTGTCTCTATATTTCTGTCTCTTCTGTTTTCAAATTTTCTAAAATTCTCTCTTCTCTTCTGCCCCCCATCTCCTGTCTTCCTCTCCTCTCATCTTCTCTCCTCCTGTCCTCCTCTCCTCCCCACTCCTCTCACTAACAGTGGAAGACACTGTTGAAGCTTCCATACATCTGATTTCAGGCTGTGTGATATTTGTTCTGCATCACTTCCTGGATGTGTGGAGCTGGCTGAAGATTTCAGGTGTGGATATACTCATGTGTGGGGCTGATTGTCCACTTCACTGACTGGCCCAATTAGCTTATGTTTTTTCCAAGGCAGTATAGTTTTTTATCTGAAGTCTTACAGAGAAACCTTTAATTGTATCACTCAGGGAAGCTACTGTATAATAATTTTTCTAAATGACGCTGTAAATATTTATCAGAACTAGTCTACATTTGGACAGATTTGAGAGTTGGAGGATGATATAACTGATCATGATGCTACTTAAACTACCCACAAACAGACAGCACGCTACAGCCTTAGATTACGACTGTTGCTGCTGGCTTTCAGAACATTTTAACATCCACACCATTTCTTCCAGCATCTGTATGCCATAAAGTAGCTTGTAGACTGTTAGTGTAATGGTAAAAGGCAGCTATTTAAATAAAATTAAAGTACATTGTTCATATAATAGTTATGTAACACAGATGAGAAAAGTGTTTGAATTTTTTTTGTGCAAAGCAGCAGTAAGCAGGGAACAGGGCAGGGAACTGACCCTCGGTCAGGCTGATCGAGGGTCGCATTGCGAGGCATCACACAAGATGAGAACCTGCTGTGTGCCATTTTCAGTTGTCATTGTTTTGAAAAAATTGTACTTGGTAAGATAATCCTTCTGACTAATTTTCTAAAACTAATTTTTTTGGAAACTGAGAATGGGTCTAGATTGAGGAGTGTGTCAGTGGAAGATTAGACTGCTGTTCTAAGCTTTCAGTATCGGTTCTTTTACAGCTGTGATCATTACAGCAGCAGATTTGTGATGATTTTCATTTCAGTCTGTTATGGTTATTTCTCCAGCTGCTCTTTCTTCATCAGATGCAGATGTGACCCTGTGCAGTAATGGGACATTCACATCTGCTGCTGCTTGCAAACTAATAACCAGCTGGGTGGAACTGAATTGAATCCACTGTCCTTTGACTGGATCCACGGCTGCTTTTGTTAGATTGGAAAGTTTTTGAATGTCTTGTTGGAGAGGTCAGTGATGGGGTGGGCCAACATTACCAGCAGGCCTGCTTTGCCTGTGTTCTGGGTCTGTGTTTACAGGCTGTGCAGTGCTTTCTTGATTATGTTTGGGTATAGAATGAGATTATTTACCTTCCCTTCACCCTTCTTCATGGAAACATACGTCTGTGTGGTTAGAAATAGAAAATTGCAGCCATCATGCAATTACTTCCTGCCCTTATTTTATGCAGTGAATGTCATTTATTGCATCTTGACCTGAAATTAAATCTCAAATGTTTTAGTTGCTGTTTTGGCGTAGCGCAATTAACAGTGAGTGGAATGTTTTCAAGATCTGGTCTGATAAGTGGAACATGGGTCTGATTCAGAGCAGGAGTTTGTGAGTTATGTATATATTCTCCCAATGCACAAACTGCTTAAGGGGGTTTTGTTTTTGTACATTTTGTTTTTTGTAACTCTGTTGGAAACCAACCTCACAGCTGCATTCATCTGCAGTAATTTTATCCTGAAAGCAAGGTGTAATTTTAGCAGAACATTTGGTAAACACTTAGATGTTGTCAGGTTGTATTTAATTTGTATAAAGCCACACATGCTGTGATTAGGGATGCATGAATTAAGAACCATTTCATGCTAAATATAAACATTCTGAGAGCATATTGTTTTTTTATGTCGTTTGGCTTCACAGGCGACTCTTCGGCAGGTTTTTTGCACAGTTTCTGCAGTAGATCACTAATGGAAACAAATGCACAATATTGAGCATGTGATCTCCTGTGTTCAAAAGGTCAGAATGATGTGTCCATTGATGGACACCAGATGTCCTTTTAGATGTTCTCAAATCATGCTGAGATAACACCTCTGTGCCAGCTTCAGTGCATTCCCATTAATGCAAAAGGACAACTTGTTTTGCAGACATTTGCAGGTGTTTGTAAGGAACAACACATTCGTATTAATTTGAAATGCAAAATTGATTTCACTGGGTAGACCCCACATTGTCTACCGCAGTATTACAGTACAGTGATACCTCTGTCGCTTGACACATTTTACCAGTTGTGTCTGTTGTTTTATCTGTTATCGGTCTGCAGCGTCATGCCACCGGCCTTATTACATAATTAAGTATGAATCTATTACTGAACCGTTATCAGCCCAATACTGCATTGTGCCTCTGTAACATTTATAACAGAAAATTCTCAGCCACAGGAGGAGCGTCACACAACTAGTGCAACGCTTGTGTGCACAGATGGAAAATGAAAACTGAAAAATAATTACTCTTATGTCTCCACGCTATCTGTAATCACACTGATTATGCTGGTTTGTAGGAAACAATGAACCTGTTTGTTCTGCATGTTTTAAAGATTTATGTTTCTAATGAGATCGACAGTTGGTCTTTAAGATAATAACTCAATATACAGCTGCTTATATTTCTTCATGTATGTTTCTGTGTGTCTGAGTGAAGGGTCCTCACAGAATATCAGGGTTTTCACAGTGTTTGTTTTTGTAGAGAATGTTGACAATGTTTCCAATTAGTGCCGCAGGAAACATGATACACTCCCTAATGCATTTCTCTAATAACATTCTTTCTCGATAATTAATGGAATTAAAGTGAGGAAATGTTATTGTGTGTGTGTTATTTGTCTTTGGAGGGAAGATGCCAGTTTCTGAGAAAAGGCCAGTGGATTTCTGGGAGGTTGTAAGATGCACAGACGCACAGAAACAAGTGACTTTTAAGCCTGTGCAATATAGTTGCATTTCTGTTTTTGCACTTAACTTTAGGTCCTGAATGTAAAACTGCCAGTTATTTCTGATGATGACTGTTCATGTGTTATGATGTATGCAGGGTCAGTATAAGGTTTGTTTGTCCATCATTACCCTGCATGTTTATAAACAGACGTCCAGAATTTACTGAGCTATTTTACCTTCTATTTATTGTAAATGAGGTTAAAATGTTTGCAGGCTGGTTACTGTAATTTGGGGCTAATTACATGTGTAAAAACAGTTTAAATCCCTGCATGCACATATAAAATAAAATAAATACAAGGTTTTTAGTCATTAAAATAAGTTAATAACTATATCTAATAACTGTCTGTCTGTTTGTCTATCATATGTGCTCTCCAGCAGAAACCGAGGCTCTTCTCAACAGCAGGGAGCATTGCTTATGTCCTGCTTTTGTGCATAACTCATTTTGTGCTTCTAATATTAAAAGAGTTTTAATTACTACATGACTGCTGGAAACAGTCTAACAGCCTAAAGCTTTCTCTCGTTAGTGAACCGACCAATCAGAATGGATATAAATAGCCAGTCATTTTTAGAGGTGACCTTTCAAGCCAGTCAGGTTTCAGCATCACTTTAGTGTGTCAGTAGTTCTGTGTGTGTGTAATGCAACAGACAAACAGAGACTTTCATACATTTTTGGAGGATTTTTGAAGGATGTCGGAAGCCATAAAATATGTGAATTTAGCATAATGAAGCAGAGGCTGGTGTTCCTACACACGTACTGTAGGTGAGCAGATGTTAGCTGTATTTATGATTGTTTGTATTGGTCATGATGCAGGGATGACACTGTGATTTATTCTGTGTTTGTTCACTGTGACTAGTTTTGGGTGGGTGATGGGAAACTTTATAACACAGCATTAATTATCAAGACTGTTTTAAGATATATCAGAAGATGATCTGTGTACAGGAGCACAATAATAATAAAACCTGCCGCAGATTTATGTTGGTTTGATTAATACTGATTTCAGTATCACCCCCAAATTCCCTCATCTGGGCCTAGACTGGGTTTTATGTCAGGCAAAAACAAAATGATGTCATCTGTAACAAGTAAAATAATGTTTGTCAAAAATTCCTAAATGCTTCTAGAATATGTTTTGTAAGCATTTTTCATAATGCAGGTTGTAAGAAAACAGCACAACAAAAGCTTCATCCTCATCCAATTTCATACATTTAGTTTCCTGTGTTTAATGTTTAATGTCTCTCTGAAGCCTTGAGATGCTGCTGTCGTCTGATTGGTTGATTGTGGGGTTTTTTATTCCTCAATCTTTGATGGGTGTGACAAAGTTGCTTAAGAGAGTGGCTGAGAGGCCTATAAAAGCATAAATCATGTTGGTTGTCTGAGCCTTTAGAGAGGAAAACCCATTAGAATAGAGAGATTGAGGCATTTGCCTTCCACGTGCCCACAGTATAACACATCACAACTAAATAATTGAGCTGCAGTTTCAGAAAGTGCAAAACTGATACGATGCTTTCATATACATGCGAAACATCTGACACATAATAAATGCCCTGACGATGCAATATGTACTGACTCTGATGTAAGATGTTTGGGTGTTTGGTGGGACTATGGGTGTTTTTCCAGCTTGGGCAGATCTTGTTTGGAAACAGTATTAGTGATGCTTTGGGTTAAATGTTTAAATATAACTGTTTCACTTAATATTTTTCAAAAATAGAAAGCAGTGTTTTTTATTGAATCATTAGCCATTTAGCAACCACCCCAGCAACAGCCTAGCAGCCACATGACAATGACCTGAACACTACACCATAGCACTCACCCATAGCATTGTGGCAGGGTAAGCACCAACTGAATTGTCTATGAACAATCTTCAGGCTCCCAAAGCGAAGTGATAAATAACCATCCATTTCATGTCTGCTGACTTGTGCTGCACACGCCTGATGTTCCTAAACACAGGAAATTTACACAGCTTTTTCTTTAGCACATATTTTTCTTTTTTGTGCTAATCCATTGTGGGAATAAGCTTGTGTGGTTCTGTCTGATGTTTTTGCCGGATGTCAGCATCGCTCACAAATTGCTCCTTATTATCACCAGCTCTGTGAACAGAAGAGCTGAAGTGAGATGCTGCTAAACCCACGTCCCGAAGGAAGACACTTAAAAGAAATTCTGTATTACAAATGCCGTCTCACCTCATTGTAGACTTGCAACATTAATGTGTTGATATTGGTAAAGATGGCTGTGGGTGGAGAGAGTACACTTGTGTAAGTCAGTATGGGAGGACAGCTTATAATTTTGCAACCTATTATGTACAGCTTACACTGTGATTAGCTTTAATGCTGTACGTTTTGTCTCCATTTTGTTTGCCATATGGAGTCCACCTGCTTTGTCTGATGTGTCATGAAATAGTTGTAAAAAAAATATAAAATTGTTTGCTAAATTTTATTTTGTCAAAATGTACGGCTACTTGAACGGCCATCAACATCTCTTTTATGAATGCTTTTAATCTGTGTGATAGTGTAGTTATAGCATCTACCAGCAGTGGCTAATAACGGCTAAAGCTAACCAATGACCCCTGACCCCGTCATTCAGTAGCCCTGTCATACTGAGAGCATCTTTCTGACTTTACTTCCTGGATGTTTTCACTTACTGAGACCTGAGCAGCATCCAGTGAGGTGGTACTCCATCTGAAAACTTCCCCCTCATCCATTCATCTCCAGCCTGCTGGTGAGCTGATGGCAGATTGAGCCTTGCACACCCCCAGCATCACGAGAACCTCCACCCTCTGTCAGGATGCTGTTGTAATAGTGTTGGGAGTGGTTGAGGGTGGTTGATCAGAAGTGAGGGAGTTTCTGTGAGAGCTTGAAATTGCTTCCTTGTTTCATTCTCGTGTTCTGCAGCAGAAGAATGTCAGGTGATTAGAGCAGAAGTCCAAGGGCTGATTGAAACCAAAGGTTTGATCACAGGCTCTAATCTTATACTATCTTTTGTATGTAGTGGACTTGGGTTGAAAAGGGCCATATTGTGCAGTTTTGTAGCAGTTTATTTATTTACCCTTAAACTTCACTTATAATGTTAGACAAAGTTTCTTGGACAAAAAAGTAAAAAGTGCTATTTAAAATAAAGGTTCTTAAAAGGTTCTTCATAGCAGTGCCATAGAATAACTATTTTTGTTCCCCAAAGATCCATTCAGTCTTAGAAGAACCATTTTGTCTCAGCTTTTGTAGTGTAAAGCACATGTAAATAAGTAAGCTTTTTAGTAAGTTTTTATATTAACAATTTACAGAAACATTACAAATACATGTATTTTTTATTTCAGCACTTTATTTGATAGATGTTTCATCTAGTTATGTTAATTTTTTAAATTACATTAATTTTTAAAATCTCTGATTTGTGCTCTGTCCTCAGAGCTTACACAGGTAAAACTCCCACCCAGAGTAAGTGGCTTTATTTAAAGCAGATGGCATTTGTGTGCGGCTAAATGAATTCAGTAAAAGGTGTTCACTGTGATCACTGTTCGTCTGTTCATGAGAGATGCTGGGCATCGTTTTACATTGTCACTTAATATCCTGTTCCATTAGATCAGTCAGTCATACACTGAATTAGAGCAAATTATCAGCCATACATCATCATCATCTGGGATGAAGTGGGCCGAAATGAACCTGTGGGAGAAGTTTTTACTTTTTACTCTCCTGTGGGAGAAGTCTTCACAGACCCTGCTCTTAGCAGACGGCCACTGTTAGGCAGAAAGGAGGATTTGTTTAGAACTCCATCTAGACGAAGGACTGAAGGTCCATCGATTCAGAGAGATTTCTCTCCCTGTATGCTTTCAAAGGCCTCTGTCAGTTTGCTGTAGCTTCACACTCATCTCTGTCTTTTATCAGTTTGATACTTTGGACATGTAATTCAAGGGAAAAGGGAAGACTGACATTCATTACTAACGGCTTTGAATGGAAGAAAAAGAGCTTACTGTCTTCAAATCTGAGCATTCATCTGTGTCAGAAGTGTTAAAAACTGAATAAAAACTTATCAACATCAAATTTGTCTTAATCTACAAAAGACAGTAACCTGGATTACACAAAACTTCTTCATCAGTGAGTTTCGAATACAATAACCTGCCGTAGGTGGTTATCTGGTCTTCCTGCCTGGTCAAGTTGCACAGCCTTGTCTGTGTGATGGTTTTAGATGAATTGTGGGTGTGTGTCTACTGGTGAAGAGAGATGACCAGCTGGCTAAGCAGCTAAATGCTAGCCTGGCCAGGCAGTGAGACCAAGTAAACCAGCGATGACCAGGAAAACCTGTTTTAGGCTAGTTTAGGCTGGTCTTGGTCTTAGTAAGTTATTTTTAGACCTCGTTGCTGGATTTCAGACACAAAGATTGTTTCAAACAGAAGGCAGCAAATCATGCTAATGGCTTGATCTCTCCAGGTATCATAGACATCTTTGCTTATTAATATGTTTGTTTGAAAGCAGTGTTGTATCAGGACCAGCAAAAGTTGATGTTGATTCAGGAAGAAATCCTGTTTGTTGTGCAGGTGTAACGTGTCTTTGTTTTGTTCAGATTGCTATTTATGACTTCAGTTGTCCAACTACTGTACAGCATGCAGGTGTGTCACATGTTATGAACCATAATGTTTTTTATCTACATTTAGCATTATTATTTAGCATGTTGAGAGCATTTCATAATGAACAATGTTATAATTTAAAAATTATTTACAGATGAAATAAAAACTGGTATTGATGGCATGGAAAGGCAACTTTGGTAACTTTGTTTTCTGATCATGAGCATTTTAATTGTTGCATTATGTATGTTTGTATGTTGTCAGTTGTTTTAAATATTAAAATGGTCCACTGAGACTTTTCTGAGGCCTTCTGTTTCATACATACTGTGGGTGCCTGCATGTACAATAAATGACCTGACATTAGATCTTATTTTTTAGTATACATATGTAACTGAAATATTTATTTATTAAAAAAAAACGTATTGTCCGGACCTCCGCTAGGAAGGAAACAGCGACTGGACCTCTTGGAAATGTATATGAGTGTGTGTGTGAGAAGTTTTTCAGTACAGAGCAGCTTTCTGAACGATGGGAAGTGTGTGTGTGTGGAAAGCAGCCAGTAAAGTCTGTCAGACAGAAAGTGAAGTGACTGACTAATAGGCTGATCCCAGTAACAATTACTCTAACGGCACATGACCAGCTTTAAGCTGAATTCTTTTTTCCATCCTCCGTTCCTAGTCTTTCATCTCTCTCTCTCTCTCTCTCTCTCTCTCTCTCTCTCTTTCTCTTTCTCTCTAGTAATTTGGTGGAAGTGTTGCTTATTATAAAAGGAAAGAGGGACACTGTATTAGAATCACTTCCTTTTCTGTAATTCTAAGAACGAAGACAAACACGTCTCAGCTGAAATCATTAAGACTGGCATTTCTCATTCAGAATAGAGCTGTTGAGAACCCAGCAGTCATTCATTACAGTAATTCAGACTAATATTAGCAGTCTGTTCTTGACTGCTCATTAAAATACACCCGTCTGTAACCAGAGGGAAGGAATGAGAGGTGGAGGAGGGCTGACAGTATTCACAGCGCTGGTTCTATGACTGTTTGACACAGCACCATGATCTCTTGTTGATTTTAAGCCCACCTGAGAAGCCTGGCTTTTGTTCTGTCATTATTTACTTGCTCGTGTGTCCCTCCAAACTCACATGCTGTTATATGTTTTGTGAAAACAAAGGAAGATATTTTAAAGAATGTGTTTCCTGCATGCAGCTTGCTTCCATATCAAACAGCTTGTACAATGGGGGCCAACGTTTGGAATAATAATGCAGAATTTTGCTGTTTTGGAGAAGCTTGATAAGCCCTCTACACGAAGGGCAAGCGCTTCTGAAGCTTGGAGTGAAACATGGCCTGTTTATCTGGACAGCCTGACAGCTAGAATATCAAAGATCTGCAAAGCTGCACATGAAGGATTTTTTGATGAGAACTCTTACAAGTTGCAAATTATTGCACATTTTTCAAGTCATAGTAAATTTTGTAAATTAATGTCATGACTGAACACTGTGTTGAGTTTAAGGCCACAAATTAATTAAAGCACCAATATCCTACTGAAACAGCAAAAGCTATACATTATTACAAACTTTTGGCCCGTGTGTAGGTAGGGAGCGATGTAAGGGTAAACAGTGGCAATGATTTGTTGAACACCTCTTGGCAGATCTAGCTTTTCTTTGATCATGTGCGATGACTCTTGGCAGTTTGGGTTGTTCAGGGCTACATGACAAGGTTTTTGAACTGACCATCTTTAATAAGCGTCACTTTGTATTTGTGCACTCTGAGTTCTGATGGACAGGAGGAGTCTGGTGCATGAAGTCATGCCAGCCAGGTAATAACACCCCAGTGGACCCGCTCCTTTCATTTTAGATCAAAATAAAACACACATGCCCTTCCACCTATAGCATATTCTGTTAATCGTCATTAATATCCTGGCTTCTGAGCTGTCCTGAGGCATGTCCTGAGCTGTTTAGATTACTCTCTAAAGACTTGGTTTGCCACGCTCAGCACATGGAGTTTTATTGAGAGTTTGGGAAACAAGAGTTCTCTCTGGTGTTCTGTCCAAACCACACAATCACAGTTGACTGATCATTTTAGACGAGGTTCCCAGCGTCCTGCTAAATTATTTTTTATAAGATTGATATTTATGTTGGTTGGTAACAATGTTTTTCTGAGGTTCTTCTACACATAAATGACTGATGAAATGAGAACATGAGGCACAACACCGTGTTTATTGACGCTGCACACGGTTTCTCCAGCAAACACTGATGGGACGACCGCACACACACATTAACAGAGTGTTGAACACAGAGTGTTCATTAATTAACTGCTTTCTGTTTCAGTCTGTTATGATCGTGTTTGTGGTGCTTCTGTTCTTCTCTTTTGTGTGCTTATGCGACACCTCCACAGTAGAGAGCAAGAGTCCACTAGTAGGTGTCGATGTAATCACCATGACATCAAAACATGCTTATTTTTTATGGAATATTGCAGTATTCATTATAAATTATTTATGTGTGAACATCACTTTTTAAATTCATGTGCCCTTGTTATTTTTAATCAAAACATCTCTTCTCTTAATGATGTATGTCGTGGTGCGAGGGCACCTATGTTGACTGTCCATTGACTTCCATCCAATCAGTTTCTGAAGAACGAAATCAAGTCCTGTCCTGCATTATTTTCTCCGTACATAAATCGCTTCACTCAGATATGCATCACCATTGGACAGAAGAAATAGCCCCAATTTCTATTTCGTAGTGACTTTATCTACATTTTGGTGTGTTCCTCAAACTAAGCAATTGTATGGCTTCAGAAGACAAACAAATGATATAGTTGACAGAAATAGTTCACAAATTATATGAACTGTTTGTTTGTGGTTTGGTCCTTTCTTAGAGCTGTGGTTATTAACACAAGTGTTGTTGTTGTATGGAAATGAGTTGTGTGAAGGTTCTTCCTTCTTGTGTTCCATGGTAGAAACGGCATCATATGTGTTTGACTCAGCATGTAAATAATGAGTAAATAATGATGGACTGTTCACTCATTCTTTGAACAGACCTGTTCATCATTTAATGTGCCTTTAATCTGCTGTGCTTCACAATCCCTCCAGCACACATAAAGAAACACATTCCATCTCGGGTCTGGACGCTCCAGTGGCCAGTGCCAAATTGGATTTTGTGTCCAGTTGATGTGAGAGCTATCACAAAAACAGCACCATGATCTCTTCAACTGAAATTAAATGAAACAGCACCGACGCGAGGACCCCAGACTGTTCTGACCTGAAGCACACACTTAATACATCTACCATTTGGAACAGAGTGGCGACTGCCATGTGTGGCTTTCCACTCCACCTAACTCCTAACCCAGTTCCTCTTTATACCCCTAATACTGTGATACATTATGTCGCGATATGTGAACTGCCTGCTGTAATTCCCACCTGACTATACTACTGTTTCTCAAATGCATACTACTATACTACTTATTTCTACAGCACATAGTATGTTTTCTGTTCATAATGTGTGAATAATCTCTGACGTGCAATGTTTGCCAAAACGTGCAGTATGCTACAGAACATGCTCTGCACAGTACAATACTGCTTAATGCACAGCATTTGACCTGACTGTCCAGTGTGACCTTGTGAAAGTGCAAAGTAACTGTATTTATTTCTGAGAACTGGACATCACTCGATGAATTCAACACTTTTGAAACATGTTTGAAACTTCTTTTCTCAGTCTAATCAAGTAAATCAAGGAGAGGTTTAAAGTTGTGCTTTATATTGTTTAGTCATCAAGGTCAAGTTGAGAGCATTGCATTGTGAGATACAGTATTGGTCTGGCTGAATGCAATGGTTGCTCATTCAGGTATTTTCTCCATGCAAAGAAATTTTAATAGTTGTCACAATAAACATACTGTATACCAGACCTTAGGTGGAAAGTTAATATTTTTTTTTTTTGAAGAAAATGTGAGAGATGCTTGTTTGAGCAGAACTTGCCTTCATGATGTTGGTAAGTGGTTCACCTGGGCATTGCTCTGTGGTTGCAAGGGATGCCTGGGTGGTTGCTAAATGGTTATTATTCTGGACCCTAGAGATGGATTAGGTCTTTCAGTGTATGTCTGTGGGATTTTTTAGCTTGTGTTATCATTCGTCCAACATCTAAAAGTAATAAAAGTAATAGTGAAAATTGTAATACTTTGAGTCATTAATGCTAAACATGAGCATCACTAGCAGTGATCAGTAATGACAGGATTCAAGGCTGGTGTGGTAACTCTGCATATATACATTTCTGTGTTGGAAATCTATGCATGCAAACATTTCCATACGCGTATTTCCATAAGCAAACGTATAATTCTGTTCTCCGCCCATTGTTCTTTACTGCAGACAAATTTCACACCATTTACGTTTATTTATTTCAGTGCGAGAGAAGCTTGATGAGCTGGTCTTTGAAGTGTTTCATTAGCGATTCGTTAGTGCTGCTGTTTAAACGCAGTAATTTTAGCTTTGCTTAATTATGGAAGGGAAGAACACACTTTGTTTATTCACTAGATAGAATCAGATTTTTTTGTGGTCTTATTAATATTTATGAAATGTATGGGAAAATTAGATTAAAAGAAATATGAAGTGTCAACTCAACTTTAGTCTGCAACACACAAACATTGTGTGCTATCAGAAAGCTGTTATCTCAAACTCTCAGAACATTACAAAATGAAAATATGTAAGAAATATTTAAACAGAATCTTAAATTATCTTATAAATCATAAGGATGAACAAACCCAGGATTATTTAATCATGAGCAGCAAAATACCTTGTGCTCATCTTGTGTACACTGGAGGTCTTATAGAAGAAAAATGAGTATCTCACTTGCTTTTGGATCTGTTGTGTGATTATCAGTGATCAGTGATCTTCAAGGGCTCCCAAACTGGCCAGGTTTGAGCTCAGCTGGTTTTGCAGGCCAGTTGCTCTCCCAGTCTGTCCAGCTAATAAAAACATGCCCCAGACCCCCTAGAAAAGACCATCTGAGATCACCAAACTAGCTTCAGCTGGTTTAAGGCAGGTTTTACTTTCCACCACTTAAATATTTATATTCAGGTTCATTCCTGTGTTAGTTTGGCTTAAAGGGATAGTTCAACCAAAAATGCAAATTGTCATTATATAAAAATAAAAACTGCTACCAAAGAATGAAGGAGCTTGAGCTAGAGCAGAACACAACACTGTGTCTGTCTTTTCCTTTTGCTCCCTGGATCCAGTATTCCGGTGTTCTTTTCTCATAACATCCACAGCCACAAGATTTGATTCATTTAGGGAAAGATACAGGATTCAACCCAGACACAAGACTGTAATAATCTCTCATGTCATTCCACACCCGTAAGACTTGTTTATCTTTGGAGCACAAATGAATATTAGTCTCCAATGCGCGTTCACAATGCTACTGTAATGATGTCTTATTACCTTTCTGGGCCTTGAAAGTGGTATTTGTGTTGCTGTCTGTGGGGAGTCAGAAAGCTCACAGATTTCATCAAAAAGATCTTCATGTGTGTTTGAAGATGAATGAAGGTGTTACGGGTGTGGAATGACGTGGGTGTATAAATTAATGACAGAATTTTTGTCATTACTTTCAGTTTCAGCCACATTTTACTTACACAGGGATGATGTGGTCTTGTGGTTTCATCGTTCTTGTTATCTTTTGTTCAGCTTTATTTCTAGTCTGTATGGAATCTCTCTGCTTGTTCCTCACTGAGATGTCAGGTTTGTCTTCTGTTGTGAGTCTTTGATGATCCCACTGTTGTGTTCACTCACAGCTGATGCTGTCCACCTGATTGAAGTTCTTCTGATGTGGACAGGAAGCAGCTTCAAACAAGCCATTGTTACAGGACAGATCTTCTGACTGGCGCGTCTGTGGGTGCAGCTCACAGGTTAAATCTGCTCTGAATATTAGACTCCAGGAGATGTTTTGTTGACAGCATTGCCGGTTGTTCTCCATTAGCCATTTGTGTTACTGTTGCTCCATCTGTTTCGGAACATGTTTAAAGAAATTTTCTGGGTTCAGTAACTTTGGCTGAGCTTTATGATGTTCTTGTGTGTGTCATAGGAAACATTGTAATGTCATGAGTTGAAAGATTTCATATAATCGTACACAAATTAAGTGACTATGCTAATTTTAAATATAGATTTTCTGTGATAGTCAGCATTACTGGCATAGATGCTGTCACCTTTTAAAATTATCGTTGTACATTTCATGTCATAGCATGTTTTATTCTGCATGTCAACTTTTTTTCATGGCCCTCATTTATTTTTAGAATTGTTTTTTGCTGCTGTACCTTTAAGACATGCAGACATCTTTGTCTGAGTTCTGAATAATGGCAGTAAGTCGTGCTGTCGCTCATCAGGGCGGATCAGTTATCAAATATAATTACAGCTTTCTCTGGAACACTTGATTCTGATTGGTCAGATTGTGAATGCCACGACAGTGTTATGTAATTTATCACTCTGCGGTTACTCTTTTCAAATAATGTAATTATTTCCACACAAGTGAATATTTAATTGTGTTTATTTATTTTATTTTATTGGTAAGCAGGTAAACTTCACCCTTTACTGTGACTTCTGTGTCTCCTGATTGCTGTCTGTGTTTGAACAGTGATATGAGTGACTGACTGTACAGTATCCCTTACGTAACAAAACATAATTGTAACTTTAAGGCAGCTGTCAGTGGAAAGAGATTTTTCGTGTTCATTGTTTTGCCTGTATTACGGTTATTTCAGCCATGGGTAGAGGGCCATTCATCTGTGTGTACTGCTGTATGAGGCTGCCGTAGCTTGTCGCAGGTCTGTGGGCTGTTGAAATAAGATCTGGCCTTGAACTCAGTGTTGCTCAGCAGAAATCTGCACTGCCTTCCTTTCCTGTACAGAGCTGAAATGAGTCGCCACTGATCTCTGTGTTACGCTGTCTGAGCGAGACCTCCACTGTCCAGCTGACTCACGATCAAACCCTCATACCCACACATGCCGCTCAGATCTAATAACAGATCTGGTGACCCTCCCACACTAAAGATTTGAGTTCTAGTGAATCTGTTTTATTTCTGAATTAAAAGGAAGTGCAGATGCACGAAACTACCATGTTACTAACAAGACAGAAGTGGGTGACAAACAATATAATTTTCCTGTTTTGGCTTTGCATGATAGCAGGGAAAAGCAGAAATGTAGTGTTTTCTTAAAGTAGGGCTGTGTAAATAAATAATGATTTTTAATTCATTTAAGGCTTTTAACGATTACGAAAACAGAATCAAATTAGATCAATTATTGTACCACATTCCGTTCCTCAAGGATCCTCCCATTTCTTCATGTTATAAACCTGTTTTTTACATTTATTTTTTTGTTTTTCAGTTAAATCCACTGTTAAAAAGAGAAGTTTTTTTTATTTATTTAGTTTTTTATTCAATAAATACATATTGTTTCCAAAGTCTGTGAATAATCAGACTTTGGAAACAAATAATGATTTGTTAAATAATGATTTTGATTATGATTTTGTCATACTCGCTTTTTCTCTCTTTAGTGTTGTTCATGGAAAAACACAGCAAAAAAAGAAGCTTTGCAGACGTTCAGCTCAATTACAGCAAATGTGTTGACGTGACGTCTTGATTATGGTTACGCCGTGTCAAGCGCAGCTGTTGATAAAGATTTCTGACACTCTCATAGACTTCCTTTGAAAGAATGGAATGCAGAAGTAATTTGTGTCATGGAGTGACCAATATAGCTTTTGAAACTGTCGTTGTGCATTGCATTGTGGGTAGTGGCGCCATGTTTTAGGACACACTCATCAGGATATTAATACACAGTGACAAGAAACAGAGAAAATGAATGAAGATCAAGTGCAAGATTCTGTATAGGGAAAAGCTTAACCGCTAAGATACTTAAAGTCCTAAAAAACAGAAATTAACAGACTTGATATCTGTGTTTTTATTAACTTGAATGTCTCACACTTGTTGTATTCACACTGTAGTAACACTGGACTGTTAAATGGTTTTCTGTTTAACTTGTTCTTCAATAACTTATTTTCTGCATTCTTAACACTTAAAACCGGTGCTTTATATTTTGCACCTGCTGTACTTACATGTTATTGCATTTACATATTATGATAACAGGTGGTATAATGAAAAGATTAACAAGATAACATCACAAAGTTTTCATTTTTAGTTTTCTGTTCATTTCATTTGCTTATTGCCTTGATAACCACATTGTTAATATTCGAGGATCTTTCACATGGTTTTATGTCATGTTTTACAGTTTCATAATTCATTTGATATGTGTTTTCCTCACTGGTCGTGAGTGTGGGAAGCGTAAGAAGCGTTCACTATTTTAACATGTTTTCACTTATATAACAAACCTTAAACTTGCTTCCAGTACTATACAGTATTCATTGCTGCTGCCATGTCCTAAAATCCCAACATGCATTGCATTGCCACGTCACGTTCCTATTCTCTATCATTCCAAACCATGGATAGTTCCAGCACTGAATTCCATTCTGTGTTTCCCAAACACACTCGCCTGTAAATCACTGAATTTTTTTTGACATTTTAACTTTTTAGCTGAACTCTCATGAATGGTGATATTTTATGAAGGTGGCTTTAGGTACTGTTTAGATAATGGCTGTTTGCAGTTTTGTATTCTACCTGCGGTTAACTATCTTGAGCTATCTTATTTTTCTTAAAAGTGGATTTGTGTGAAATTGTTTGTTTGTTTTCAACAGCATGATTCATTCCTATAATTGAATGAAGCAGCTGGCTAGTGGAGCTGTAACATAATATTGTCTGAAACTAGTCAAACTTATGGACTGTCTAGTGATAAAGCTACAACAAACAGTACCACACAGTTTTCTCAAATTCCCTGAAGCAGATTTATTATGCTATTAATATATGAACAACATGTATGTAGTCATTGAAATTAAAACATTAGATGAGGGACCAGAAAAACAAGCACAAAACACTCTCCATACCAATGTAACGGTAAAATGTCACTCCACTGCATTTGTCTGAAAGTTTAGTTAATACAGTTACTACCTGCTTTCTGCTGAAAGAGTTTCTATGAGACAAATATGAGCAGAGGTAAATTAGTGCCAGAAGTGAGTAAATACAGTATGAGTGTTGTATATTTGGAGACTGGTTTGAGTTGGAGTTGATTTGCGTTGGGCTGACTCATATGTTCTGCTTCTTGGACAGGTGGAGGTAAACATAGCACACAGCACTGGAGAAACCTCAGCCCATGACCACCGGCTCCTAAACTCCTCCAGCTACAGGCCTGCTGAGAACATCAGCACGTGCTTTCTGCTGTCACAGATGGGCGGTTTACCATGACACCAGACTCTTTCTGCAAACCCTGTTTTCTCATTAGGAATTCAGAGGCTGTCACTTTAGCTGCAGTTTGGTCCATATGGAATGTCTCTAAACTGTCACCGTCCACTTTTAACTATTTGCTGTGGCAGGTCTTAAAGGTACAGGTGTATTTTACCTCTTAACAGGGCCACAGGTGGGCAAAAATCACCGCTGCTGAGGAAAGTCTGTTTCTTGAGTGGCAGATGGTGCGAGTTTACCTAGTTAAGCCTGCAAATCAAGAACATCAGTGAAAGAGGCATTAATAAGACAGAAATTGAGTATCATTTTTGGGTCCTGTTCATCTCCTTACAATGAAGCCGCTGCTCCCACAGTTTCAAATAACACCTTCCTGTTTTTCAGCCTTACAGTATCTGTTAGCATGTGCTCGTAAATAAAACACATTTACACGGGTATTTCACACAATCAGTGTTTAGGATCGACGACTATTTACAGGTGTGACAGGTATCACTGTTTTAACAGCTAAGCAAAGCTATTTAATTAACGAGTGCATTCGCATGTGTCAAAAATTGTAGCAATTGTGCTTTAAGACAAACAGTAGTTTCTGTTTCGTTCACATTGTGAAGATTAACCACACTTGTGTGGTAAATAAATTTGGCCCGTTTGGCTTTAAAATACAAATGTTCTTGTTCTTAACTGAACTGTATATGAATAACTGTGAATGTGGCATTAGATAACCACTGTGTTAAAATCATGATTGCAGGAAGTCATGTTGCTGTGTTGACAGAAGTAAGACACAGTCAGTTTTGTATTTGTCTTCTGAGGTTTCTCTTAAATCTCACACAGTTCATCACATCTCAACAGACTGATGGCTTTTTAAACAGAGGCAGGGCTGAACTTCAGATTTATTTACTGCTTCCCTGCATTAGGGGGAGTTTGTTGTTCTAGCAATGGATTAGCAGTCATATTGATGTGAAATGGGAGGCTAACTGATTTTCTAGCTCATGAAGTGTGGATGAGAATGTTTAGAAAAGCATGCTGGTTGTCCATAACCTCACTTAGCTGATTATTATGGATTCACAGTGACCCAGTTTAACCTAAAACAGCCCAACATATGCTTGTGTAAGTTAGTGTGGAGGAAGGACATGTTTTGCGTGTATGGCACGGTTCAGATTGTGACCTGGCCATTGATAACAATTCTATGATACTGCAACCTGATCCCACAGGAAAGTGTAACAATTTAATGAGGTGATGATTTGTATGAATTCGTATGATGTGAATCATACAAAACATATGATTCTTGGGAAAAAAGGAAGCATGAGGGTCCACCACTAAACAGCTAAACGGTTCAGTAAAAGCTTTAAAAAAGGCAGTTCAATAAGTGTGAGGCAAAGTGCCTGTTTGTCAAATAATACCACAAAGTCGTGACAGCAGACGAAGTTTGCTTTCAGTTTTAAGTGTTAAGCTGAAATACCGTCCTTTGTCTTAATACTTTAGTCTGAGACATCTGTTTGCCAAAGAAACAGAAATTCGACAACAAAGAGACACACCGGAATAGAAGGAAGTCCGCTGGGGCTGTGGATCAAACGCTGGCGGGATCAAACTGTGCATAAAGTCAAATGTTTAGATCTTTCTTCATCTCTCCTGTTGTTCTGACACTTCTTTCTGAGGCAGAGCAGTGGGAGTCTGCTGTATGTTTGCACACGAGCCCCTGCAGAAGACGGGTTGTGTGGCCCCTCAGCTCTCACTCATTACAGGTTCCTGTTTTCTCATGAGTGCTTGTCATCTGGCTCTCAAGATGCAGTTCAATGCAATTCAATGTTAAATTTTATATTCAAAATTCAAGTTAAATTCAAATCAATATTTTGTCTATTTTATTTATTAAGTTGTGTAATAAGGAGGATAATGTACAGTCAGACTGTATTGCAGAAATAAACCCTTCAGGGTTCAATTAAAAGTTTCTGTATTGACAGTATTGACAGTATATTATGATAATACACATTTTGGGAGAAAATGTGCTTAATTGTCATGCAAATATTAATATTAACAATATTAATGGTTCAAATATACATTGTATTTTTGAATTTTGATTTGGCCTGCAGTGTGACCTGTGAGGTTCATCCATGTCACAAACGTCTGGATCAAAACAAAAGAACAATAATCACAGTGATGCTCGTCTCTGTTCTGTTGGTGTGGTGCTACATTAGACTTTGCAGGGTGTTCTGGGAAAACAGATTCCACAATTCCACAGATTCAGTTTTGCTTCCTTTTTTAGAGTTACACAAATGTGCTGTTTTCTGAGCTGCTCACACAAAAGGAGAAGGGAACGCAGGGCTGGATTTAGGTGCCGCGTGAATTGAAGACAGCAGATCTCAGTTTAATTGTGCGTTTAGCATCCTGTGGGAACATCAGGGCCTGAGGTGCATTTGAGACACGATCTCTCAGTTTAGTTGCTGGTTGTTGGTTGCTGGTTGTTTGTCATGACTCTGAATGTCAGATGTTCAGCTGGACTGTGCTGAAGTGTGACTGAAATATTTGACTGTCATGCTGGCTTGGCTTACATCAGTTGTGCTTTGTGACTCGGTGTTTCTAAAGAAGTATTCCCCTAAAACAGAGTCATTATTCATTCATGTTTGACATTCCAAACACTTTGTCTGTATGTGGGACAGATGATAATGTAACCACACATCACAGTATTGTGTGCTTTAGAAGAGACTGTACAATGGTTTGATGCAATTGGAATAAGTTTGATGCTAAGCTCTCTTTTCAGTCGATGACATCACAAGCATGAGCACCACCCGCATTTATACAATCTACTTTATACAATCTACATTATACAATCTACTACTATTTGGCTGACTATAATTGATTCTGATTGGTCAGTAGCTGTCTCAGTGTCAGGTCTATCTGGACACTTTGAGTGTGTTGTGACAAAACCTGATCACTCGGTTGAATAGTAATTTATGTATAATATTAGATTACATTTTATTTGTTATGTCTTTAATTACATGACATGGGTGTACATTCAAACCAGTTTCTGATGTTTCCGGTTCTAATTTAAATCTTTTGTTTCTAACCACACTGTTCATATACTGTAGGATTATGCAGCTTTGTCTGTAAAATAGTTTGACTAGTCAGAAACGACACGTGCAAAGTCAGTTTTTGTACCTACAGATTTCTGTTGTGAAAGGAGAAGGAATGGGCATAAGCACATAAAAACAAAATGAACTGTGGTTGGTCGCTTTACATGTCAATCAGATGTGTGTAAGTGGGCAATTCTTGTGAACAAAACAAGTCTGTGTTTACTATATACAGTAACATCATAAACTGTACATGGTTTATTTCAGTCACCAGGCGTTGTCATGGTTTCCAGGTGCAAAGACACCTCTGACCCCAGTGAACACTTCATTAACTCTGATTTGTCCTGTCACTCTCTCCCTACAACTGTCTCACTGCTTCTCAAATGTTTTCTTTGTATCTCAGTTCCTCTACGTCACTGTGTTCAGTGGACCATCACGGGTCACTGCTTCCTAATACCTCCTAATAGCTGTTGCCTTGTGGGTCACACAAACACAGTACAAAAGTTGCATTGAAATCTTCAAATTCTGCTGCCTGATCTTGTGAGTTTTCTGCTAAAGAGATATTGGCTGAAACAGGTTGATGGAGAAAGCCGCATGTGGGATCATTCACCGTGTCAGAGGTCCATCACATTGTTCACAAACTGCTGCTTGTATCACATTGAATATCCAGAGAAATTTGATTATAAGGAATCCTGAGATTGCAAAACAGACACACTGCTGTGTGTAATTGATCCCACAGGGAGGGTACAGGTGCAAAATAGCAGCAACATCAAATGTAAAGTGCAAAAATACACACGTTTACACACACACAGTGCAAACACAACAAGCATTACAAATGCAACGCCTGCGTTTCTATTTCTGAACTCTTGTCTCAGAGTCCATGAGGAAGACGCTGTGAACGTACCATTTGTACCGCCATATTATGAACTTAGAGACATCAGGGGAGCACATGCTTTACTGGCTTAAACAGTCGCCAGTCGTGCTATAGAGAGCATGGAATAAACCAGAGGTTTAGATGAACAGTTCCCCTTAAAACTCTTGCATTGAAGAAGTGACCTGGATCATATATAGACGCCAGAATATCAGAGAGGTTTGTGACAGGCTTCTTGAATTTGCCAATAAGCCGCTACCTACCACTGGTTTAGGAATCAGCCACAGCACCCCAGCAACACATAAAATTCCTTAGCAACCGCATAGTAAAAAAAAAAAAAAAAAACACTGAAAGCCTAGCAATGGCATACTTTAGCAGTTTGATGACAGGTGTTCCTAGGGAGATTGAGATATTTAACATTTCACACTTTTATGTACTTAAATACTTGTTTGTAAGCTTCTGCTGTTTAAATGTTTGACTTTTGTAATGAGACACATTTTCAAGTGAAGCAGGACGTTCAGGCAGAAAACTGTAGGACAGGGTTAGATTTTTAAGAGGGTCTGATGATATCAGCCGCACAGGAAAGTGGTTTCAGGGGTGGAGAAAGTGCAGGCAGCAGATGAAACAGCAGACTGAGGGTTGAAGTGTGATTCTCACAGTGTCGTTGTGTTGTTGCTGAACAAGCAGCTGTATTTAAAAATAAGAAACGCTGTTTCCAGCTGTTTCACTCTTATCTGTCATCACAGATCATTCACTCTGAACTGGTTTGTGTTTTTTTAGAACAGCGGAGGATTAAAACTGCCACAGTAGTTCAGTATAATTATGCATTTACATAAACCCACTTTAAGTAGTGAAAATAGAAGCCACCAGGACCACTGCTCTGACACGAACACAATAAAGCTCAACCTGCAGCCAGCACAATTTACAGCTCTGCACGTGTGTGTGCATGTGAGTGTGTGTGTGTGTGTGTGTAGGGGGTGTTTGTTGTGACCCAAAGTGTTGGATGGTAGGCAGACAGGCTTTGCTGTCTTATTTTTCCAGAGTCAAGAAGCATTGAGCTGCTATCTACTTCTTTAAGACAGCAGTGGCAGCCCTGTCATTCCACAGAGACACATTGCCTCTGCTACTGATGTGTCTTACACAGCGATCATTCAGCACTCCTTTAAGAGGTCAGAGATCACACAATCCTGTAAATGACTGTTTTGTGTGTGTAAGAAAAATCTGATGCTGATGCTGAATTTTAATGTAAATTTGGTTGTCAACATTTAAATTTTACTGCAGTCTTTATGGGTGCAAAATGCAGTTGACACTCGTGTAAGTAACTGAACTGTGTGTGTACAGATTAAAGAGGAGTGACTATAGTTTTAGCTGCAGTGTGATTGTGGCCAAAGAACTGTGGGAAAGAAAAAGTAAGAAGCAAAACTTATGTCCATAAGTTTGATATTGCAATATTGCAAGAGCTTCTTATTCTTATGTTAGTGTCATACATTGCTGTCTAATAAAAAATGCTTTATATACACGTTTCATTTTTGAGCTGCCGGTCCAGATGATCCTGTCCAGTGTCACTTCATTCATTAATGAGTGTTTGCATTTTCATCACGCAGCAGTGGACATAAGCTCTGAATCCCAGTCGCTCCACACACAGTGTCTCATTTCTGATCTCTCCGATTTTCTGTTTCTTATAACGACTGCCCTGAGGTGTGCCGATTTGCCGCACAGGCCAAAATTTCACATGCAGGTTAGGTCTGATCTCCAGATTCCGAGATGGAGTCACAGATACGGACACCACGGCAGCGTTCAACATGTGGGTTTCTGTGGAATGTTGATTCATTGAATGCCCAAATGTATTCTCAAATATAAAAATGGACATAACACATAAAGCTGTTGTAGCCATGTTTTGCAATGTCATTTGGAGATTATTATTATATATGTTAGAAGTTATTGCTCAGAAACTTGAATAAAAACTAGCTAGCTTATGGTGGTTTTCTGGTCTTATGGCTGATTTAAGATGGTTTCCCAGCTTGGTCAAGCTGGTGTATTGATATGGGACCAGATAAATTGTGCCCCAAACCCCTCTAAAACCAGCTAAACAGACCAGCCTCATCAAGAAGACCAGCAAAACCAACAAACAAGTTTAGGGTGGTTAAAGCTTTTTCAGAAAAGTAATAGCCGGTCACATTTGAAGAAAACCTAAAATATTCCTAAAATCACATCAGAGCACTGGATGTTAATGGGGTAAGCAACAAAGATTTTCACACAGGACCAATTAATGACCATCTGTTCTGAGTGTTTAATTGGGTGAGGGATTAATTAAACATTTGAATGGGATTTTATGACCCATCACAAGTTATAAATACTGAATTGATCGAAGATCTCCGATCTTCTTCAGTTTATCATTTAAACATCAGTGTTCCTGCACAGTATTCAACATTTGTTCACATTGTTTGTAGATAAACTCTGTCATTTCCTCTCTGTATATGACAGAAAAATGTCAGCTTGATCCTTTCAGCTGTAGATGTTATAAACAAATGTCAGTGTCACTGTCTGAACTCTGACTATGCTGATAAACTTAAACACACAAATATATTTTATTTGAACTTAAAAAGATATTTGATTGATGTTTTTGCAGATTAGTTGCTCCTTTGATTTAGTCATTTCTAAACAGTAGTACAACTAGCTCATATTTTTTTAAAATTGAGATTTCTCATGATGTGGCCTGTTTAAGATTAAATCATGAGGTACATCAGTTTTATTTCACGTTTTTTACATGTGAAGCCCCTAAAAATCTTCCTCACACTCAGCTGGCCGTCGTCCAGCATCTACAAAGTGTTTTTGACACAGTTGCTATGGCAGCAGGGAGGTGGAAACAGACCACTGCGCTGCAGTGTGTCAGAACACACAGACGGCTGTTCTCAGAGATCTGATCTATCAGTCTTTATCTGTACCTTTTCTTAAAGGAATGGTTCACCTAGCACGTATTTTCTGTATGTATTTTTCAGTGGAACACAAAATGAAAAGATTAGCAGAATTTTATTGCTCTTTTTATACAATAAAAACAAATGCATGAACAGATTTGAAATTTTTCCTTTAAAATAAAGGAAAAAAATTGTCTTTTAAATTAAAATGTCTGTATTGGATTCACTGTTCACTGATTTTGATTTTTTATATTACTTGAATGAATCATTAATGAATCATCTTGGCAGGAGGGTTTTAATATAATATAATATAATATAATATAATATAATATAATATAATATAATATAATATAATATAATATAATATAATATAATATAATATAATATAATATAATATAATATAATAGAATAGAATAGAAAGAGCTTTATTGTCAAGTATGTTTACACACACAAGGAATTTATCTTGGTGACAGGAGCTTCCAGTGCAGAAAAAAACAGTTATAATACAATAAAGTGCAGCAATAGAAGTAGTTTTGTGGATGTCATGGCACAGATTATGATTGTTATTTACAGATGTATATAAAAACTCAGAAACTGTGTTAGTAATTGTAGCTCATAGGCTCATAAACCTTGTAACTACAGAGAACATGTTTCCTGTTGGAGTAACAGTGGTGTTACTCCAACTTGTTCTTGTTAGTGTTACTGCTCCATCTGATTCTTAAAAGAGTCTTTATCAGTTGATGGACATTCTAAAATAACCGTGTGTTCTGATGAAAAAATGTAGTTGCAAACAACATAAAATGGCAAAATTGTGTTATAGTATAACACAAGTAGTAGTATAGTAGTGTTTTAAGTGCTTAAAAGTGTCTCTTTATGGTGGCTCTTTAAAGTGTTAAACAGATGTCTTTACACCACAGTTTGGGATAGTTGCTAATAAATACCTCCAGTACTTGTGCTACACTCGGTGTGTCTTCAGCTGTAAATGACACGAGCTGAAATAAGACGTGTATGAGAAAGGTACTGGTCAGAACTGTCGAGCAGCTAATGTTCAGCTAATTCCATTTGGTGATTCATAAAACATGACTGATGTGTTTGTCAGATGAGTAGTCATTCTTTATGGAGCTTCACTGCAGGGAGTGAACACAGCTGAAGAGTGACACTTGTGTTAGAACTGAACTCAAATCAAAAGCTGACTCAAATTTAGCTTCATCAGAGGAACAAAGAAAACGTACAAAGTTCTTGACTTATCAAGTCAATATATGGTGTATGTTTATCAAGTCAATATATGGTGTGTGTTTGTAAGTGGCAATAGATACACACACACAGTAATTGTGTGAGAGGTTCTGGTTACAGAATGTTTTTGAGGCTTTTGCCTAGCCACCATATATACACAGATATGACAAAGAGTCGAGGTCTAGACCAATGAATCTGTGTTTGAACGTTTGTGAGCGTCAGTAGTCGAGGTCTAGACCAATGAATCTGTGTTTGAACGTCTGTGAGCGTCAGTAGTCGAGGTCTAGACCAATGAATCTGTGTTTGAACGTCTGTGAGCGGCAGCAGTCGAGGTCTAGACCAATGAATCTGTGTTGAACGTCTGTGAGCGTCAGTAGTCGAGGTCTAGACCAATGAATCTGTGTTTGAACGTCTGTGAGTGGCAGCAGTCGAGGTCTAGACCAATGAATCTGTGTTTGAACGTCTGTGAGCGTCAGTAGTCGAGGTCTAGACCAATGAATCTGTGTTTGAACGTCTGTGAGCGGCAGCAGTCGAGGTCTAGACCAATGAATCTGTGTTGAACGTCTGTGAGCGTCAGTAGTCGAGGTCTAGACCAATGAATCTGTGTTGAACGTCTGTGAGCGTCAGTAGTCGAGGTCTAGACCAATGAATCTGTGTTTGAACGTCTGTGAGCGGCAGCAGTCGAGGTCTAGACCAATGAATCTGTGTTGAACGTCTGTGAGCGTCAGTAGTCGAGGTCTAGACCAATGAATCTGTGTTTGAACGTCTGTGAGCGGCAGTAGTCGAGGTCTAGACTGAATTGTTTAATTTGAACTAGTTAAATTGATGAATTGAACAGTGTAAAGCAACTTTACAGTACAGAAATGTTTTCTTTAACATTAAATTACAGAAGTCTTGAAACAGACTTTCTAAAATTGTAATACTATAACATCTGCTTAAAAACATTTTACAAAGCATTCGATTTAAACAATGTTCTTAACACACGTTTACATGAGATTTTAATGATGTAAAATAATGGATTTTACCTTATGCAATGACAATGTTGTCTCACTGTAGTACAGTTCAGGAAACTTTGGTGTGATATTGTCGCAGTTCAGTATTCTGTCTTATTTTCTTATAGTACTGTAACTTTACTGTAACCTTTTTCTAAGTATTAGTATAACCAGGTTGCAATGTAAAGTTCATCCATGTGCACCATTCTGATCTCATATTGCATTTGTTTCATTTTAGTTTTGGTTTTGACTGTTTTCTAAGGTCACTTCCTCCTCTAGTCACTCGTTCAGCTTTACCAAAATGCCTGATATGTTCACATGAGGATCAAAGTGTTTTAATCAGATGAGGCACTTTCATCTTGAATCGCAGCAGGGGAGTTTACAAGCGCCCGTCCTTCTCTTCACATATAAATCAGTGACCCTCGGTTCCGTCCAGCACATTCAATTACAGCCCTACTGCAGATAGCCCTGGTTCTGTAAGGGATTCACTCAGGGGCGATTGGTCTGCAATTTCTTCTAATCTTGTGTGATTGAAGCCCATTTCTTCAGTAGAGTCAGCATAGCTCTGTGTACTGTATCACAGATAGATGTGCCTCTTTATACAGATGAAAATATTGGAGTTGGTGACTTGGTGGGTTTCTAAAAACTGAGTAAAATACTTTATATGATTGAATGAGGGGTTAATTAAACACTACATTTAAAAGTAGTGTTTACTAAGACAAGGTTCATTTACTCTTGCTTTTGTGTTCCACAGAATCCAAAGAACAACACACAAGTTTGGTTTTATAAACTGTCTCAGCCCAGATCTTTAACACGAGGCTGCAGTATTTGGGAGTCAGTTATGTTATATTCAGACATGCTGCAGGTCTCAGGCAGGTTATTTAGCCAGCTTAGTAAAAGTTTCAGGAACATGCACATATGCACTCACAAGCTGCCACTCACGATGTTCCAGTATCCAGATTTTTAAGCCTGGAATCCAATGCGTGAAGTAGATTATTAGGCACAGTTGTGTTACATCAATATCTAAATATCAAACAGCACACAGCCATGATCCAGGAGGTCTGTGCAGGATGTGCAGATGTGCAGGAGGTCATGTATCTCAAACTGCAGCTCCAGAGTGTCAGTATTAGCTGCTCCTTCAGCACGTGTGCATGCAGAGCAACAAGCATTTAATGTTGTTTGATGCTCAGTCATCCCTCATTACATTACCATGTAATGTTACATGGTTTATTTGTTGACCCACCGTCAGCTGAATATAAAACACTGGGCGTCACCTTAGGAATGAAGACTTTGTAACCATAGAAACAGAAGTGTCACATGATTGCAGTTTGTGTACTGACAGTAAGGATCGTAAAGTGCGCGAGTGAGAGAGGGAGAGAGCTCTTAAACACTGCAGATTAAGAGCGATCGGTCGTTTAGTTGATTCTGATTAAGAGTTTACCATAAGAGGTCTTATACTGTAAAAGGTCATGCGGTGAGGTATATGTTGAACATGCTTTGCCATCTGTTAGCATTCATCATCACATTAGAATCCAAGATAACACTTTATTGTGATAATTCACTTTAGACATTCTACTAAATATAACTTGTCATCAACCTGTCCGTCAGAGTGTTAGTCTGTTATATCTGTTAACACTTTATTTTGACATCCTATGAGTAACTGAAATAACGTCAGCTTATTCTACCCTAACCTTACCCATAACAGTCTACTAGTACCCCAGTAAGAGTTAGTTGACATGGTTCCAGAGTTACTTATAGTTAGTAGGTTGTCTAATGGAAATAAAGTGTAACCCAATCACATAAAGAAAGACTTCATTTCTGTTTTTAACATGAAGTTCTATTTCAGTTAAAGTAAGCTTTTATATAAAAGCATTCATTTATACATAGGTATACATGGGTATGTGATTCATAGTTTTGTGTTTCATTGTGTGCAGACATAATTTATATTTAAAAACTCATTTCAAGTATTTAAGCACGCGGAAAAGTCATGAGAAACACCTGAGACCATCTTTACACTGTGAAGGCAACACAGAAGAGATGAAATTAATGTTTATTTCTATGAAATTATAACTAAATTCTGAATTACATCATGAGATGAAAGCACAGTTTAATGCTGCTCTGATTCTGTGTTTTATTTCCACCGAACCAGCACAACATCAGTCCTAAAGTGGGTCAGAGCTGTATGTGTTAGTCTGGCTTGTATGAGTACTGCCATCTTCACACAGCAGCTTTAACTTTAACAGCTTTTAGACAGAGTGTAAAAGTGCTTCCCTGCTCAGTCAGAGCTGAAGCTGCTGGCCTTCAGGTTCTCTCAGTGATCACACTGTGTTTAACTGCAGACTAACATCACAGAATTAATTACTGTCTAACCTTGTTCGAGCTTCTGAAATCTCAACAAACAAAAATGGAATAAATGCACATCAAAGAAATTGTCTGCGAGCAGTTTGTCTTACAAATGCCTTTAAATGAGTCTCATACGAGGAGTCTCCCTGAGAGACTTTGAGCTTCAACTTCAAGATTTCTTCTTGCTGGGCAATTTCTCCACAGGTCAGAGAAAAGCTGGCACTAATATGGCCGGATGGTAAAAGCTCTCTTTCTCCGTGCTGCAGTTAAATGGCCTTTGAATGGGAGCAGGAGCCGTTGCGGCGGCCTGCAAATTTGGTTGGTAATCCATTGATTTGGAGTTGTCGTAGCAGCCAGTCGAATTTGGGACATATTGCTTTGTTTAATGATGGGTGACACGTCTGGTCTAAGCCAGGAGGTCAGGCCAGCAAGTGGAAGAATGAAGACAATAAGTCGAGGTCTTATCCTTGGCTAAAACCCGCTGGCCTCTCCATTCTCGTTGGCATTAAGGGAAAACCTTTGTTCAACAAATCCCCGTCCAGCCAGACCAGAGCGGCGGCCTGTTGATCTGTGTAAAGCTGCATGTGTGGTGTTGTTTTGACAGTCAGAGGTCAACAGAAGAAGACAGATAATAGAAGAGAAGCACCTGAGCTCTGTCATACACTTACACTGAGAATGTCATTGACCACAAATGTCAGGCTGTCTGATCCTCTAAGCTTTATCTCCAGCCTTCAGGTTGATGAGAGCTACCCTGAGAAAACTGAACATTTTATAAAATCAGTGCATTGGTATAAAATTGATGTTTTATATTTTTGTGTAAGAGTTGACTGTTCTCACAGTCAGCTGCTTTCCCACTTTACACATAGTAAAATATTTTTTTATCTCAAATCAATATTTCACCATTAACTGCTCATTTATTTGGAAAGCAACCATGTTAGATGAAACAAGTGAGATGAACTAGAGTCAGTCACATGCTGGATTTTATCACAATTATTTAGAAAAACTATCTTTCACATACTATTTAGAATGTACTGTTTTAACAGTTGATAAACAGGTACTTAATCCAGTTCAGTATGCACTGTCACAGTATGAGATTTCAAAGCCTCTGTCTGTAGTTCTCTGAATGAAAGTGTCAGAGGGACTGTGGATCATTCTGTCAGGCAGACAGACCCTGAGCTGAGAGGATGAGCTGAACAAACGTGCATCACCAGAAAGACTGTAATTCTGACCAGTCGACACAGCTGTGTGTGTACATCCACACACACACACAGAGCAGAGAGCTTCAGCTGACAGCTCGGAATGGTTCAGGATGTTCTGCTGGCTGATGGCTGGGCTCTGTCATGGGCAGTTTGTGAAGAGACACACACACAGTTGTCATTTTTTGGTAGCTGCAGATGTTCCAATGTGGTGACAGAGAAAGACTATATAGGATAATTTCCTTACTCATAGGCTGCCCACTTATAGCTCTGAAACATAATGGACTTCTTACTTATGTTTTTATTATGTTTGTCTTTCAAACTTATTTTAGGAGAAATAAAAATAGACAAAATTGAGGGAATTGTTGACCTTCAGTAAGAGTACCTTAAATTTAATAACAAATAAATGTTGAACCTGTTTTGTAGTTTATCGTAGTAAAGATGAGAACAGTTGAGATGGTTGAGATTTCTTCTGAAACTCATAAAAAGCTGTGTCAGAGCAGCAGCCTTCAGTCTTGATTTGCACTCAGTGCAGTATCAGTGCCTTTTTGGAGAAACAAATGAGATATTAAGAAGATCTGGTGATTTCTCCTTCCTGTGTTAAGTGAATGACAGAATTGTTCTCATTTATTCAGCCATAATATTCAGTTGCCTCTCTGTCACACTCTGACCCTGACTCCCTGAATTAAACAAAATGAGAAATATTAAGTACAGTTGTTCAAAATATTATGTTCAAATATTAGGATACAATAGTGCAAAACTTTCCTAAAGTCTCGGAGTGATGTAGCTCATAGTGCTCTCATTGTCAAAATACAGGTGAAACTGGTGTAAGATTAACTTTATTGAACTGTTGCTAATAAATATATAATCTATATGTAGACATATAAGTTATTTACATATAAGTAAATAAGAGTACGATGTTTAAACGTTCTGCTTAAAGGGGATGTTTAGTCAAAAATTAAAATCTTGAAAATGATGGAAGAATTTTCATTTGGGGGTGACGTATCTCTTATTCATTTTTCTGGAATCCCAGGCAAGCTTGTTTTATGCAGATATAAATGGGTGTGATGCTCATTGTGTTTGTTTGTGTGTGTGTGAGCTGGTCAGCTGACGGTTGTTGTTTTGCAGCTTCATCCTGGAGACCTGCGCTTGTCAAATAACTCTGAGGAAAGTCGTGGCTGTGTCTGGCAGCGAGGACACCTTGCTGTTCTTACACAGTTTGCTCCAATCAGAGGGATAAATTCAACAATTCATACATCATATCATGAGCGCTGGGATGTGTTGAGGCCTGTGAGTCTGTTTGTCTGGAATAGAACATTAATTAAAGTTTTGAATTACTACTACAATAATAATGACCATTTATACTTTTGCTTTATACATTTTGTTTCTATTCTAATAGTATTTTCATATTTATCATACATTTCTGTTTACTTTCAGTTACTTGCAGTAAAGGATTGTTAGGTTGTAATGGGCATATTAATACTTGGTTTTGATATATTTTAATTTCACTTTTAATATTTTAATTTTATTTTTAATAAATGAGTTTATACATGTAAAATTGATTCAGTGCAACATCACTGGCATTTTTAATGATCAAGTTAATCTGCATGACATGCTGTATTGCCATCTGCTGGCAGGATGTCTTATTCCACACCGGCTCTGATCTCACAGATCAACATTTATACTGTATCAGCACCTGTCTCCTGTCAGCACCTGTGTTTGGATTTATAATGAAAGATCTCTGGTTTCATCATTAAATATCTTGCTTGCTATGTTAGTGTGTTGCTGCTGATTTCTGTAGCCTCTGTGGATATTTTATGCTTCAGGACTCTTTCTCAGGCTGTCTCTGCTACAGCACACTTATTTTTAATCTGATGATTCTGTGCCAACATATTTCTGGCTTTCTTGAGAGATCATTAGGAATTTATTCATGGTATGGCTGTTATCAAGTAAGTTGTTCTGGGGTTGCTGACAAAGTTCTACAGTGTTCTAGAGAATATCAGACAGAAAAATGTCTTCTATCATTTGTCAGTATTGCTCCACTGGCAGAAGCATAGCTCTTGTAAAACTAAATGCATTCTTGAGTTGATCTTTTAATGTCCGTATGTAATCTAAAATCAATGTTTCTGTCTGTAATGAAAATACGCAGTCCTGATGGTAGAAGTCAGGCGCTTATAATCTCTCATTCAACTTTTCTCTGTAACTTTATTTAAACATGCAGTTAAACCCCTCAATAGAGAAAGAGCTACATCATCTGTGTGAAATTATTACTGTATCTCACAGCAGTAAACACAGTTGAAGTTTACTGTCGCTCTTATTCTGTGTGGATTATATATAGTGCTGGGGAAGCTGCTTTCAAACTCTACACTGGCAAACTATTGTACAAGCAAAACAAGTATTATTTTATTATTCTTCATCCTCAACATGACTACAGTCAATGCTGCTGTTATCAGGTTCAGAAAGTTTGCTCATAATACTTTTGATGCGCATGCCAGTGTAAACATACTGTAGTTAATTGTGTTCAGTCACTATTACAGATCTATTACAGAGTCGATGATGGCATTCAGTTTGGTAAGGACTCTGTATTGGTGACAGAATAAGGGTCTGGTTGTACACCCCCCAAACCCAGAGCAATTGATACACCTCTTTATGTTACAGTTGTTTGTAATATAAGTCACTGGTTTCTGTGTTCTTAATTTGGGGCTTGGTGTGTTTACTTTGATGGTACATTAGGCCCCTCCCCCAGTAATCCTTTCTCATGAGGGATGTTTTAATCTTCTCCCAATTCATTAAACATGCTTCCACTGTCCAAAAGTTTCTGATATTGCAACTGTTCCCAAATATTCATCAACCTACAATGTGTCGTGTCATAACTGTAAAGTATAAATTCCTCTTAGTTCATACTTGAAAACTGCAAAGTGTGCAGTTCGCATGCTAAGAATCTGAATTGGTTAATAGTTTTTGACCTATGCCTCTGACCTCTGACAATAGCTCACTTCTCATTATAGTTCTGTCTGTACTGCTGTGTATTGGAGGCTCTCATTAGTCAGAGACACCACATGCTCTCATAGCAATTAACATATCGGGATGTGTTTTAGCTCCTGCACCATGTTAAGTATGATAGACAGATGGAAACTCATCTGTGTTTGTGTTTGTGGACGGTCCTTGCTTACTTAAAGCACCATATGTGGCTTGTTTATTTAAGGTTTAAGGAAACAAGATGTGGCTCAATATTTGAGTCACATAAATGTATTACATTAACAGACTTCACGTCACCATTGTGATTTCTGTAATGCATTCACAGATAAATGATGCAGCTGATTCATGTTTGCATAAATGTGAGGATGATGTTATAGCACTTTTGCTGCCAACATAATTAACACCTCACTTTATTTACTTAGTGAAGAGATGTTAATTGTTCACTTTTTAAGAAAATCCTTAATTATATCCAGGTCACTGCAAAACTCAGATTTGTATAGAATTTGAACAACTGTCATGTCAAACTTCCAAAACCTTAATACCCACCCTGTTTGAGATTTTTTTTAATCTAATATGATTGTGTTTTCAGAGGCTGTAGTATACTCTACTACATTGATTTTATTCTCCATGTTTTTAGCATGAATCACTGTTAACAACCTGCTGTACTTCTGAAAAGACATGAGAAGTGAGTGCTACACACCAGAATGCATCCAGCTTCAGTGGGGAGTCATATTTTTATAGGGCTGTGGTGCTATAAACAATATGACTGTTTTTTTATGAACGTTTCTCTTTTTGCCCTCTTCATGATGTGCTTTCACTTATTTAATTTAAAAAAATTAACAATCAAGGCTGGAAAATCTCAGGTCACTTAGTCCAAACTCTAATGAAAAACTAGATTTTACACTTTGTTTAATGCATTAGTACTTAGTATTTTTCTGTAAAGCCGCTTTGAAACAATGTGCATTGAGAAAAGTGCTAAATAAATATAACTGATTTAAATTTGTGATGATCAGTTGCCAGGGCGTTGCTATATAGTTGCTAGCTTGTTCTGTCTGGTTGCTAGGCCATTGCCAGGTGGTCTTCAGGGTGTTATTTTCTGTTGCTAGGTAATTGCTTGGCCCAAGTCAAAAGAGTCAAAAAAAGTGATTTTCTAGATATGGCTCTGGCAAAAGTATAATACAATAAAATGTACAGTTTAGACTCTGAGGTTTGTTTAGAGTATGAACAATAGTGATGGTCATAAGCAAATTCTTGCACAACTAGTTGAAGAGTCTGAGTGTGCTGTAGGGAAGGTCTTGAATAGTGCGTACCGTCTTCGAGAGCCTTGCACCATCGCTCTGGTTCATACCGTGAGTCAGAGCTCTGTCGCCATCTGTTAAACGCGGTACCTTCAGAAGTGCTCAAGTATGTCTAATATTAGCGTTTTTCAGTGCACATCCCGTTGGAGGCAGTGTCCTGGGGGAGGCCATATGTCTATGCGTCTCTGGGTTTGGCCGGATGTCGCAGGAGATGCGTATCTCAGCATTGCTCCTGTGGACACTGAACTCACTGATAAGTACAAATGACTGAGTGAATGTAATAAACCAATTGTATTATTAGTGGTATTAAATATGTGTGTGTGTCTCCTATACACATAACACATGGTAAGTGTGTAAACTTACCATGATTAAATACTGAAGTAAATGTAGTGTTTATTTGTCTATGTTAATTGTTCCTAGTAATTCATATTTATGGCAATAGGTAAAAATTGACAAAATGTTAAAAGTTATTGGAGTACAAATGGAACTGATACATTTTAGCGTTTACTTAATACAGTTTAATTGCTATTGTATTATTTTGTCAGAAATGTATTACCTGAGCTTTTTATACTCATCTCATGTCAACCTTTTTTTTTACTGGTAACTTTTTTAACTGGTAACTCCTAACATTTTGCTGTCAGTTTCTTTTCTAGTTCGTGCAGTAACACAGTAAAACAGGCGTCTGTCATATGTCAGTGCAGACAGCGTGTTATCCTGCAGAAAGCAGCTGCTGCAGAAGTTTGACTGCAGACAGACAGTATCTGTGCAACTGTGATGCTTGACAGAACCTTTTTTTCTTTTGACTTGTAATTTTACCTCCATCCAGCAGTGAAGAATCTCTGCTTTCTCCAGAGACTTCCACCAGTTATCCAATCTGGAGCCATAAGTGCAGAGCCCAGTGCTGCATCGCTTTGCATTCAAGACTTTCAAAATTAACCAGCTTGATATCTGTTTCTATCATGCACAATTTTGAAGGTTGAAAGAAAAGGTCGGCTACACAAAATGACGTCAGAACTCTGATAGGCCGGGAAGTTTCTCAGAGAGAGAGAGAGAGAAAGAGAGAGGCGAGGATAAATGAGACATGCAGATAATTATGATTATTAACAAAGTCAGTGAGACAGAAACCATTTCTAAGTTTCCAAGGGCACACAGAAAATAGCACAGAATGAAAACCAGAATGAACTAACAGCCGATGCATTAGAGTTTGACAGGAGATAAAAATGACCTGCAAGAAAGATCTTACAAAGACTCCCGAACCAAATGCACACACGCAAATACTCACTGTTCTCAGTGAAATGTGCTGCTTTCTTACCTTAAGAAGTTTATTTTTAATGCTCAAGTTATGTATACATGCTTAAACATCCCTCAGTGTTACCAAGATGGGTAGATTTAATCATATCAATAAACAATATTTTTGATTCCAACAATAATGTACGTTACCACATTAAACACATTTGAGGTACCCTGACAAAACACTTGTAGAGAACAGTGCAGAGAAAACAACAAAGACAGAATGTTAATGATAAGGCGAAAGTTTTTGGTTTATCTGTCTGTTGGTTTCATTTGCATTAACGCTGTTAAATGATGACATCAGAATAATGGAGATGAGCTCCTGCTAGTAAAGGAAAGATGATTCCCAAGACATCAGCTATAAAATAATCAGAGAGTTGTGAGTGGTTAGACGCTGGCCTCAGATGACATTTCATGTAAGGTGACTGAATTAATATCATTTATGGGATGTTCTGAAGTCTTGGGTACTGAGGGTTCCCTATGGTGTGACACAAAGTACTCAGTCTGTATTTAATCCTAATCTCATTGGTAAACTCCTGGTTTTCTGGAGTCCATGTCATCGCAGCTGCACGCTGTCATAAAGCACAGGCAGGACATACAGAAAACAGTTTTCTAGAGAAATTAATAAAAGTCATTCAAATTATGCAGATAACAGTGAGGCTGCGTTATACGAGTGAGGCTGCGTTATACAAGTGAGGCTGGGTGTTGGGTGTCTCACCCTGAGAGGAGGTCACACTGGAAGTGTGTACAGCTGCCATATTTTATTCACTCAGTTTCTTTGAATTTACCCTGAGCTCATTTAAAATTTGCAATGGTTCAACAAACATCTTTGCCTTTAAGCTCTCTTTTTCTCTCAGTATGCCTCATTCTACCATCATTAAATGGAATGCTCCAAGAAATGAAATTGACTTTCAACCTAAGAAATTGAGTTTGGTTTAAAGTAGATTATTTAGGCACCTGTTCTTGGTGACTCTGCTTTGTTGTGATCTGTAGATTAAATTATGTTTTTGATAAAACATTCATCAACCTCAAAGATACAATACTCATTTTATAGCCAATAAGACTTCAGATTTAATTACCATGGAAAAGAGCGGCTGGCCAGTCGCCTTACTGACAGAGGAGGAGCTTTGAAGATTGTAAAGCACTAATGAATGGCTGGCCGTCCTGATGTGATTAGTGAGTGTGTTGCGTGGTTTAATTGAATTGTTGACCTCACTCAGCCTCATGAGCAGGTATAAAGTGATTGAGCTGCTTTGCCCAGAGGTCAAAGAGCACAGCATGTTTAGAAAGCCAGACACTGTCCCTGAGGGCTGGTGAAGAAAGATGCCCGGTTGTTGTTGTATTGTTTGCCATCTGTACAATGTGGTGAGCTCATCACAGCCCCTGATTAATCAACTGTATTAGAAAGAGACCCTGACCCCTCTCGCTCTCAGTCTCTGATGATGTGCCTGTCTGTGTGGACAGCTCAACAACAGATGCGATCCATTAGTGCATCTGAACCTAATTGATAAGGAACTAAGAGTACAAAGAAATTTTGCTTTAGGCGGTATACAGTATGAAATACTAAACTAAATATAATGTATTCAAACAATTCACTTTGCACAATAACATTTAAGCTTAATATTTTGTATAATGCACACTGCAAATCATAAAATCACAGATGCTTTTGTCATGTTATGATTACTGTAAGTGTTTGCTTGTCTTTTGTCTTCATGTGAATTTTAAAACATTTGATTTCTTAATTAAAGAACTAAAATGATTTGTTATCACACTGCCTGTAACAAAAGATAATGTACAAAATCATAAGCTGCACATTAATTACTATGTATACTATTTATAATTACTAATTATATGTAGTCTATACTTTTTTTGTTTGTAATGTTAGATTTGCACTTCCAAGTATTTGATTTGGCAGTGCATGAGATACAGACCACATTTCATGTGTGTTCTTCACCTACACACCCTTTCTCCAACTTTCACTTGATGTTTGTTTCTTGGGAATCATGTTGTTGATAGTGACACTGTTGACATGGCTCTAAATATAGATGCCTGTAGATGACAGTAAGCAAATGATAGATCACATGATCAGAAATGAGACTGGCATTTGAACTACATCATAAGAGACAGGTGCAGATTCACTGTTTGAAAGGTTTAACACAGTAAATGAGCCAGTAATACTCCAGGTTATGTGGTGTCACACATGTCGACATGTAGTGTGAGGTCTGGAAGAACGTGTGTGTAAAGGTAACAACTGTTTTGTCTGTCACTGGCATTTGCTTGTCTGAGTTTGCTCTCTGTTCTGTATATTGTTGTGGCATTTATGTATTTAGGTATTTCTGAGCAGAGCACTGATGATGTTTATTTAATTCTTTTGAGCTGGCACTTTGTCTTCAAGTCGGCCCACTCAGGGGAATGAAGGTGCCGGGAGGTACAGATGAGACATTCATTGTCTCGTTTTCCTGGGCCTTATCTCTCCCTCTGTGGAGCTCAGGAATGAAAGATTTATGTGCTATAAGTCCTAAACCATCGCCCCCTTTTATTTTGGTTGTTTTTCTTTAAATCCAAAGGGAGGAAATCAGTTTTATTGGATGAAGTATTAAAAATCAATCTGTAATGTCACAGCTCACTGCCAAAAATATTGTTTTGTACCAATCTGAAATGCTTGAGAGGTTGTTAATTTAAAAGTGGAGAGCAGGTGTGTGAACGCTGAACAGGATTGAAGCAGTGATCACATATTGTACTTGATATATGCGAAAATCCTGATCAAAGATGTGTATGCATATATAAAACCTGTAAAATCATAAATTCATAAAATCATCATAAATTAACATAAATTATCTTGGATTTATTTTAAATATGATTAAGGTGGACCTGTACTTTTTAACAAATGATTGAAAAAGCTCATCTGGTTTGTATGTCATTCAGCACTGGTTATGGAAATCAGTACAGTGATTTCTGACACCATAAGGTAACGACTGTCTGTAATATTCTGCCTTCATTTCTGATCATCTGACAATTAACAACTGACCCATTTAAAGCTCACTGTACTTTATGGACTTTATATTTTTAGATAATTATTTTAAATATTTGGTGTGTAAGGTTTATTGATTGATTTATTGAGGAACCAGTATTGCTATTATTCACACTTCAGTGTGTAACTGTGTAAGTAGTGTCCTGTACCTAGTAAAACCAACATCGTAGACACACGAGTATGACGAACGCCTAGCAACGCCTTAGCAACCGCCTAGAACAGCACACAAAACACAGAGCAGTTTGCTTATGACGTGATGATGACGCGATGATGACGCGATGATGCCTGTTGTTCACGATAACACGACACACACGGGAGCGCGCTGGGTGGCGCGCGTGCGGTGAGCTCGTGAGAAGTGCCGGCAGAGCGCGAGCAGAGGCGGACCGCTATGACCGACGGCGCGACGGCGGCTCCAGTATCCGGATCACGGAGCTTTTCTCTGCACGGATTTAACGTGTCACTCGCCGAGGCGCCCGGAGGAGAAGCGCTTCAGCCCGCGGAGGAGGATTTCATCCCGCTCACCTGTGAGGAGCAGCGAGTCTCGACTGATGCTCAGGAGAACCGAAGCGCCGCACTGACGAGTGAGTTGAGTTTACTCTGTACCACCTTCAGAGAGTGTTGTTCACACTCAAACCTGTCTCAAACCTGTCTCAAACCTGTCTCAAACCTGTGCTCAAACCTGTGCTCAAGCCTGTGCTCAAACCTGTGCTCAGCATGTCTCAAACCTGTGCTCAAACCTGTGCTCAAACCTGGCTCAAACCTGTGCTCAAACCTGTGCTCAGCATGTCTCAAACCTGTGCTCAAACCTGTGCTCAAACCTGTCTCAAACCTGTGCTCAAACCTGTGCTCAGCATGTCTCCTGTCACTGCACATGAGGGATTCCTCCATTAATACTGAAGTGATGTGTTATGACACGGGATGAGATGTGCGGTTCTGGGATCAGTGCTGTTGTTTGTTTGATGGTAGGGTTGTTATTAAGCTTATTACTGAACTTTAAGATGTGGATGTATTTATCGTGATAAGGGTTCAGTGTATGAGGTTCGTCTCTGAGCTCTGTTTCAGGCGGACTGTAGCTATTGTTATTGACTTTTTGACTAATAAAGTATATGAAGTGCGTCAGAACAAACATGTTTATGTATTGCCACACAAAAATAGCACAGATGCCACAATTCTTAATGTCAAGTTATGGGTTAACAAGTATGGATGAATATTCTTGTCCAGTGAATATCTGTATATGTACATCTCTTATACATATACATGAACATTATTCTTCTTTATCAATAAATATATTTGTATTTTAAATACGTATTATCTTATGCATCCTTATTGAATATCCTTATGCAGTTTTGCTTTCTTCAGTAGCCTTCAGGTCTGATTACTTTTCCTAGAATGTCTCTGTATACATTGTTTTCCAGTATATTTTACTGCACTTAATAATTGAACACTACATTCTTCTGTTCTGTCATTTCCAGCTCCGGCTGGTGATGCTGAGGTCTCCACAGTAAACAGAGCAAACATAGCTTCAGCTAATCAGCTGCTGGAGAGCTGCTCTTCTACTCTTGCTATCCAGACAGCATCTCTCTCTCTCTCTCATGTGGATAAATGATGTGTAATTTCAGTAATGAGTGGGAGTGTAAACGTGGAGAGGGGTAGTTATTCTCCAACCTTTTTTTTTGACATAGCACAGCTTCTCCAGCTGATGACAGAGTGATCAAGCAGGTAAACCATCTTGCTGTAATGGGCAGAATACAGTGCATGCAGCTATGCACTGAACATCTATCTCTGTGCTATTGAAAGTGTCACATTGAAAGCAGCACATGACTGGGATGACATAGCAGGAAGTCAGACTCTGCAGATTGGACAGATTATGAATTGAGAACCCTGTGAGCTGATACACAATGAAGCTCAATGCAATTACACACCTTGCAACCTTCCATACACAGGTTGTTTTTGTTTCAAAGTGAAAAAACGTATGCTGGTCACACATCAGTAAATTCTATTGTATTCTCTTTCTCTCTCTCTCTTTCTCTCTCTGTTTCTGTTGTTGAACGGGCACACAATTTGGGAATTAAGCACTTCCTAATAATAATAAGAATGATTCTAATAACGCTGATAGAATGCACAAGTTACTAATACAGCTGTTGCTGGTTACAGTTAGACCCAGTTGGCTCCATGGTTAACCTGAGTCTGATTAATTATGTGATTAACTAATTAACAGCTCACCAATCTCTGACTCTGTATTGAGAATTATTTTACCTTCTTAGAACCTTGTAAATGGCATCATATGAAATAACTCTCATCGTATCGTGTGCAGATTGACCAATCCGCAGACCTCTGGAGGTGCTCACATTTCATTCCTGCCTGTGCACAATAACAGAGTGGCCAGAGTTTTCAATTACCCTTGCTTTTTTTTCTGGTGTTCGACTAGAGTCTGGACAGCAGTCCTTTTGTTTCATCCCAGCACAGATGAAGGTTGGACTCAGTCGGCAGGCCTTATAGTCTGGAAAAATACTATAGTCACGTACTAATACAAAATGAGCGGAGTGCTGCAATCTGTAACAAGCAAATTAGTGTTTAGTATTGTCCATTCACCTCTTAGAAGATTCAGTAAATCGTTTTCTTTTTAAACTGCTTAATTTAACCACTGTTGAATTATTTAGGGTTAGGTTTGGAGAGATTTTCCCGGCGGTCTTCTGCAGTAGATTTAACACTGTAAACTTTCCATTGACAGTATCACCGTACTCATGAAGTCATTCAGATGACTCCAGAAAGACTTGCCTGCCAGTCACTCAGTTGACAGGAAAATACAGACAGACTGCTTGCTAGTCTCACAGATGAGAATAATACAACACATACAAACAGTTTGACAAGCTGCATAGAAAGCCAGCGATACAGTACAGCACCACATAAAATACACAGTAAACAAACTGCTGTGTAAGGCATGAATAATAGCACAAAACTGTGTGTGTTAAAAAGCAGTTTTAAAGCTTTGGTCAACAGGAAACTTTGATACTGGAATAAACTTAAATAACTGAAATAACTCTGGATTTAGTGAGTAAAGCCCTCCACAAAACAAAATCGCAAAACAAAGATACACATTGCAAGTTCACATTTTAAATAATATGATCAAGAATAAAATGTTATGTGACCAAAGGTAGTCCAACAAAAAAAAAATCTTTAGTTGAAACACACTTGACATGAATGTTTAATACATTATAAGTAGGGCTGCAACAAATAATTATTGTGATGATTGATTAATCTACCAATTATTTTTATGATTAATATATTAATCTTTAACCATTCTATTTAAACACTTTCTCCAACGTTTCCAATGTAAATGTCTAGAAGTACAAGGCAAAGGCATCTATCAGTAATACAAATGTCCATGATGTCTGCATTTACAGTCACTGTTTGGGATTAACAGAAGGTGAGTGAGAGTCTTAAAATGTTTCATTTATTTAGCAGATTCAAATATCAGCTGAATGAACAGCTGAAGTCACAACTGCATTCAGGTGACAATAGCAACAGAATCAAAAGATGTCCACAACACCGGAAGGTTTTATTACAGCTAACAGTGCATTATTAAATAAATTGAGGTGTGTTCAATCCATCAGAAACTTAGAAAAACTAACAATGACTTTAAACTCTTTGTAAGCATGTGCAGAAAGTGTGTTTGAGCCTTGCTTCTCAGAGCTTGCAGCCACAACAGCAATGCTGGATCACGTCTCTATTTCTGTAAACTAAACCCATCATGATTATACAGTTCAGTGTGACTCCCACATTTGATGACATGGCAGACAGCTCGGTTCATTCAGTGCAGCATTGTCAAGAATGCAGTTGTGAATTCTGAAAATGTGCAGGCGGCAGTTCAGTTATATTAAGCGGCATGCTAGTCAAAAACAAAATAAACGCAACCGTATTAAGCGCTGTTGCCATAATACATTTACATTTAGGCAATTAGAAGATGCTTTTATCCAAAGCGACTTAAAAGGTGAGGAAAACACAAAGCGATAAATCACAGGGAGGCAATAACATCAGCCATACATAGCTACAATTTTACGTGCTTGAGAGGTAAAACCTGTTGGGAGAGAGGAGTAACAAAGGTTAGTCGTTTTTTTTTATACTTGTGTCAGGTATTCATGGAAGAGCCATTAGCTTCTGCTCTAGGGTCTTGTTTTGTGTGAAACATAAAGAGGGATTAGTAATGTACGTAAACAGTGCAAGGCATCAGTGCATTTCAAGCAAATCAACGTATTTCCGTAATCAGTTTAATTGTCAGCGTGTCGTTCCAGCCCTAATTGTAGGGTCTAATGGAAGCTATCAAAATGCAAGTGACGTATTTGTCAGGGATGGTAACCCATACTTGAACAGTGTTCTCTGCATTGAGGTGTGAGTGAACACACACCTGGAGCAGTGGGCAGCACTACAGCGCACAGGGAGCAACTGGGGAAAGGTGTCTTGCTCAAAGGCATGCCAGTCGTTTTTCTGCTGGTGGTGGGAATTGAACCTTTCAGTTACAAGGACTCTAATCATTAGGTCACAACTGCACCATAGTTTATGAAAACTGTGTTTATTATTGACAAAGTCGCAACCTTAGTGAGTGAATCTTAAATAACTGTTCAGTTACTGGCAGCATATGTCTCTAACTCTTCTGCCAGTTTCATTCATACACAGTAAACAAACACTACAGAGATCTTCAGAAACTGTAAGTGCTCATGATTATAATCATTTAGTTGAAATTACTTCTATCAGAACAGGTGAGTATAAATTACTTGTGAGCAGTGCCAAATGATCAAAAATAAGACAGAAAAGCAGGAAGCCAAACACAAAAATGGTTAACATTTATCAGTTACATGCAGACCAAACTTGTTAAATAGTTAAAAGGGCATCTCAAGCATTATCCAGTCTGCTACATGACAACCACTTATTTATCTTTCATCATGTGGAGTCACTTTTACTATATTTTAATATAGTGCTTTTCTAAGACTGTTACTTACTAATCAAATTCACAAGTAATGTTTCTTTACACATGCTACTTGACTGTTGTTGTCTCAGGTAATGCTAAGGCCTACTAAGTGGTCTTGCTAAACCATTGACTACTTTCCCCAGCTGATACTGTACCCCATCAACACTTCTGAGTGATATTTTTAAGCAGTTCATTTGGACCAGCTGTTGAACAATTGAGCTGTTTGTTGTTCACACTCATATCAAGCAGGATAATGTGCTTTACTGTAGTTTCTTCTATGACATCAAAGTGTCGAAACAACTGAGTTGCAGCTCCGTCTGTCTGTCTGACTAAAGGAAACCTGTCTCTTTTTACTCTGCTCTGTGAGAGCTGCTCTGGAGTGACTGGTGAAAAATGCTTCTCTGTCAGGCCCTGCTGCATCTCCCACAATGCATCAGCAGACATATATCCTCATTGCTGTTTCTTTAATGAAGAACACTTTTCCAGCCCTCACTTTTTTCAACTTTCAGTGTTCATAGTCCACAGAACATTTCATTTCCAAGGCAAAACATCAGCATATTGCTAAAAAGTGTTGTGGCATTTTGTATGAAATATTGTCTCCACTGTTATTGTTTACATGTATACATTCTTCGCGACTATTTTTATCTTAATGGTGACATTTATGTTGTTAAGAAATTTAAAGTCACTGTAACTGTTCTGTAATTTTTTAACCCGTTGAAAGCTTTTCTTTTAAGATTTAGGAACAGAAAAATCAGCCAGTGTGATTGCAAGAATGTTTATGGTCAATAACTAAATAATGTGTGGGGTCATATAAATGCTTTAAACCTGATTTCATCAAAACCTGATTGTTGCACATGTAAATACACTTGATGATAATATAACAGCAGGACAGATCAGGTAACTGACATCTAATAAGCTGTAACCTGTGAAGATCTGTGCACAGACACAGAGCATTCTGAAATTAAACTCTTTATCTAATTACATTCCACTGTTGATTGAAATAAACATTATCTGCTTAATCTCAAAGCTTATTCACAGAATGACTTCAGTAACATAACAGGAAACCCCTTGAGACTGCAGAAAAACCTGCTGTTTTACAAAGATGACAGTCAAGTTCTGCTTTTTCACCAGCTGTTCTCTGGTGATCTTATTCTACGTTTTGGGTTCTGGCTGTAATCCTGGTTATTTCTGGTCTTTGAATGATGACAGGTGCTGTTTCTTCTTCTGCCTTCTGATGATTTAAGTCAACATTTGTATTTGTTTAGTGGATATGTGGGCTGTTGGTGAAGCCTTATAGTAAACAAGCGATCTTTAACACCTTTTGTCTGCGTCAAGTGCACATTTTGTTATGAATGTTAATGTTTAAGTTCCTAATTAGCATCACATAGACAATACTGAGTACACAGAGAGTCGAATAGCCACATATCACTAATACAAATGATGAATGACTAATGCATTTGTTGAACTCGCAGATAATAAAGCCATTTACAATTGTGACCCCACTGATATGTTAGTTAAAAACTGTGTCACAAGTAATCAATTAAACAGTAAGACAATTACACACTAATGTCCTGTATTAGAGACAACAGTTTCCTAATGCTCTTGTCTACAGTGGGTATTTCCCGTGATGGAACGGTGCTTAAATGGACCATTTTGAAACTCTTAACTGTGCAGTAATGAATTCTGAGAAATGCTGTTGTAAATTAAAATCCAAAACAAGCGATTTTGTGACTATTTGTTAGATGTCTGTTCTGTGTGTGTTTTGTGTGTGTGTGTGTGTGTTGATAGAAAAAAACAAAATGGATTAGACTGATCACCACAACATCATAACAGTCTCGTAGCCAATCAACAATAGCTGGCGTGTCCACCAGCTGTCACTATTAGTTGTGTAAGGGCAAATGAGCGGCACATGACTTTAATTACTATAACTTGAATCTACAGTTTGGATGGAGGAGAGTGCAATGTGGCTTTGATGTTCTGGCCATTCATATCTGCAGGCGCTCTGGTCAGTTAATGCTGTGTGTATGTGCGAATGTGTTTTATGAGCTGTGTCGGGTGAAGGCGATCTGCGAGGGATCAGACACTCTGTCTTTTTTTAATGGGAGTTTTATGGAGCCTCTCGCCGATGGTGGACAGATAGGTGTTAGATTGTGACTGCTATAATAGGGCACAGGACAAAGTGGCCCGTCTCTGGCCTTGACACCCTCTGGGGACTGAAACTCAAAAGTGTGTATATTTCAAGCCAGCGCTGGTTAATAAAATATTTCATCATCTGTGTCAGCAGGTAAACTGTTGTGCTCGAGTCTGAAGTGGAGTCGAGTCTGATGTCCCAAGGCTGTCCGTGAAGCATGAGGACTAATGAAGCCATTGTTTCTTCAGACGTTATCATCTTAAATCATCATATACAGCAGCTTTTATATCATTGCTGATAGAAAACATAAACTGAGCAGTAAACAAACTACAGCACTGACATTTATCATAGACTTCTTTCTTCTGTTTATTCAACATCTGATTAAAATCATCTTTGGTACGGGCACTATGACAGAAATCGTGTATCACATATCACAAAATGTATCACACTGTTTTTCTTGCCAAAAAATCAACACAAAAATGATGTCATTACATATGCAATTATGCAGTAGTCCGTTTTTAGTTTGATGCATTTAAACTAAAAGGAAAGTTTGTCATTATTCAATAAGCTGTTTTTCTGCTTGGTCTCAAATTTGACGCATTTTGCTGTAGTATACTGTTGTATAAACAGAGTAGCAGAGTATCTACCTACATTTTAACTAATATTTCTGTCTTTATTAATTGATCTTTAATGATAGGTACTGTAGATGAATGGATGAGAAAGCAGACACAGACAGACAGACAGACAGAGAAAGAGATTGATGGACAGATGGATGCATGGATAAAGCTATAGAGCAAGGAAAAGGCTATGTTCATGACATATTGGTGTAATTAATTGAGAAAATTGAGGTCCCCCCATGCTCACTCTGTCCCCTCATGTTCTGCAGAACACTAAACCTGCCCCTCAGGTGAGCGGCGTGAGCAGTGATGAAAGAAGAGAGTGATTTATGAGTTCACCTGACTGCTTCCTCTGAGACTCCAGCGACTGCAGGCATTATCAGTAGTGAATGAGCCTGAAAACACTTCGGACACGACAGGCCGTGTGGCCGGTGATTTATTGGCCATGATGCTGCAAATAGTTAGTGGTGTGAACAGAGGGATATAAGCATTTTCACAGCCACACTTCAAGTTTATTTCACACATAAATTCTGGGAGATGTGGAAAAGCAAAAAACCACAGTGAATTATGACGTTGTTTGCCAGCAGCCAGCAAGAAGCCTTGTTTTAACAAACCAAGGACACAAACGAACCAGCGTTTAGTACTCTTATCTCGCATTTGTTGAGAGATTTTTAATATACGTTTTCCTTGAGCCTTAAAAATAGCATGGAATTACAACTGGAGTTTAGAAGTGGTTCAAAACTTTATCCTTTGTGTTTTTTCATAAGCAAATGTTTTGTGAAGAAATGTGTGGTTTTAATGCAGTTGTTTCATGGAGAACAGTTAACATTTGCACTTGAAACGCTGCAGGCTTGTGCAGGGCAGAACAGTGGTGGAGGAGTGCAGTGCTGTTCAGTGTGTTGTCCAGCTCTTCATCATTCCTCCTCCTCCTTACAAACTGTAATCAATGTGATCGATTTGCTTCTGCACAGCTGGCTGAATCACATTTCTCTGCATCTCTCAAGAGACGGAGAACGTTTCCCTCACATTACACATGATGATCCTGTTTACTCGTTGACTGATCCTGTGTGTTAGTTATTTACCTCACATTTATGTCATTAACATTATCCTTGCATTTTTATTCTTCAGTTTTGACCTTCAAATACAGTTAATTGTCATGTCGAGCCTTTAACATTTAGATTCTGATCTGATTTTTCCATGGCTTTCAAAGATTTAGCAGCTTATTTAGCATTTGAACAGACTTTAAATAGATTCATTTCTCACACTGGGCTTTGTATATCTATACAGTATTCAGAGATGTTTTAAAGGATAATTGTTTTACAGATCTTTATATTGCGTCCTTTTTTCCTGAAGCTGCAGAATGCTGAATACTGATTATGTTAAAAATCACATAAAATGTGTCTGCATAAACAGCAAAAAATATATAGTATATAAATAAGACAAGCTTGATTTTTAGTTATCCATTTATTTAAAGTAAAATGTTAGTTTAAAAAAATTCTATGAAGGCATATTTGTCTACAAAACTAATTTCATTTAGTTTTGAGCACATTTAAGAAGTCTTTATATCAAAACGTTTTTAAGATGATAAGAAACATACTGAGACAACTTTTGAGTGTAAGTAGGGTAGTCCGAGTACATTTGGGACATGTATACAGTTAAAACCCCTTAAATAAACCCGAATCGTGACTTTCAAATTTCTCTTGATCACAGACAACACTAATATGCATGTGCAGAGCAAAAATTACAGCTCAGGCTTCCTGAGTACGAAAGTAATTTAAAGTGTTTCAACTGAACACGTCCCAAATACACAGACTGTCTTCAGACTGTCATCTCTAAGTGCAGTTTTGACTTCTAGAACTGATCCCTTTATAAAAGTCCTGCCATTCAATGACCAAACAGAACAAGAGGGAAGTTGTTGCAAACTGTGTTTAATCTTTCTGATAAAAAATGGAATATAGAGAAACAGAAAGGTTTTCTGTTTCTGAGGTTTTGCCATTGACATTTGAGCCACACTATTAACGCCTAAATATAAATTGTAGGCTTTTATTCTAAATCCACACAAAAATACCAGTACTACAAATTATGCAATATTAATAAATATAGCAATACAATAATATAAAAGACAAAACTCCCATTTAGCATATGTGATGTGGGTTCGCATTCTCAGACCTCTCACAGCTACATCGTTTATCATACGCGGAACCTTCAGTTTTTCTTTCATTTATTACTGAATATATTCAGGTTTGATTTCCAGGGCAAGCACTGTTGCATAAATATGCATTATTAGAATGAGCACAAAACAAAAAATATTTAATCATATTACAGCCTTGTTTATAAGGTTTTGTACTTTCTAATTTAGTTTGTTGTTATGCTGAAATAAAATGTATTAAAATACGACATGTATACGGATACAATCCCTGTTATTTTTCTCCACGGGTAAAATCACACAAAGAAGACTGGTGAAGCATCACACACTGTGATTCTGATTCTCAGTTTTGGCTGGTGTCGGGTCATGGCATATCTTGTTAAGACTTGGTGTTAGTATAATTACGTTTGTACTTCAGCTTCAGTGACTGTTTGTGAACCGATTCTCTCAGTCTTTATCTTGAATCAGTTCACAGTGTGACTGATCTCTGTCCATGTCATCAGATAACATCCACTGAGTCACTCATTAAAGCCTGATTCTGTCAAATCACAGCTTCTCATAGGCGCTGACATACCTGTCTAATAATGACTAATAATAATGAGTTAATAATGAACACATTATTAATAAATGACTGACTGTTTTAAAACACCCTAGAAAATGGAGAGATGAAAACATGACAGTTCCCACCAACCTTCATCATCACTCCAGGTATCAGTTGATTTACTCTTCACCTGTTGATATCCAGACACTGAGATCTGCTGTTGTAGAGCTCTGTTGAGTACCTCCACTCTGTGCTTCTTTGCATACACTACTCAATGTGTATCTATTCTCAGGGGTTTACAGCTCAAATTCTGCTAACAAGCTTTCTGTTTTCTTTCTTTATAATAATTGGAGGAATTACAGTTTCAGCAACATTTTCAAAGCTGTTGTAAAGTGTAAAAATACATCTGTGGTTGCCAAATTTTAGGAAAGCCTGGATTTGTTAAGTCACTGAGGGCAGGAGATGTAATATTGCATTTCTGATTCGTCAGTCATTCTAAGTCACCTGTAAAACATGACACCCGCCCCACTACATTACCAATATCAGTTTTCCAGTACAAGATGTTAGGTCTTACGTAAAACATCTGTGTGAACGTTACATTAGTGTTTTATTTGGTTAAAGGCTTTAATCACTGTGAGCGTTTGAGCATCATCCCAATACAGACATGTTTCAGGCAGAGTTTCGTGCCCGTGAGGGGAAGTGGACTGCTGGGTCTGGCTTCACTCAGTTTCTGTGCAATCTGCTAGCACGGTGGGCGGTGTGCCCGCACACTGACAGAACGGCTTCTGTTATTCAGAGGAGGCCCCGGTTCAGTAAGGCGTGTTTGTTAAGTGCTTTGATGCTTTGTGGTGTTTCTCATGTGTGTTTCATGTATCATGTACAGAAAGTCACAACAGTGTAAATGTAAAACTCAGGAGAATCTAATGAACCTGCACATGTATGTTGTAATGTCAGTCCGTGTGCTGCTGCCCCCCACTGGTTTATTTCTGCGGTGAGTGAGAGTGGCTCTTATTGAGTGTGCGTGTTCCTTATAAATGGCTGTGACACACAGACGAAGGGGCCGCTCCAAACCGTTCATTCATGAGGGCATGTGAGTGCTTCAGTGACCTCACAGGACAGTTGTGTAATGACAGGTGTGTTGTACGATGGAGCAGTGTGCAGTTTGTTGGGTGGTTGATGGTTATGTATGTATTTGTATTGTGTTTGCTGTATTGATAAGGTGTTGCATGTATTGTGGGCCAAAATTGATACTGAAAATTCAGAATGCACTTCAGAAAACCGAAACTGAAACTTTGACTTTAAAAAAAAATATTATTTGTGAAATAGTTCATTATTTTTTTAAATATTGTTTTATATTTGTTTTTCATTGTTGAAGAGTGTGTTGCTGATCATTCACATCTGCATGTGAAGAGTGTGTTGCTGATCATTCACATCTGCATGTGAAGAGTGTGTTGCTGATCATTCACATCTGCATGTGAAGAGTGTGTTGCTGATCATTCACATCTATGTGTGGAGAGTGTGTTGCTGATCATTCACATCTGCATGTGAAGAGTGTGTTGCTGATCATTCACATCTATGTGTGGAGAGTGTGTTGCTGATCATTCACATCTGCATGTGAAGAGTGTGTTGCTGATCATTCACATCTGCATGTGAAGAGTGTGTTGCTGATCATTCACATCTATGTGTGGAGAGTGTGTTGCTGATCATTCACATCTATGTGTGGAGAGTGTGTTGCTGATCATTCACATCTGCATGTGAAGAGTGTGTTGCTGATCATTCACATCTATGTGTGAAGAGTGTGTTGCTGATCATTCACATCTGCGTGTGAAGAGTGTGTTGCTGATCATTCACATCTATGTGTGAAGAGTGTGTTGCTGATCATTCACATCTATGTGTGAAGAGTGTGTTGCTGATCATTCACATCTATGTGTGAAGAGTGTGTTGCTGATCATTCACATCTATGTGTGAAGAGTGTGTTGCTGATCATTCACATCTGCATGTGAAGAGTGTGTTGCTGATCATTCACATCTGCATGTGAAGAGTGTGTTGCTGATCATTCACATCTGCATGTGAAGAGTGTGTTGCTGATCATTCACATCTGCATGTGAAGAGTGTGTTGCTGATCATTCACATCTGCATGTGAAGAGTGTGTTGCTGATCATTCACATCTGCATGTGAAGAGTGTGTTGCTGATCATTCACATCTGCATGTGAAGAGTGTGTTGCTGATCATTCACATCTGTATGTGAAGAGTGTGTTGCTGATCATTCACATCTGCATGTGAAGAGTGTGTTGCTGATCATTCACATCTATGTGTGAAGAGTGTGTTGCTGATCATTCACATCTATGTGTGAAGAGTGTGTTGCTGATCATTCACATCTATGTGTGAAGAGTGTGTTGCTGATCATTCACATCTGCATGTGAAGAGTGTGTTGCTGATCATTCACATCTATGTGTGAAGAGTGTGTTGCTGATCATTCACATCTGCATGTGAAGAGTGTGTTGCTGATCATTCACATCTGCATGTGAAGAGTGTGTTGCTGATCATTCACATCTGCATGTGAAGAGTGTATTGCTGATCATTCACATCTATGTGTGAGGAGTGTGTTGCTGATCATTCACATCTATGTGTGAGGAGTGTGTTGCTGATCATTCACATCTATGTGTGAAGAGTGTGTTGCTGATCATTCACATCTGCGTGTGAAGAGTGTGTTGCTGATCATTCACATCTATGTGTGAGGAGTGTGTTGCTGATCATTCACATCTGCATGTGAAGAGTGTGTTGCTGATCATTCACATCTATGTGTGAGGAGTGTGTTGCTGATCATTCACATCTATGTGTGAGGAGTGTGTTGCTGATCATTCACATCTGCGTGTGAAGAGTGTGTTGCTGATCATTCACATCTATGTGTGAGGAGTGTGTTGCTGATCATTCACATCTATATGTGAGGAGTGTGTTGCTGATCATTCACATCTATGTGTGGAGAGTGTGTTGCTTTTTACATATATTTTCTGTGTATATTTTTGGACCTTATTTTTCTTTCGGCTGAAAACTGACAATGTGATTTTCAGTCCAACATTTTCGGCAGACAAAATTCGGTGCATTTCTATTTATGTTATTTAGATGTAAACAGTAGATATTGTACTGTATGTATCAAGACCAATTTTCTTTGGGACAATAAAGTTTATCCTGTCTGTTGAATCAGTTGATAGGTTTCAGGAAGTGTCTCAGGTGTTCATAGTAAATGACTCCAGCATTTGCTCTTGGCAGATACCAATTAAACACATTATGTCTTTATACAGAATTTCTGCAGATTGTGGCTGTTTTCTGCATTTACTGACGTTTCATTTGTTCGTAGGAATGTCCTGAGGCTATACTTGCTGGTAGTCAGCAAATGTGAATTGTGATTTCCTGGCAGGAAATAAATTCCTGGCAAATAATTCTCTACAAGAAGTAAAATCTTAAAAGTCTCTGAAAAGTCATGACCAGTTCTGTAGTGAGTTTGCAGATTTCTGCACTTTTGCTCTGCTTGAGAACATTTCATAGCTAGACATTGTCTTTATAATAAAACTCGTCCGGCCGCCAGTGTGATAACATGGGTGTGTCCATTCTTATTGTTATTGGAGGGTCCTATTGGAAGCTTTTGTACAATAATGCATATTACAGTATTCAAATCTTTTCATTGGTACCTGATGTGCAAATGGAAATCTTCTTTAGAAATGTGTATAAAAATTGTTATCCAGAAATTCTGAATGACCGGAAAGGTCATGGAAATGAATTGGTGAAAATATGTGAGCACTTTCATAGAGTGTTGATGTGTGGACGTGTGGAGATTCTGTGGCTCTTCTACACTGTAAGTCTGTGAAGCTGCAGGTCGTCACAATCTCCTCACAGTACTATCATTCATTAATCAAGAACTCTACTAAACAAACAATATAAAGGCTATTTGATGTTTACACCAGAGTGTCTGTAAATCCTGATGTCATCTCTACTGAGCAGACGTGCAGTACAGTGTTTTTTATGTCATATTGGTGAATGGAGATCGCTGTGTGCTCTGTCAGATGAAAGAGCCGAACCGGCAGCTGTTAATGAGTGAGGGTGAAGCTCGGCCACCTCTGGGCTTGAACTCTGCTGAGGCTGATTTAGTGCAATTAGAAAATTGTCGCCTTATTAGGACAAGATGAGAAATGCTAAACAATCAGTACCTTTCCACGCTTGGTGCCAAGAGGTCTTGTGACCAGGTTAATCCTCTCTCGTATTCTGTTTGCTATTGCTTGTTTGTTTGAATGCCTCTGAGCTGATCACTTTCCAGGAAGTCTGTGGAATTCTCTGAGTCTGATGAGTTTCTTCTCCCACACTTCTGTGGAATGTGCACGCTAATTGATTTGTTGAGAAGTGAGATGGTAATGCTGTCCGCCGCTTTCTCACCACATGTGCAGTGATATTGGATTTCTCACTGGAGTTTCCTCATGTCTTTCTGGATTTCATCACCTCCCTGAGACACACAAAAGCAGTGGCAGGACATAAAGAGTGTACAAACATCCTTTAATCTCTTAACACTGTGTAATTACTCTTCCAAAACTGAGAATTTTAATGAATGTGTTTATAATAGCTGCACACAGGGCCATTTAGATAAGGACTAGACATGACACTTTCTTTAATGAGAATGTGGGTCTCTGTGTATGTGACACTGGATTTATGTAATCATGTCAGTCAGTTTGTCTGTGAAAGGAAAGTTTTTTTGAGAATATTTTAAACAGCCTCTGAACTAATATGCAAGTTTCTTTCTGGTGTCTGGTGTACACGTATTTCCTGTTGAAACAGGAAGTTTATTTTAAATTATCCAGTAGCCTTTAATCAAGATGGGCCAGTTAGCCCCTTTTGTCGGATACCACTCTTGTGCCAAAAAACATCTTTCCACATGGATGGATGTTCAGAAGAGAAATTTATTCTGAAAAGATCAAAAAAGTAACACATCACAGCTATTTCATGATAAAATGTAGATGTTAAGTCAGTAAGGGTGAAATTGACTAAAACAGTTAATCTGCTTTTCTCTGTTTGCTATTTATTTAAGATTGAAAGTGCTCAAGAGCAACAACGGCAGAATGCGGTTTGCAAACGTGCCGGGTCATGCACCAGCTGCGCAGCTGTTATTGAGATGAATGGAAATGCTAATGTATGACTCCAGGTATTATGGAGTATTACAGGCTTTAGTTTACATCAGCTTGTACCAGAGATAAAAGCAATGAAAGCACTTTATATTCACTTACCTGCCAGAAAGGGACGGTGAAGAAGATAAACTAGCGTTTGTTTTTGTAGGAAGGACATATCTATTTGAGTCGAGATCCCGATGATGGTTGTGATGAAGAGGCCTGTGGTTGGTTTATGTGTACAAATATTAGTCTCAAATAATTTTCTCAGCTTCTTTTCATTTGTTGTTCCTTCATAATTAAATACAAAATATAAATACAGATATATAATTATTATAATTAAAGACAAAAGATAATTTTAAACAGTATTTTAATGGACAAAAGTCTGTATATGCCCTTGCAAGCAAGATGAGTCAGTATTTTTCACCCAATTTCCATGAAGATGAAGATATTTAACTGCAGATGGTTTTTTAGTTTAATTTAATTTTCTTTTGAAGTACAAGTAGTATATACTGAAGACTGCCTCAAAGCTAACACACATGGACTAAATGCCACAATATTTCAATGTCAAGCAGTTCCTAAATTTTGGACAACTGTATCTAAATTGGCATCTTATAACATTAGATAACACGTTTCACCAGCATTAAGCTCACAGCCATTGTTAAAAGATGAACCCGAACCTCTCTTCTCTCCTGAATCTGATCTGGTTTGTCCTCAGAATTTCATCAGAAGTAGAAGAAACCTCAATTCATGCATTTCTGGGGCAAGAGCGTTTATCAGAGTGAAGCACAGGGTGGAGTAACATACGGTGTCTGTGCAGGACAGCTGGAGGAAAGGGATGCTGGGATACGTAAGCTTGCTATTCTTCTGCCGCCTGCCTACGAGTGTTTCCCGTGTGTGTGTGTGGGGGAGAACGTGATTGAGTGGCTCTGGGGGCTGAGGAGCACATGAAGACCCCCACAGTCCTGCCGTTATGGTTCATGAGACAGATGGACCATATCTCACGACAACAATGGCAATTCCTCTCATTTGTTTAATCTATGAAATGATTTATTCACAGTTTTAATTCAAGGCAAAAATCTCACCAGAGGTGCTGTTTAATGCCTGACCTTGAGCACTGACACACACACAAATCCCAGTTTGGTCTCGTTGGCTAGTTTGGTCTTGATCGGACTCCATCAGTTTATGGCATTTGGACTGAACTGCAGGATCCAACAGTGCATTTCACTTTGTGGTTCTGGGCATGTAGAAACCTTTTCCCTCTGAACAGTACAGAGCACCTACACACTAGAGGTTACACTGTCAGAAACCTCAATGTGGAAGAAAAATTCAAGGGTTTGTGAAAGTGACACGTGTCTTTATTTGAACTTTTGCTGCTACACACTGATGTAAGTATCAGTCTGTTTGAAATTTAGCCTGCTGGGTGCAGTTCTTTAGGAATTACAATTCACCCTTAACCTGCTGGATCTCAGTGTAGTCTGTCTGTTTCCACACCATTAATGTGTATTTTAAACATTTTAAAGTAGGGTAGGCGATTTCAGAGAGACTGTCAATAGCAAACTAGCTTTGAAAGCATAAGATCCCCCTTCCTTCAGAGCTCTCCAAAGCCACACCTCCCTAAAAGATGATCTGATTGTCTGCATGAGCAGGGAGTAGAATTATGCAAATACATAGTTTGACAAGCAAGTAGTACATCCTATTATTGCATTCGGACTGAGTGCAATGGTAGGATGAACATTTAATGGTCCGCACCTTCCACAAAAATTGTTTATATAAATATATTTAGACCACTTTACTTAGTGATTGCTATCAGGATGCGAGTAGATTTTTAACTAGCATAACAAATAATGTTTCTGGAAAATATAGCCTACGCTGCCTTTACATTTTGTGTAGATTTAAAAGCTTTTGCATACATATAAAGCACAGGTCATGTGGACTACCTTCATGGTGTTTTTTTATTCTTTTTAAAGCCTGACAAACAGTGAACTAATGTTGTATAGAAAGCTGCATAAAGATTTGACAAAAGTTCCTCTACTGTGTTTTACAACCATATTTTGGTGTTAATATGCAGCTGGACAGAATGAAGCATGTAATGAGAGCAGCATTAAACTCTGCCCTATGATCTGAAAGACCACAAACACATAATTTCATCACTGTATAATGCTGATCTTCCAGCCTTTAGTGACTGATGCAGACAGAGCATACACTTCAGCTGCACTTATTAGATATCCTTGAGTTCTGCAACATGTCCAACTTTCTCCGTCCCTCAACACTGTGGACTGTTAAAGGATCTCATAAGTCATAAGGGAAGGAAATAGTGCATCAGGGGTTTGCTGTGTAACAGTGTGTTTCTATGAGCTAATGAAGGACAGTGACATCAGAGAAACGTGATGTGTGAAAAGCATCACCATCAGCACCTCAACACCACATCACAGATGTTTCTCTGATGCACTCTGTTGATACCCCTGATGCACTATTTCCTTCCCTTATGACTGTATCAGTGTTAATGTTATTAATGGAAATCATTATAAGTATTGCTGAGGAAAGCGCATCAGTCCTTTAATTGCGGTTGTTAGGTCGTGCTGGTTTACTGGAGGGCTCGTCACAGCTGTACTGAAGAAGAAATCTTTCAGAATCTGTCCCACTGCCCTCGATCCGGTCCACACCCTGTCCTCTTCCTTATTTACTGCCTTCCTCTCTCTCCAGCTCTGTTATTGTTGGAAAGTTGTGTTATTTAATTATAGTGAGAGTGTTGACAGGTCATTAGTCAGGCAGATTTCTGTGTGCCATCAACACATACACACAGAAGCAGATATGAAGTACTGTGTGAAGAACAGATATGAAGGGATGTGTAATACACTTGAGATAATGCACATGTCTCCTAAATATATAAAACAGTAATAAAATAGAACAAATAAAACAGTACATGTGTTTGATTGTACAATGTCAAGATTACAGTTGACATGGCTGCCCATTAGTTTGAAATTATTATTAGACAATTATTACTAGATAATGATTGTTAAAATAATTACATTTTTCACACCTGCCATTTTTTCACATTGACAGTATACCAAATATTTTGTAACCTACAGTTGTGATGTATGTAAAGATTATAAAAATGATGATTACACCTCATTGAAAATGTAAATCATTCAGTAAGTTAATAAATAAGCACATAAATAAGTACAGAAATGAGTAATAAATGAGCAGATAAGTGAACTGGAACACGGGCAGATGATAGGACAATCAGACAAGAGAGAAGATCACTCAACACAACAGCACCACACCACTGACCTGCAGCACACACACTGACGTTACAAGGTTAGTGTTTGTGAGACACAAGAAAGATTAGATAAGCACACCGCAGAAAATATAAACAAGATCAACTGCATGTTAATGAGCTACTCTGCATGTATGAACGCCACACTAATTAGAGTTTAAAAGATTATCTTTAATGACCTGGCCTGATATATATAATCAATGGAAAGATGTAAATGTGTGCACATTGAATATGTCGTTTCAATTATTTGACCAGTAAATGCTGGATGGATCAGAGGACAATATGTGTTCCTGTTTGTGCATGATTGAAATCTCACCCCGGTGAATTCTAAGCAAATTCTTGCCACCGCAACCATGTAATGAAGCCCAGAAAATGTGCAGAAAAGATGTGCACAGCAGAGAAGAATAATCACAGTTTTCTCTGTGTATGTAATTGAGGGCAGCTCTTGAAAGACAACAGAAGAGAGTGAAGTGGCCTGGTTAATTGTCTGTGGGTTTGTGTCTTGACTCTAAAGCAGAAATTTCCCGCTGCTGTCCTGAGAACCAGGCTTGAATTAGCCAGAAGAATATGCCTCTTGAATTATTCACATTACAAGCTACAGTAGTTCATGACAAACTAGATTCAACTAGAGTGAATATCTTATGTAAGGTTATGAAACTGATCATTCTGCTCCTTGATGCTGATTGGTCCTAGCTGCGGTTTTTCAGAATAAACACATCTGTGACCTTTTCACTGAGATAATGTTAACATTGTGCAGATTTGTATTGCATAGCAACATTCTTGCTGTTTACATGTCAGGAATTTGTTTAATGTAACAGAAAAACGACAGAACAATGATTATTCCTTTGGGTGGGATAATAATAATAATAATAATAAAAATGTCACTAATAATAATAAAAATTTCAATGAACATTTTTGTCCTTTTTTGTAGTAAGAGGTAACAGTTTCACAAAAGCAGTATAGCAAGTACTGCTTTAACAAGTAGGTCAAGACAAATAAGTAAATGAAAGTATTTGATACTGCTGGGGTCTTTTTCTCAGGAGAAACACTTGAGAAGCACAAATCTCTGTTTGCATTCCATTTAATCTCATTAATGTCAGAGCTGAGATATTCAAGAGAATCCCCCCTGTAATTTTTGTTCAAATTCTGTCAAAGCTCTTGGGCCCCACCCACAGACTTCCTAAAAAAGACAATATATATATACGTTTGTTATTTACATTTTTGTGGGTTTCAGAACATGTATCGTCATCGTGAGGTGAAAACAGGATCCACTTTACCAGTGTCATACAGTGACGGGGCTGTCTCTTCAGACAACAGTGTGTGGTGCACTTGAGCATGTTTTCAGTTACAAAAGCTTTTTGTAAAAACTTAGAACAATAGAACAATAATTTGATTAAAAATGTGTCATTGAGACATATTATGTCTCTGATATTCTAGTTTTAAAGATAAACCAGGGGACCTGGCCTCCAAGGTCTTTTTTTGTTCTTTATGGGGGGTCCCGCCAACCTCTTGTTACTGTACAGCAGCTACAGTGTTTGAGGTAGACAGTGTTTGACCATCCTTTCAAGGCAGCACAGATCTGTAGTGTACAGGTATCTGTACAAACATTTGTTCAGAGCAGACATCTTAATCTGGAAACAAACTGACTTCAGGCAGTGCACATGGAATAATATAATGTCTATACACAAACACCTACACAGAACATGTGTTGTGTTTGGAGTTAAAGACATCAAATCTTGTGTGAAATCTGTTCAGCTCCACAGTTAAATAACAGATCTATTTGCTTTAATTCCACTTGTGGTTATGAAAAGCAGATTTTATCTAGAAACTAGTTTGTGGCCATGTGATCTTAACCAGCCAAACAGTACTTTACGTTTAGGATTTACTTAAATAAACTTTAGAAGTTTAAGAATTTCATTAAAACCACTGAATCGTACATTAGCATTGTCTCTGTGTTGCTGTGGTGGCAGTCATGTTAATGTCATGAATTTGCTGGCATCTCCAGCAGTGTTAACTTTATAGGGACAAAAAGCCTGTTGACCTTTTCAGCCTTGACAGGTGTGCTGCTGTGTGCGTGTCCAAGACAGTGTGAACTATGACATTGTTACATGAACAGTGAATAGTGCCATGAGAGTCTGACTGAGTGAAAATCTAAAATAGCAGAAATGGTGATGGGTAGGTTTAGGGGTAGAGTTAGTGTAGCGGGATACAGTATACAGTTTGTACAGTAATAAAACATTTGTGTGTAAATCATAATCACAATTATTTTGGCCAGTATTTGGATCACATTTATTTAACATGATTACTCACTGACTTTGGAAACAACATGCATTTATTGAATAAGAATGAACAAGCGGAAAGAAAACAGTGGATTCTTTCTAACAGTGGATTAAACTGAAAAAAACAAATAATGTAAAAAAAAATTGATTTATAACATAAGAAGAAATGAGAGAAGTCTCAGAGAGAAACAGAATGCAGCACAATTATAATTTATTCTGTTTTATTAATTAATGTTTATTCTGTTTTCATAGTTGTTGGAAAATGAAAAAAAGGTCATTCTGAAAAAATGATGGTAAATGGTGCTGTCACCCTGTGGTATAATCACTGATGTATGGCCTCTTGTACATCCTGTACATCTTATATAATGTGTCAGAAACAGCAATGTGACATAATACAGCACTCTTCAGTGGCACTCCTCAATAAATAATTACATTTATTCAGAATATTATATTCTATTATAATAAAAATCTGTTCACAAATGGATTATTTTCTCCATTTTCTGCACACTGTGAGTGCTGCTTGCACCTCCACACTGAGCGGGTGGTGTGGGGCTGTTTCAGAATGTTGCTGTGCTAATGCTGGGCTGTACTGAGTGGTTGCTAGGTGGTTACTAAATCAAGTGAACGCTCCCTACACACTAGTCCTTTGATTTTTCTTTATTGTTTTTAATATTTTTATTTGCTCTCTGTTGTCTGCCAGGCAAAAATGATAAGTCTGTGAACATAAAAAGTTGTAACATTTTTGGTAGTTTTGGTAAAACAGTAAGGATGGTCCTTACTGTTTGGCACAGATGGCACAGAGCCAGTGTCAGAGTTTTGGGGCGGCTTATGAAACTTTTTTTGCGCAATTGCTCCACTGCTGCGTTGTCACTGAATCTTACTTTTAATCTTACTCCTTATGCATTGCAGTTTTTTGTGTTAAATGTTGTTGTTGCAACCAGTAAAAGTACATTGCTAAAAATAACTTCACAATGCTTATATTTTAAACTGTAAATGTAAATGACAGTAAGACTATCAAACACCAAGTTACGTTTATAAAGCTCTTTACATAAATGCAGATTGTTTCAAAGCAGCTTTACTGTAAAGTTCATTATTAATGAAAGTGTCATTATGAATGTGTTAAGGCTAGCATCAACATTGAATTGTCACTATCCGCATCTGGAAAAAGCATCAGTGTTCCATTCAGAAGCTGTTCCAGACCCTTCAGAGGTTTCATTTGGAATGGAAATACTTCTTCAGAATTCATAGAGCAGAATGGGCGAGTGGTTAGTGTTATGTCTAGAGTACAGACATTTCAATTTACAAAAGTTCTCCAAACAGTGTCAGTGTTGTAAAACTGATCAATTATGAAACAAAGTTACATATTCCAAGTCTGTTTACACTTACCAAGCGACTTTGTTGACAAGTTATCATTCATGCTATAGGTTGACTGCTTTTTTTGAATCTGGCTCATTCAATTAGATTTTAAAGCTAGAAGTATTATTTACTTTCATTTTCTAACAATACATCTGAGCTCCCAGCAGTTGTCAAATCTTGCAATATGGGGCATGTATTTCAGGTGGACTCTTTTTTGGTTACTTGTCATTTAGCATTAGTCTCATCCAAAGCAATTTGTGAATACGGTGCCCCTGGAGAAATCTTGATTAAATAAATATCTCAAGGGCACAGTGTTGTACCTGTTATACCACTTTTTATGGGTCTGCCCGAGCCGGGCTCTGTTGTGCTGTGAGCAATGAATGTTAACCACTACAGCAGTAGACCAGCAGAAGTCTTGTGTTGTGACAGCACTCATCCATACTTTAATGTCTTTCCTTCACTCACACTGCAGCGGTGGCCTCCTTAGAAGAATAGAGCTGTGTTTTGTAAATCCTTTCACTTGAAATATAAAATAAGAGGCGGACATGACTCTTCACTCCCCGGGTGAGGGCTTTCTCTGTGAGCTGATATCAACAAACCCTCATTCCCTCCAGTGGTGTTCACACAGAGAGCTATAAGGACAGGTCTGTGCATGCAGCCAGAGAATAAGTGTCTGAGAAACCAGAGATCAGCCTGGGATGCTCATAGGCCACCTATAGTGAGAAGTCTGTATGATGCAAGACTCTTATCACTCTCAACACATGAATGGGCATGGTTTGGTTTAAGATGGAATAGGGTCTCTGGTTACGAATGCAGGTTGTGCAGTTATATTATTAGAAGGTGGGACATATGTTGAATTATGTGTCACATTCTTTGCGGTAAAATATATACCAGTATGTTTGGCATGATTTAAATTGAGTGGCAATCATAAACATCTAAACTCTGCTGTCTATTGTTGGGAAAAACGCTTCACTCTGTATTTTTACAATTTTCAATGTTACTAATTGCTCTCACTTGAAATAACTGTAAAACAGTTTTGCCCATGAATCACTGTGTGAAAATATCATGGTATGAATGTTATAGTGAATTCCCTTTCATTGTTGAAACATCATTATATTAAAATTAAGTAAAATAAAAAACAAACACATATTATGTCATACAGTCAAGTCCTAGTTACTAGAGTGACATTTCAGTTGTGAGACTGGGATAGCCAAAATGATTCCTGGTGTAGCCATGACCACAACACTTTAGCTAAGACGCAGACTTTATTAAATGAAGAAAACATGGCTCTTCAGTCGAGCACAGATGCCAGTGGTGGACAGGCTGTAATTGGTCAGTCTAAAAGATGTGTCATGTGACTGTAATTACCCTGGCATGTGCTGGAGATAGAGAGAGAAAGAGGTAGAGAGAGGGCACGTAATTTAGGGAAGGAAAATCTTAATGCATTGTGTGTCTGCTAATGGCACATCCTCTTCGTGCTCTGCATGGGTATAAATCAAGAGAATCTGCTGCTCTCACGCAGTGGGGTGTGCCGTCCTTCACATTGATTAACATTATGAATTCATGCCACTGTCTGTCTGCAGCGGCTCTGGGGAACTGAGTGCTATATCAGAACAGATGTGAACTTACTCCACTGTCACCCAGTATATCACCCAGAGACAAAGATCCCCCTTGTTTGTGCCACTAAAGGCGTTTATGTATTATATTCTGTAGGTTAAAGTAAAGATTTTTTGGAAATGTACCAGAAGTGCCAAGAAGTTTTCAAAAGTTTTGGTGTAAGCGAATGACCTTTCTCTGCATATTTTTATATTTACATAAACAGGCATTTAACAGGCATTTTTGTACTGTCTGATGTGGGTAAATGTAATCTGTGTTTGAAAGCAGTTTCCCACTGAATGTACTGAGCACAGCGTGTCATAGTTATTTAATCATACAAGCATTAATCAGCCTGTTTCATAATAAAAAACCTGTTAGGACCGTTTTCTTCACACTTCATCTAAATGGTACAGGGCCAAACACATCAACAGCTAACATCAATACCTGAAAATTGCTTTTTGTTGTATATTGTGTTGGCTACTTACCAACACAATATATTGATTAAAAATGATTTTATTTTGTGTAAGAAAAAGATACCACAAAGTGACATATAAAACTGGGACCGCTGTGTAGTAAATCAGTTACCTGGGATAAACATTTGACTGCAGAATGTTGTGATTGGAATGAAATGCCTACTGTCTGAGTACTTCCATTGTCTTTTCTGAGGTGCTCTGACTGACTGATTTGTTATACACAGCTGTTCAGACAGTGACGTCTCTTCAGTTGGACAGATCAGTTGTTTCAGATTCATTCAAATGAATCGGCTTAAAGGAGTCATTAGGGTGCGAATCAGAAAAAATAGAGTGACGTAATGAGTGAGTGATGAAAGAAAGAGTGATGTAATGTCACAATGGCTGGTCGCTGCCCTCAAAGACCTTTGGCAGGATTTGTTGATGTATTTGGCAATTTGGCAAACCAGATTACTGCCAGATTAGATTATTTTCATGAACGTGATCCCCTCAACAAGAGAATTACAGACAAGACTTTTGCTGGACAATGATGCCATACACTGCGAAACAGTGAGCCAGCTAACTGATGTTACCTTGGTGACACATACATCAGCAGGATTTATAAAACAGCAATGTTTAAAACATAAAAAGCCCAACAGTTATGAGACCAGTGTCTCAAATGCCCCTCTTGAAAATGCCCCACACACACTGCTACACACTAGTTATGCAGTGATCTGAGCTGTGGCATGGTGGACATGGGTTACTACTGATTTTATTTAGAATCCTGCTGTGGTGAATGTAAATAACGTGATCTGAAGGTGGACAGTCCAGAAATCAGTGTGAAGGAGAGAGATAGTGAAAGAGTCTGTTGGGTTATTTGTCCTCCCTGACAGTAGATTCTCCTCTTTTAAAGAGCCCTTCAATCAACCCAAAGTTTAATGAAAATGATGCATCTGTAATATTATTCTGCCTCATTTTTCTTACTCAAAACACATTAATTAACAGCCCAAGCTGCACTTTATCCTGAATACCCAGCAGTGCTGTTCAGAGGTAATTGGTTTCTGAAGGGAAACATGTATGTGTGACAGGTGGTGCTGGGGTTTGGGTATTACAGTTACTCAGTCACTGCTGCTGTTGTACATTATCTGTGGAAATCTGTGGAAGTGCTCTAGCAGTGCTCTCTTGAATAGAGCTACACTTTGCTGAAATACGTTTTGGAGGCTGTTATTTGTGAAAAATCCCCTTTGATTCAGGACTGTATACGATTACTGCCTTCTGCCACACACATAAACATGCATGTTCACATCAACAAACAAATTACAGAAATCAGCTGCAGGAGTGCTTTGTAAGATGAATCTTTACACGCTTAAACTAGACAACAAATATTTCTTGTTCACTCAATCAGGTGAACTGTGCATGCATCTTTAAAAACAAATGTGTGGTTCATCTTTAAAGGGAAGTAATTCATGATTTAATGCTCTAATGTTTATTTCATTGTGCAGATTATCTGACATAACTTGGTAACTGTGGCATATGAGATTGTAGGTTTGTAGGTGATTTTCTGCTGAACTCAACTGAACTGGAAGCTGTGGAGTCAGTTTTTCTCTGAATAAGATTGTGAATGTATAATCTAACTTCTATTTGCTCCCACTCAGAAGCATTTACCTGCTATTTATTCACTATATTGAATGAGAATGGAAGAAATTCATTCCTTTGCATGATGGAATTTTACATTTAGTGCTTTCTGAACCTGAATTAATATCAATATTTAAATAATGTCAATATTTAAGCATATTTTTCAGTGTTTTAACACAGTGTTTTAAGTCTTTCCAGTTTTTTTTATGATTTAGTTCAAGACACATTTTTAAAATATCTGACATCCTGTTAGTTTGATTAGCATTACCTTCACAACAGGCAGCAGGTCAGTGTGTCTCGGTGTGTGTTCAGAATCAGTCAGCGTTTCTTCTTACTAAGGTCTTATCTTCTCAACACCTTCACTGCCAGTCTGTCTGTCTGCTTGCTTTATAAAAAACAAACCTTTCAACATTTTAATGCCCCTACTGCCCTCAGTTACCTGTTGGTCTGCTGCCAGGAAGGGAAAGCGAGTCCGCCCCTTTTACCTGTGCAAAATCATACTACGGTTCCCTTCTCTGATTGGCTGGGAAGATAAGGCCCCTCCCTCTGCCCTTGTTGTAATTCAACACCTGCTTGATTTTGCTGGTGCCTGAATCAGTCGTGTTCACAGTCTCAGAAAGCGTCCATCTGTCCCCAGAGACACTAGCGCTTCTGTCCCAGCTGAGAGCTCAGATAGAGTAACTGTGTGTTATATGGATCAGTCTGATCTTCTGTCCATGTACAGCTGCTGTACTCTTCAGGATTAACTGCTGGATTTGAACCCACTCATTTTTACATTTCTCTTTTTTAAATGAGGAGTTTTCCTTTGGACAGTTTTCGTCACATGGGTAAGTGGTGCACACGCTTCTCATTTCTGCTAATAATGTAAATATTTCAATATGCAAATAACAAAAGTGGCATTAGAATAATTTACTCAACTTTAATATGTGAACTTTTGCAGTGCTCGTTATTTTAGCCTTGTATTTACCTTTATATATTCCACAATTAAATTCCAAGATAATATCAGAAATATCATTTGCGCTTAAATGAGTGTCTGATTACTGTTGCTGTGTTATTCATCTCATCTGCACACAGTTAACACACAAACACTGCCACAGGATAACGTATGAGTGATGTTCTCAGTATCGCATCTGCCTTGTGACAGTGATGTTCTTATTATCACATCTGCCCTGTGACTGATTTTCTTATTACCACATCTGTCCTGTGACAGTGATGTTCTTATTATCACATCTGCCCTGTGACAGTGATGTTCTTATTATCGCATCTGTCCTGTGACTGATGTTCTTATTACCACATCTGCCCTGTGACAGTGATGTTCTCAGTATCGCATCTGTCCTGTGACAGTGATGTTCTTATTACCACATCTGTCCTGTGACAGTGATGTTCTCAGTATCGCATCTGTCCTGTGACAGTGATGTTCTCAGTATCGCATCTGTCCTGTGACAGTGATGTTCTCAGTATCACATCTGCCCTGTGACAGTGATGTTCTCAGTATCACATCTGCCCTGTGACAGTGATGTTCTCAGTATCGCATCTGCCCTGTGACAGTGATGTTCTCAGTATCACATCTGTCCTGTGACAGTGATGTTTTCAGTATCACATCTGTCCTGTGACAGTGATGTTTTCAGTATCACATCTGCCCTGTGACAGTGATGTTCTTATTACCACATCTGTCCTGTGACAGTGATGTTCTTATTACCACATCTGTCCTGTGACAGTGATGTTCTTATTACCACATCTGTCCTGTGACAGTGATGTTCTTATTACCACATCTGTCCTGTGACAGTGATGTTCTCAGTATCACATCTGCCCTGTGACAGTGATGTTCTCAGTATCGCATCTGTCCTGTGACAGTGATTTTCTTATTACCACATCTGCCCTGTGACAGTGATGTTTTCAGTATCACATCTGTCCTGTGACAGTGATGTTTTCAGTATCACATCTGCCCTGTGACAGTGATGTTCTTATTACCACATCTGTCCTGTGACAGTGATGTTCTTATTACCACATCTGTCCTGTGACAGTGATGTTCTTATTACCACATCTGTCCTGTGACAGTGATGTTCTTATTACCACATCTGTCCTGTGACAGTGATGTTCTCAGTATCACATCTGCCCTGTGACAGTGATGTTCTTATTATCGCATCTGTCCTGTGACAGTGATGTTCTTATTATCGCATCTGTCCTGTGACAGTGATGTTCTCAGTATCACATCTGCCCTGTGACAGTGATGTTCTTATTATCGCATCTGCCCTGTGACAGTGATGTTCTTATTATCGCATCTGCCCTGTGACAGTGATGTTCTTATTACCACATCTGTCCTGTGACAGTGATGTTCTCAGTATCGCATCTGCCCTGTGACAGTGATGTTCTTATTATCACATCTGCCCTGTGACTGATTTTCTTATTATCACAACTGTCCTGTGACTGATGTTCTTATTACCACATCTGTCCTGTGACAGTGATGTTCTCAGTATCACATCTGCCCTGTGACAGTGATGTTCTCAGTATCACATCTGTCCTGTGACAGTGATGTTCTCAGTATCACATCTGCCCTGTGACAGTGATGTTCTCAGTATCGCATCTGCCCTGTGACAGTGATGTTCTTATTATCACATCTGCCCTGTGACTGATTTTCTTATTACCACATCTGCCCTGTGACAGTGATGTTCTCAGTATCGCATCTGCCCTGTGACAGTGATGTTCTTATTACCACATCTGCCCTGTGACTGATTTTCTTATTACCACATCTGCCCTGTGACAGTGATGTTCTCAGTATCGCATCTGCCCTGTGACAGTGATGTTCTTATTACCACATCTGCCCTGTGACTGATTTTCTTATTATCACATCTGCCCTGTGACAGTGATGTTCTTATTATCGCATCTGCCCTGTGACAGTGATGTTCTCAGTATCGCATCTGCCCTGTGACAGTGATGTTCTCAGTATCGCATCTGCCCTGTGACAGTGATGTTCTTATTATCACATCTGCCCTGTGACTGATTTTCTTATTACCACATCTGCCCTGTGACAGTGATGTTCTCAGTATCACATCTGCCCTGTGACAGTGATGTTCTCAGTATCACATCTGCCCTGTGACAGTGATGTTCTCAGTATCACATCTGCCCTGTGACAGTGATGTTTTCAGTATCACATCTGCCCTGTGACAGTGATGTTCTCAGTATCGCATCTGTCCTGTGACAGTGATGTTCTCAGTATCACATCTGCCCTGTGACAGTGATGTTCTCAGTATCACATCTGCCCTGTGACAGTGATGTTCTCAGTATCGCATCTGCCCTGTGACAGTGATGTTCTCAGTATCGCATCTGCCCCGTGACAGTGATGTTCTCAGTATCGCATCTGCCCCGTGACAGTGATGTTCTCAGTATCGCATCTGCCCCGTGACAGTGATGTTCTCAGTATCGCATCTGCCCCGTGACAGTGATGTTCTCAGTATCACATCTGCCCTGTGACAGTGATGTTCTCAGTATCACATCTGCCCTGTGACAGTGATGTTCTCAGTATCACATCTGCCCTGTGACAGTGATGTTCTCAGTATCACATCTGCCCTGTGACAGTTTCAGTGTACATTTGAACTGTAAGATGAGTATGAATTGTGGAACGTCTCAGTGGTGTGTCCTTTAGCTTTAATGACATCATTCACTGAAGCCGGCTCAGGCTTCAGAGGTTTGTGCAGAACATGGTGGTGTTTTTCCAGCATGATTTCAAAATGTTTCAAAGAGCATCTCATGTGCTTCAATGAAAGCAAGGAAATCTGACCTTTTGTTTGGAGTTGCCATGGTCAGTGACTTAAATTTGTTTGTATTTGATTAGTGCAGAATAATTCTTTTTCCTTTTGTGTCCTACTCTTTCTTTGTTTTAAATCATTCCTTCGGTTTTTTTTGTAGGTGGATGAAATCCCAGATTTTCAGGGTGGCCTCAGTCCTTTGGACCTCACTGTACGTGTGTTTCATTGTCCATATTATATGCAGGAGCCATTATTCACTAGGTGCTTAACGTGAATATGAGTTCATGTGTAGCAGAAGAACAGGGTATAGATTATAGAACAGTATAGATTGAGCTGGGGAACTTTTCCTGGGCTGTGATTGAATAGTCCATCAAAAGTGTCTTTTGGTGAGAAGTCAGCAGGAACAAGGCTGTCTGTCACACTTTGTTCAGCAGGGAATGCATTTGTGTCCCCAGGGAGTGATTTTATTTCACACAAAAAGCCTTATGTATTTCAAGCATACTATTGTGTCGTCTAATCCCACAGTCCTGCTCTACTGCAATGCCATCCATTCATTCACTGCCAACATCTCTCTCTGTCTTGCTCTCTCTCTCTCTCTTGCTTTCTCACTCACACTCTTGCACATTGCTACATGGACCACCAACATAACAGAGAGGATGTGCAGAAAGGAAGGAGAAGCACGAGGGCATCAGTATACACAGGGCGGTGAGAGGCAGCTTTGTGTCCTGTTTACTCACCAGATGGAGCAACAAAAACAGCAGTTAAAGATCTTGACCTCACTGACTTTTTTGAACTTTTGAGTGACCTCTCAGTCTTTCAGTGGTCCCCTGGCCCAGCTGTGCAGGTATTTTATGGCTGTGAGCCTATTCAAGCCCCTTTGTGTATTAGTGTGCTCATCATGTGCCGTGTGTTGGGTCTGAGGATGAGTTTCATCTCTAATTTAGCTTTGTGCTGTTATGGTGGTTTTGTAAAAATTCAATGATTTTTGTTTGTTGGTTTAAAACAAGAAGGTATAAAATATCTGTAGAGATCCCTTTACAGAACAGTCTGATGAAGAGCTCTTCATGAACTGATTATCAAAATTATTGCACAATGCATTATTGTGAATAATCCACAGCTATTAAACATCAGCATTAAGGGGCGAAACTATTTTGTTGTACTTTATTGTACTGACATTTTGTTTGCAAAAAAAGACTGTTAGAATATTAGACTATCTTTGAATGACACAGACAGTCAATAGTAAAACACACGTTTTCTCTGTCTAATGGTGTAGCTTCAGCATCTACCAGCTGGGGCTGCTGAATCTTGACCCCTGGTTTGAACACCCTTACGGGCAAGTTAAGAACTGCCAGTATTGTGCCTGCCCTTCATGTTTAAACAAAGTTTCCAATTAAAAGCAAAAAGGGATTTGTTGACAACATAGAAAAATCAAATTCTTGTGCAATTTAGTCCGTCAACTGCAGTTGTAACAGTTCATCTGCAGCATCACTGGCTATACAGCAGAAAATGGTGACAGGAAAGGTTTGGAAAGGGAGACAGTGGGCTGTTATTCTGTATGTACTGTAAGTTGACTTGGTGAGGTAGTGGCTGCCAGATAAAGAATACTGCATTGTTTCATGAACACATCTCTTACATGTCATTGGAGGATGTCCAGGGTTTCCTCAGAATCTGTCATCTCACTTGGATGTGAATGAAACCTCTACGCGCTGTGGCAACAGTCATTTGTTTGGTGTATAAAGTCTCTGGTTGCTGTTTATTGCTCTCTTTGATGGAGAATTCAAAGTCTTTCTACCATGAACCTCTGAAGAGCTGAAAAAACAGACTGTAATTAGCATTTGAATGTCTGTCTCTCTGATTCAGTGTCATCCACTAAACATGCAGCACTGGCTCTGTTCTGTTAACTGATGGGTGCTGGCGTTTAACAGCATTTATTTTCTGTGATTTGGTTAAAAAAAGGCAACACAATCCTGAAAATCAACCGTCTTTCTTTCCTTTGAAAACTTCAAACTTCAACTTGTGTGAAATGGCAAACTGTGATCTTTGACCGGAGGTTACCAGCTTTAATTGGTTACCAGCTCTGTACTTTTCCCTTTATGAAACAGGAGACATGATGTGATAATTACAGGCTCAGACATCCTCACACATTCATGCTGGGGTTTGTTCTGAAGCCCTAAACATAACAGATTAAACTTATACTATTAATTCAGCCAGACCACTTGAATCCATTCAAACTGTGTTTTGTAAATCATTTCAGATTGTAAATCCTTTCAGATTACCAGACTTTGTTAATATTTTTAGATTAAAATTTGAAAATATCTCATTGATAGAGATTGATAATGTTAAGAAATTAAAATGTGTTTTAGCTTTAACATTAGCACAATATTTAGGTATATTATATGAACATATTTTCATTAAATCTCTTACATACTAAATTGTGATTGATTTGGTCTGATATGGTTCTTTCTTAAACCATATATAGCGTGTTAACAGGGCACAGAAGGTGTCACATCGTTTGTCACTTCTGATTCAGTATGTTATTTATATAGAAACTGAAGTATAAAACCAGAGCTTACAGTACCTAAAACTTCAGCACTGTTCTTCTGCAGCCCCACAAACACTGCTGAAATTCAAATCTGCCCTCATAATATGAAGACACACAAGTACTTCCTGACAACACAGCACTATGTAAATGCAGTTTTGATACTTGTTTATTTCATACTGTGTCACATATACCTGGCATCTTTGTCAGAGTACCTGAGGAACTCTTCATTCCTGCAGTGTATGTGTCAGAGTGTGTGTATACTTAACCATATAATGGGACAAATTTGTATCCAACAGTCAGCAAAACCTGACAAATCTGAGTACAACCTCAATTTAGAAATGTCCCAAATTTGTAAAAAGCTATAAAAAGATGGGTGTTCTCTGTGGCTCTGACACAAGTCTGCACTCATCCTGGAGTGTCTTCGGAGGGATTCTGACGGTAGTGTTGCTTAGAAACCGTCTCTGTTTTACTCAGTTCACTGTGAAGCCCCAAACACGAGGATTAGAGGGCAAGAGAGGTATATGAATGCTGTCTGCAGACAATATGAAACTCAGCCATTAGCTCTTGAAAAGTTTATACAATGAAATGTACAGCATAATGGCTTGAGGGGCTTAAGTGAAACAACAGGTGTCCCTCTGCTCTGAAAGTGCTTTTCTCTACCCGGGGTGTAATGGAAGGTGTCATTTATATCCATGTCACGTCTTTGTGTCATATGACCTTTTCTGACACACCCTGAGGCTGTGCAAAATTAGCACTGTACCGATTTAACGTGTATGTGAAAGATTCAAAGTTCTCAGCTGTTGCCACCAGAAAGATCGTCTCTGACGTCCCTGGAGAAACTCCTGTATCCACAGACATTCTGGCTTGTTTTTGGCCTCTGGGTTTGTTTGCAGAAAACAGTCTCACTTGGAGCAAATTGCCTGTGACAGCTAGCTGGAAAAGCAGAGCGGCGTGTGGGTTATTATGTGGCCGTGTTCTACATTTACGGGCTTGTCTCTGCCCGTCACAAGCACTTGAGGAAATAACAAGATTTTATCATATTCATTCTGTGATTCATCTGCCACGGGCTGACCATCACCACATGCAAATCAGTCATTTCAGATCAAGTGTTTTTTCCTTGATGAGATATCGTTCTGGAGGATAGTGGACCTCTAGTTCCACCTCACGTACACACACACACTAAAAATAAACACACAGTGCTGGGTTCAGAATAAGCGCAGTGGCTCACGCTGCAGCTATCGGGGTGATAGATGCAACTTTCCTCCCTGAATGCTAAATAAGAGCATCTGTGACGCTTCCCTCCTGCTTTTAATGAACACAGAACTCATGGAAAACAGACGAATTTTAGGAACCGTGAATCCTCTCTTATTTATCATGGTGTTTTTGTTCTTTTATTTATTAAACTGCTTCACAGATTTCCCTGAAATAGAAAAAAATGCTTTCTGTTTCTTTTAGTGTCTTTGTTCTGCAGTAAAAAGTCCTACAAATCTTTAACACAGATGTAAGTTATGAAAGTGTGTCTCCAATGTTGCTTTAAAGTACTGGGGTTAAAAAGCGAAAAAACAAAAAAATAAACTTAAAATAAATACCGCAGTGCTATTTCTCAAGTATTCATCTGTTGAATATTTCTCAAAACTCATCCTGTTCTAAGGAGGTTTTGAGGTGTTTTCTCTATTTGGTTTGCACACACTCCTGAGCTCTTATAGGTTTCTGGTGGGTGTGCAAGGAAATATCTCTAATGGATGTGTTGGGATGGGATCACAAAAGCGGTGTAGTGAGAATGAAGAAGTGTAAAGTTGTTGTTTATTACAGTTAAATATTTTATGCAAACGTACATCATTAAAATAACATTACAGTTTAGACTTTCACCATTCCAGTGCAGTGGGGTGTGTGGTGTGAAGACAGTTTTCACAGTGACGTCGGCCTGTAGTGAAATGATTGTATATTGTATAATGACTTTCACTCAAGTCACTGGTGTTGTAGGTGTTCTGAACAGTTTTAAATATGAATCCTGCAATAAGTTCTGCTGATACAGTGACAGATAACAAAGACGTTATTCATGTGTCTCAACACACAATCCTTTTTCACTGTTTCTGTAATGGGAAAGTTACAGACTCAGAGAGACTCTGGGGCACAATGATGAAAAGGTGTGATTATTTACATCATAACTGTACACATCCTGTCTGCTTCATCTCAGGTGTCAGATTAGTTCTGGAGGATTTGAGTGTCTCCACATTACATTGCTTTCCACTGAGATGTTTGAAGTACATGAGGGAAGTATATATTTTTTGCAGCTATTGATTAGGATTTTAATGTTGGAAGCAGATCTATAATCAGATAAAAGGCACTGTTAGGGATCAGTTTTATCAGACTAAAATATCCTCTGAATGCGTCTGTCTGTCTGTCTGTCTGTCTGTCCGGTGGCAGTGATCAGATCATCATTTTGGCAGTTCTGTGCTGGGAACATGAAATGTGTCTATTTACAAACATTGACAGAGTGAGAAAGAAGTGAAAAACAAAGTAGACTTGTGTGTAGAATGTAATGTGTTCCCCTAGTGAACAGTAATGTCAGCTTATCACACAAACACCTGTGTTGTCCCCTCTAGAGTTTCAGAAGAGATCAGTCCTGATCTCATACATTTAAAATGCAGCATAAACATTATTTTAATGGTCTTGGCATATTTTAATTACCCATGTTTGTGTGTTTGTTATTTTGTTTGTTGAAACACACATTATTCTCTGTGCTGTTTGGATGCTGATGTGAGTGACTCAACAGTTCTTTCTGACTAGTTCAGTTCAGATGTGTGTGTGTTTGTCATGGCTCTCTATGCTACATTAACTCACAGTGCTGCTCTTCAGCATACTATCAATTACCTCCTCCTCCTCTGGAATAATCTGCTCACTGAATGGACTTACTGGCTCTTCCACACACAGCTGATTGGTTGCCGTATCCTAACAGAGTCCTTTAAAAGATTTGTTCACCTGAAGCACTGGAGTCTTAAGTGTCTTCCTGCTGAATGGAGCAGCCAGTCTGGCTGCCATGTTGTGTGCTGGATGCTGGTGTGCTGGATGCTGGTGTGCTGGATGCTGGTGTGCTGGATGCTGGTGTGCTGGATGCTGGTGTGCTGGTGTGCTGGATGTTGGTGCGCTGGTGTGCTGGATGCTGGTGTGCTGGATGCTGGTGTGCTGGTGTGCTGGTGTGCTGGATGCTGGTGTGCTGGATGCTGGTGCGCTGGTGCGCTGGATGCTGGTGCGCTGGATGCTGGTGTGCTGGATGCTGGTGCGCTGGTGTGCTGGATGCTGGTGCGCTGATGTGCTGGATGCTGGTGCGCTGGTGTGCTGGTGTCTGCTGGTGCTGGTGCTTCGCTGGATGCTGGTGCGCTGGTGTGCTGGATGCTGGTGTGCTGGTGTGCTGGTGTGCTGGTGCGCTGGTGTGCTGGATGCTGGTGTGCTGGATGCTGGATGCTTGATGCTGGATGCTGGTGTGCTGGATGCTGGATGCTGGTGTGCTGGATGCTGGTGTGCTGGATGCTGGTGTGCTGGATGCTGGTGTGCTGGCTTCCCCACAGGTTTCTTATGAAGGTTACAGCTGTGTGTATTTTTTTAAACTTGACTCTTTAGCCAACCTTTGTGCACTTTCAGGAAAAGGAAAGTCAGGAAAATTGTGAAGTCATCCAATCAGATTAGTGCTTACCAGATCAAGAAAGTGTGAAAGTGTGGTTTGCAAACGCGCTGTGGGTGCTGTGTGGGCGTGCTTTCTCTATCACAACATTTTGTGTGACACTATCAAAACATTGCTTATAAACTTATGGTTAAATTACTGGCAGTTTCAAAGATCAATGTTTTGAAAAATAAAGTGTTTAAAAAGGTGAATACACTGCTAGTGATGCATGAATTACACAGTGTTGTGTAAGTGTGGCACCAGACCAGCACGAACCAGCATCAAAAAATTCATACTGGTCCTTTCAGGAGCGTCTTCCAGCATACACATATGTTTATTATATTAATGTTGAAACTGATGATGTTCCAACAACTACCCAGAACACCCTCGTAACCATGCAGTTCACCCTAGCAACTGCAGAGCAATCCCCAGCACTCTAGTAACAAAGTGAATTGCATGGGAAAGCACCACTCCTCAGAAAATGTAAACATCTACTATATGACCTTATATGTGATTATAGCAGAACTGATAGAATTAACAAGATGACTTTGAAGTCATCTGGAAAAACTGCTTTTTATAGCACAATTTGAACTTAAAAACAGAATTTTTAGTACAGTTAATGTCATGTTTAATAGTTGGTCTGCTGAGATAGAGAAACATGCAGTCTTCTCTCAGTTCCATTACTAATGAACTGTGTTTGAGAATAAAACACTTTCTCTTTCTCTCGTCTGATCTTATGATAAGACATCCTCTCTCGTTTAGTACAGTGATAACTCACTGAGGTACATTACCAGCAACTCAAAGCACTTCTTAAATTGACTAACTTTATAGTATCTCCCTTTCATTCTCAAGTTACTTAGCATTCATTTCACTCGCAGAAAACCTTGAGCTACCCGTATATCTCACAGAGACAGAAAAACAAATCACGTATATCAGTAACCAAACTGCCTCTCATATTAGACACAATGTGCATCAACAGCACTTTGCCTCTGTCGGTCCTGAATTATGTATTTTGTATTTTAATTATGTAATTTACATTAATTATGTATTTTCCCATAGTGGCAACTGCACACATGCGTGAGAGCGAGAGAGGCAGGAATAGACAGAGCTATGCTATAGATCTTGATTACAGCGGCACTCTCATCAGAGCACACATGCTCACATAACTGCTCTTGTCAATAGTGAGGCGTTAAAGTGTGTGTGAGAGAGAGAGCAAGCAAACCATCCTGGCAATTATTTCCAATTCAAAGCATAAGTGATTTGAGGAGAGATAGCTGCAAGCTGCCATTGACTCAGTGCTGCTTCTCAATCCCACAATGCACGGGGCTCCGATAGCTGGCCTGCCTCTGCTCGAGAACTGCACTGCCGCCGCCCTGCACAGCTTTAGAAGAGGAACAAAAAAGATAAGCTACAGAGCCAAAGGAAATTAGCTCTGTTCCAGATCACTTCCTTCTGCCTTCAAATTCTGCTGCCTTCCAGCCGAAATGAAAGCTCATCAGTGACTGATTTTAAACCCTCTACATAGACAGAAACTGCACCAGTCACCAGACACACAGTTGCTTCCAGTCGGTCGGTTCAGCTGCTACAGTAGAACTTTATATTTTAGTAGTGTTATTTCAGTATACAACTTTATATTTAAGTAGTGTCTATCAAATCTCAAACAAAATCTGGGTTAAATCTGGGTTAAAGAAATGATGTCTTTATCAGAAAGGTGATCTCAGTAAGGGACTTCTTACTCTACGACAGGACTTCCATTCTTACAGTTGCCCTATTGAGCATTGTGTGTCTTATCCCCTTTATAATGTCTCTGGTTGTGCTTGAATTAAAATAAGAATACATGGAACATTTTAAATATAAGTACACTATGCGCTTGCACTTCTCTTGACCCATCTGCCATCTTTAATCATCAGCAAAGGCTTCCGGTATCGCCTTTAAGTATATCGTACATGCAATGCTGCCAAAATGAGGTATCTTAAAAGACAGCAACATTTTTCTTGCTGTTGTATAGCCAAAGCACAGAATGACAACAGCCTGCTAATTAAAGCACCAAAAATATGAATAACATGATAAAATGTTGATAAACCAATAAAATGTAGATCTCACTAATTGACTAAACTATGGACTTAATCATCCAGCAGTTGAGACTGTCAGTGCTGGTGCAGTAGGCAGATCACAGAGCCAGTGTTGAGAAAAGAGCAGCAATCCTCTCGTCTGCTGTCGTCTTAATTAAACTGAGTGCTCTCTCCTGGGTACACGTCTCTCAGGAGACTCCTGCTATAGCCACTGTCCATATTATTGTAACAGAGAGATTTATGTGCTTGAGGGAGTTGTAAACCTGCTCCCGTCTCTTCCCATGAGTCTCATCATGCTGTTCCTCCCCAGCTCCACTGTTACAACACAGCTGCCACATAGAACCACATTCTCCTTCTTCAGAGGAGTACTTGTGTGTAAGAGCAAATGCAGGTGTATTTTGAGTGAGCATTAAAGCTCTGAGCACAGGGCATCTTCAACAGCCTGTCAGCCACTTTCACTCTGTTACAAAACACATTTGTGTGTATATGTGCATTGTAATGAAGAACAGGTGGCTGTTTTATTCTCCAGTATATCACAGACATCTCAACATGTGACTGGCAGGTTAGTATTTGTATGTCCACACACACACACACACACACACACACGTCACATGTCATGTTTTGTTTTTATAGAGAGATGTTTTCATTTTGTTTGGGTTACAACAAATTGGCAATGCCAACAGTAATTTTGTTTATTGAAAGAATAATGGGCTTTAAGTCGTCTCATAAATGTGCTACATGTAATTAAACATCAGGAGCCAGAGAGAGTGCTTTACACCAATTAAACAACCGTGACTCACTGCAGTCAATGTCTTCATCCTAACATTCGAGAACAGACACTTTGCATTTAAGAAGCTGTGACAGTGGCATTTCTTACAACCTTCTAAGTGAGTGATCATGTGACGCGAGAGGATTTAGCTGTTCGTATTAGCGCTAGTGTTGATATGGTGATCTGTAGGTGCCTTGGGTTGATGTTCTGCCTCAGGACACAGCAGTAATTAACCTCTGCAGGTATCTGACCTCACTGAGTGCTGCCTGTCTGCTCACCTGTCTGACCTCTGAAGGTTTTACTCTGCGGCCGGGAAGCGCTTGTTGTTGCAACCTGCTTGACACACTATCAGCATTCTTAACATGCTCAGATCTGCCATTAACAGTCTGAAACGGTTTCTTTATGTTGTAGTAGAAATGTTTAGAAATGTCTCAAATTATTCATGTGGTCATGTGATCTGAACATACCACCCCTGTAAAATATGAAGAAGCTTTTCCAGACCACTCCTATGACTAGTGTCTGCTGTAGTGTATTGTATGCATCTAATGCACCTTCTGAAGTCATATTTGTCTGCTGGTTGTCCCCTGATCTGTGGATTTCAACAGAAAGCATTGGGGGGTGTGGATAAGTGTGATAGGATAAGCTTAACTTTATTGTATGTAATTCAGCTGTGCACATGCAGGCATTGGAAGGTGCGGGTCATCTGTGTCTGTGGTGTTTGGAGAAGGCTCAATGCTTCAGTGCTGGGTCACTCATGGCTAATTATCAACTCATTATGTGCTCCAGGCTGTACATTAGCTTTCATTCCTGTACATTTACAACTCTGACAGTTTTATAGAGGCTTTGGAAAATGTCTGTACAGCACAATAAAACACTCTGTAGAGTGAATCAGATAGACCGCAGCCTTTCTGGCTTCTGTTTGCTACTTCAGGCTTCCTTCCTACCTCCTGAATCCCGATCATGATCTCTACATCACTTCCCCCATCAGCAGGTTATTACTCTCAAACAAACTGTCACATATTTCTGAATGTACTTCATTTTGATGACATTGATTTGAGTCCAACATAATAAATCTACTTGTGTAATTGTTTGCCATGCAGACTCAGTACGTCTTTGACTGTGAATGGTGGCATTGTTTTATAGAGGGGAACGGGGCTAGTTGTCCCATTTCTCATGCTAAGTTTATTTTGAAAGACAATTTTTGCATATACATAAATCTTAAATTTATTTTTTTAATTTTATTGTCACTTTAAAAGAAAAGTTTTTTTTAAAGGTTTGTTGTCAGACAGTATGGTGCCTTAAAGAGCCTTTTACATCCATAGGGCAGTTGTGGCCTACTGGTTAGTGAGTTGGGCTTCCAATTAGAAGGTTGCTGGTTTGATTCCATTGCTGGCAGGTAGTGAATGAAGTGCTCTTGAGCAAGGAATCCTTGATTACTCTCCGGGCGCAGTAGTGTGCTGCGTGTGTTCCCTCCTCACCAGTGATGGGTTACATGCAGAGGTCACATTGGCTCTGCTTGTAAGTTGAGGATGTAAGTAAGGTGAGATGGTGTTGAGCACTGATCTGTCATGTACCAACCACAAACATTTACAGATTGCAGCCTTAAGAACCTTTGACTAACAGGTTCTTTGGGGTTCCTTTATGGCATTGCTGCAAAGATGCCATAGAGTGTTGGCTTTAAGAAAGTAAAAGTAAAAGTTTCAGTTATTGACCAGAATAAAAGATACCGCTTGTTGAACACATGCTGAACTGAGGGGGCCAGAGATGCACCTAATGAGAGTGATGAGCTTCTGTCCTCTCCTCCTGTCTGTCCATGCAGTAAAGTTGTTATGAAAGTTACCTTTTGTTAGACGTGTGTGTGTGTGTGTTTAAACATGTTCCTCTCAGATGGTTGACGTGTGTGATAACTCAATGCCACATATATAATAAAGGCAACAACACTATGACAACACAACTTGGTTGATTGTTTGTTAATTGAGTGAAACAGGTTTTAGCTTTTTTAGTGTACATCTGCATACTCTGTCAATTCCTTCAACTAGTGTCATGAGGTGCATGCTGGGATACCGAGGAGTTTCTATGTATGTTGGAAAGTTGTTGACTGCTTTTCATTCACAGTCCACTCCAACCGAGGCATTTAAGTTTTGTAAAAAAAATACTTAGACACACTTTATATTTGTATGAAAAAGATTAATAGAAAATGAAACATAGTAAAATACAGCATAACTTTTTGGTAGTGTTTATTTGAACTTGAATGAGACACAGATGTCCCGTTAGCTGTGTTTCTTGTGTTGGCTTGCAGTCTTTGTCTTTAATGCAGTTTGAATGAACTCTTCAGTATACAGGGCCGGCATCTATGACTCACTGTGTCGCTTTCCAAGGAGTGGGTGGATAACAGCGGAGATAAGAGACTGCTGCCCCTGGAGAGTGCACCTCCTGCAGGAGGAAAATTTCATCTTCTCCCCTAACACCCCCAGAGTCTGCAGGCAGAAAAAGTGCTTGATTCCTTCTCTCTCCTGCTGTTTGCTGTGTACCAGAGCAAGAGGAAATGTGAAAGAACAAGCGATTACTGCTTTGCTCTGAACCCTAGTCAGCTGCCTTGTTGCCTATGTAGTCAGCTCTCCTCTTAGGCAGCATTCAAAGTGAAATGACTGGCATGAAAATGACTTAAGCACATCCAGTTTGCTTATGCCATGTTCAAATCTTTACATTATCATTAACCTCTATTTAAAATGATAAAAATGAAATGGATAGATAATAGATGTAGTTCCTAAAACAATATTGTCATGATTAGATAAACAGATTTGAAAAGCTCTCCGTCCACGCTCTCTTCTCATTTGCCTTCATTCATTCACTTCTGCCAGAAATGGGCTTTTTAAATGGCAGCGCCGCATCAGTCCTGTGAATGTAAGTGTATCTCGTCATTAATATTCAAAGAACATTGATTTTCAGAGTGTATCTGAGGTCTTACCACGGCTCTTCATCATGATGAAATTTCACATGAGAATGTATTGCACAGCAAGCAATGTCTGTGGGATTATGACAAATTATACATCACTCCAGTACACAAGTGCTCTTTTAGTTATCATCAGCTCTTAAAAACTCTTCAGTAAATCAAAAATATTTTGGGACTTTGAGAGGATGTAAAAATCTACAGTTGTCGTCACTTAATGTCAAAACTATTTTCTCTGGTAATAGATGCCTAGAGCCAATACAGATCTGAGGAACCTATTGATGTAGAATCAAGAACATATTAATACGCAGAGAACCATGCAGTGACTCAAAAAACCCAAAACAGTGCAAAACACATCACCTCTGAATTTTGCTTTCTGTCATCTTCTGATTTAAGCTGGAAAAGGTTTGAGTGAAGGAAGGTCTTAGATTGCTGCCCCCCCCCACCCTCTCTGTCTGGCAGCCCTTGTGCAGTCATGAGTGATTTCTGAGAGAAATGGACTGACCTTTGACCCTTCATTTAAACATGCTTATCATCACCGAGTCTGGCTGGCTGCTCGTACTGTTTGTCTTTCAACAGAGGTGACTCAGGTCTTTAGAAATGCATGCTGCGTTCAGTCTGTGCTTTGTTTTCTCAGCATGCTCTTCCGTCTCTTCCTGTAGGAGTGTTCAGGAGAGCCTGCAGGGTGGCCACGCTGGAGCCGGTTGGCTGGGCAGTGGTAGCATACAGTGAAAAGCAGAGCATCTGTTTACTTTAGAGCGGCTGAGACAGTGGGGCGAGAACACACGCTGTGATTACTGTGTTTGCTGAAGCGTAGAGACGAGTGTGCCTTCATTGCCACTGTGTTTGTCTACTGTGTGTGTGTGTGATGTGCATAAATACATATTTTAAAATCTAGTCAGTGGATCTGCTAGTCAGTTGACTAACTCGTTGACTAAACAGTTGTGTTGTTAGGCTTGTTTCCGATTCATGTGACTCTGTTTAAATGCGTTTCTTGGCAGTTCCATTAGATGCATTTTTGCATTTGAAATAGCTTGACAGAACAGAAACAGAATGCAGAGCACTCGAGTTTTTAAAAAGTTCAGAAACAACATCAGACGTGACACACAGTAAAACTGACACCTCAGCTTTACCATGCAAACCATCTAACAGATGCAGCACAGCATGCTGTGAGCACGCTAATTAAAGCACATGCAAAAAAATGACCAAAATAAACTAAAATCCTCAATCTCACTAATTTGCTGCTCTCCCAAATGTGTGTACCTAAATATTCTGTGTTGATTGAGTCAGATTACAGGTTCTGTTCAGGGCTGGTGATTTCCATAGTAAACCAGTGAAACAGCCTGTTTGGAGACCAGAGATGTGTCCCTCCGCTCAGGCATTTAAAGAGCCTGATGCTGCCGGCAGGAATTTGAAAGCACACCTTCAACTCCCGATCAAACGCTGTTGGAGGAAGGAAGCCGTTTGCTAAATGCCAGCGGCTGCAAACTTTCCTGCTGTGGTGACTGTAATTAGTGCTGGTCTATGGGAGTCTCTCTGTGCTGTTTCCATGATTATTTTCTCTGTGGTAGAGGAGGGGTGTTGGACAGCAGATGTCTGCTTTGTGTGAGTATGATTAATTAGCTTGAGTCCAGCCAATTACATGATGAGCTGCACTGGTTAATAGATGATCGCTTCATCTTAATCATGAGTGAGAGTGTGTTTGCCTGTGTGTGTGTTTGTATGTGTAGAGCTTTAGCTATATTTTTGAGGATCAAATGTCCTCACTGACAGTGAAATGTCATGACAACCAGCTTGTCAGACATTTTACTAGTCATACCGTTGGACTGACACACTTCTCTGGATGAGAGCCCTCACTGGGCATCTATACACACACACACAGATCTCCAGACACACACTCACAGTATGAAGCTGGCAGCATGTGTGTGTTCTCCTGAGGACATAGGAGTCTGTGATTGTTTATAATCTCTCCTGGGTCTCATTGTGGCTCATGCTTATTTCCTTCTGTTTCAAACCACTTTATTAAATTAACACAGTGACATTATTTATTGTGTTAAATTATTTCATCCAAAAATGACAAATCTTCATTTATGTACTGCTGTTTTTAAAAGGAGATATTACAAGATATTATAAGCTGTTACATATAATGATTATATGTTTAAAGTTTATAGTAGTCATGGATGTTATAAAAGTAGTCCATATGCCCTGTGAGCTCAGATTCACGGCTTCTTATTCATGAAACATGCTCACAACATCTGACTGTAGAATTTCACCAATAACTAATAGGATTTTTTATGTTCTAGTAAATGAGGTAATCTTCTTGGAATGCTGCTAATGATGATGTAATGTTGGAGGATTTTGGTGTTATTTGCAAATTTCTGATGTCATTCTCCTCTTTCTGTCATCCTGCAGGTCTCAGTAAATGATAGTGAGCGTGTAGTTGTCCAGCAGGAGTGTAGGAAACCCCTGCGGTGAGTGCCAACCACAAAACATGGTGCCACACACCCGACAGGCCACATGCATCCTATTGCTGCTCAGCCTGGTGCTGCCAATCCATGCAGACAGTGAGTATGACTTTAAACACACCGCTGTGTGTTTTCTGACTGTTATCACCGTTCTGTGTGTCTGTTTTTCTGGATCTAAACTCTGGAGTATGTAGGAATGGGTTTGTCATGTTGTGTGCAAAACAAACATAACCCTCTTTCCTGAAGTGGCTGTCATTTTACAGCACCGCTCAGTGAAGTGTTCTTTTCTTTTAAATAGGTTTATGGAAATCTGGTTAGTGCTAGAAGCCAGTGTTCCAGTCCCGAGGACCAGCAGCACTCCACGTTTTGTATGTCTCCCTCATCTGACACTGTTCAGAATCTCTAATGAGCTAAAGATGTGAATTACCGAAGACATACGAAACGTGCAGTGTTCACCTGGATGGAATTAAGATCCACTGTCAGGAATGAGATGAGGAAATACAGAGTCTCAGGCATTTGGTATGAGGCGGGATAGAGAGGATACAATCAGCCTCATGTTGTTTGTGTTTTGTACTTTATAAATTCTGCATCGCTTTTGTTTGTTTCAAGAGACCCGCACAGGTCTCAATAAACAAGGCATGCTCCATATCACATTTAGCCAGAACATAATGAAAATATATATAAATTAGAAAATATGAAGCCTGCTGTTTTGTTTTTCTTTTCTTTTTCCTGAGGAAATTGTTATTGCCATTATTAAATGATCGTTTTGCTCCTGAAATATAAGTGCCTCTGGAGAAAGATTTCAGCAGCGTTTTTTACCCAATAGAAGAGCTTTTCTACAGTGACTGACCACAGCCTCTGTGTGTTTACTACAGCTGTAGATAAAGGAAAATAGCCGTGTGTATGTTCAGCTGTGTGATATCACGTCCTGTATTTCAGTGAAAGCAATAAAGACATCAGTGTGTGAGGAGCTGTCACTCATTACTGCAGCAGTAATTCCTGCTGTATTAATCATTAACCTGCAGCATGAACTCACCCTGAATCCCTAACCTGGAATATGACATATTTACATCCATTCTACTGGAGTGTTCATCCAGTTAAATGTGGTGTGTTTGTTTTTCCTGATTTAATGAGCACATGGCACATGAACTAGAGGGATTGTACATGCAGGTGGAGATTTCAGTTAATGTTGTGGAAAGGTGTGTAGATTAAAGAGATTGCAAATGTCCCTTAATTTGCTGTCTGATTTCCTCTCTACTGAGCACTCCTGCAGTTTCACCTGCTTGTGTTCACATTATGATTTTCTTAGTAGATTTTTGTTTTCCTCTCTCTCTTTGTTTTTCTGTTTAGTCGGCCTCCTCGCAGACTTGAGCAGGACATCTTCTGCAAGACTGTGAGCCCGGAGTACAAAATCATTGTTTTATTTATGAGAGCAAATCTGGTGCAACTTTAGCATGTCTTTGCAGCAGCACCAGGGCTTATTGAGTTTCTGTGCCTCTGATTGATGCTGTTCTATATATGTTAGAGAGCTTCTGCTGTGCTAATGCAAATATGAGATTAACACCAGAAGTTGCTAAAAGAGTCGTTTTCACCTCTCACATTGACACAGAGCTGAAACTCACATTAACATAATGATAACACATAAACTGTTTCTTTTCCTTGTGCTGTCTCTGTCTCCCCAGTGGAAAGGAAGATTCTTTAGGTTTCAGTGCTTTGATGGACAACTTAATTCCTCTTATTGAGAGGAGCTTGTTAAAATGAAGGTTTAATTGAATGGACTTTCTGTCATCTCCTGACAGAACTACTGCCTTGTTTGATAACTAGTAATAGACCAACTGTCCAGGCCAGTTAATCGGCTGATTTAATTATATAGAAATACTAAAGTATTTAGTATAGTCCACCAGTGGGCATATGCAGTAGACTAGTGTCACATATGAAGCCACATTTCATACAACCTTGTCAAATCTACCGATACATAGATTTATATTCATGTCACTGTTGAGCTTATTTGTTCTGTCAGACACTTCTGTAGCTCCACTCGTGAGGACAATATAAAGCTCATGTTTCAAATACATTTATTGTTAGTCAGTCGGTTTGGATAAAACATCTGCCAAATGCATAAATATATATATATATTTTTTTTTTTTTTTGACTTTTCTTTTGAAATCTTATTTTTCATTGAATCTCTTGCATCCTTTGGAGTCTTTGGAGTCTTTTAAGAGTAATACAAGTAATCCAGGAGCGTGACTCTGCTGAATGGACATTTGTGTTCTGTTCTTAGCAGGCAGATAAATGGACTGTAACTCACAGTGGATCTGTTACAGCACTGAAGGGCTCAGCTTTGATTTCTATACAAGAGAGAGTGTTTCTGTCAATAGCAGGATGAGAGAAGCTACAAAAGCACAGCAGGAATCACTCACTGACAAAGGAATCCAAGATAGTTATGTGCAATAACAGCACAACATCAGCACTTATTTCTGATCAGACTGTGTGTTTATATACCTGCTCTGTCTCTTCTCTGCTGTTCCAGCACTGTGTCTCTGATCTTTCTTATGTTTGGATGAGGTGGCATTTTAAAAGCCTTAGTGTATCTCTCTCTCTCTCTCTCTTTTATATACATACATTGGACACACAACCATACTCAGTGACTTAACATAGAGGAAACGTGCCATTACATATAAGGGAACCAGCTTGTCATTACTGAGTATATATGTGTGCATTTTACCCCACAAAATACAGCTTGATGTTATAATTTGTTGTTCCAATATTGAAGCAATGCAAGAAGATGAACTGCTGAGAAGAATATAGCACTAGCATGTATTCACACAAATGATCATGTGAACCTGAACATGTGAATTAACCTGATTTCAGCCAAAGAGAAGATACAGACTTGGGGCTGTTTAATCTCTACAGGACATGAGTCTGTTATGACACCTGTGTGAACTTGATGCCACTGTAAACAAACAATGTACAGATGTACAGTAAAACACCTACTGTTTATTATTATTTGTATTACAGTGTGGTGTAAAAATGCGTTAACACTTGAACATCCAATCAAACAGGTCAAGCTGAGCACACAGAGTTCACATTGTAGTTCTAGTTTCAAACATACACAAAAAACACACTTATTTGTTTTGCATCCCGAGCTAAACAAATTATGTGCTATCCAGAGACCTATTTTACAGAGTCATATGTAGAGTCAATTTGATGAACTTTTTGTTCTCCACACTGTTATCATGCAGAAGGAAGCTGAATAGGGCCCCACACTGGGAGAATCTATTCTTTCAACAGCCATTTAGAACATTTGTGCACCTCTGGGCCTTGTAAAAACCTCGGTGCCTCTGTCTTTGTGTTGTGTGAGTGACTCTCAGGATGTGCATGACTGAACCTGTGTAGCAGCACTGTTAATGAGAGCTTTGCAATCCAAAAGCAGCAACTTCAGTTTGAAACTTTTGTCATTTGTCATTGTGAAAAGCAGCTCTCCCCCGACTCACATATGACTATTTGGCCGTCTGCCTAGATGCCATTAAACCATGGTTATCTGAACCCAAATGAGAGAAAATCCTGGAGGACAGGAGCAGGGTGTTAAATGACGCTGTTGCACTGATTGTGTGTGTGTGTGATTTTATCCCTTCTGCCTGTATTCATCTTCCAGCAACGTTGACTGTAACCTAAATTACAGCTAATGGTTGGTGACACTTTATCATGGCACTGCAGTTTTTAAGAGCAGGCTGAAGAAATAACATTTATGCTGAAATTTATATTCAAATTTTGTGTTTGTCTTTATGACCTGTAAATATATCCACGTCCAGTGAAAAGGGCTTTTGTTTTCTGTGGCCACTTTTTTGTATCAAAAAGTGACATTTTTAAAAATTGTAAAAGAAAAGTGAACTTGTTTAGGCTTGTATACAGTAACAGCAAAGCGCTACAGGTGCAGTGCGATACGCATTGTAGCTCTGTGAAGTTTTGTAAATACTGTAAACAAACCGCAGCTATTGACCAAACAGCATTAGGAACTGGAACTATCCATTGTATGATTTGTGATAATGACTAGACGACTGTACATTATCCCTTAAATATTCATGTTAAACGTTTGAAAATCCATGTAGCCTATAGCAAACTTTCCCCGCGTGAGCAGTTACAGAAATCACACTGCTGGAACCCAAATGTTCAATTTCTTTTAAATAACTCGTCTTGCTCCTGCTCTCTTGAAAGGCAATTAAACAGTCATCAAAGCTAATTTTCTGATTCATACTTCTTAGCACTGAATACGTTCATTAGTGATGTCAGAGCTTTAAAAGTGATACGGTGTTACTGTTCATTCAGCCATTTTATTCACTGCTCATTGAACGATCACGCATAAGAAACAATAGCAAGCACATCACCCCTGCTAACTCACATCACACACACACACACAGAGAGAGAGAGAGAGAGAGAGAGAGAGGAACTGGTCACGTTGCTGATAATGGGAGCACACTCTGCCTCTCTATAGCTCTTTAGACAGAGCCATTACTGTAATGCAGCACCCAATGGGGAATAAAAGAGAAGCAATTTCTCTACAGCTTTATCTCAGTCTTCTCTCTTCTCTTGAATACTAACAGTTTAGGTGTTCAGCTGGAGTCTCTGTAACTAGGTTTGGGAGTTTGGTCGCCTTATCTTTAAACCACTCACTCATAAGTTAAAAGATGATGAGGTTTATGAACCCCAAAGCTCACACTGTTGATCAGCTTGATCAAGTCTGTAAGACTCGTTTAGGCCAGCTGCTCAGATCAGTTGAACAACAACATAGAACGGGCAAGTATGTCTCTGTTTTTCTGTTTGAATTGCAGTTAGTACAACTCATTAGGGCCAGTTTAAAGAGTTGAACCTCTTTGTTGAACCTCTTTGAAGAGATCACCTGCGCAACATTTAAAGTGTCCCATCAGTTTTATAAACAATGGAACTTGGTTGTACAGATGGTTGTACAAATAACAGAAAAAAAGTCATGTGTATTAAATTTCAGTAACAAGTACTGATTATTTCACAGATACAACATATAAGACAAGATACTTGATAGGAAGCCCTTAAAAAAACAAAGATTTGATCTGCCTCCAAAGCACCATCGTATCAGCTCACTATCTTGTAAACACAAGCAGCTGGACTGATAAAAAGCCTGTGCAATACATCAGCAGCTCTGGTGTTGAACATATTACCACATCCTGTATCCACCTCCAATCAGATTGTGTTCCACAGACATGAAGAGTGTGCGCAATTGGAGGCAAGCAGCGCATCTATAATTAACCAGAATAAATGGATCAATGTTTAGGGGCAGAGGGCAGACAGCTGACTTCCTGGATGTTGTTGGATTAGTTCACATCCTGTGGGTTTTGCAGCTTCTCTACAGGCAGATCTGTAAGGGGTGCAGTATTGCATGCCCTGCGACATGAAAAGCAAGTGGAATGTAAAGCAAAGACAATGCATGTGCATGTGGCACTCTAGGCTTGATTTCTTTGCAGCTGGTTCTGGTCAGCTGTTTTGTTATTTAGGGCCAGAGGAATGTAAGGACCCTATTGGAATTACTCTGTTTATTAGGGCCCAAGCACTGAAAGTGCGAAGCACCCTATTGGTTTTTGTTTTTTAGATTATTATTTATTATTTTTATAAGATAAAAATGCATAAAAATGCAGACGGTTGGCACCCATTAATTGTGTGATCTGTGAGCAGGGCACCAGTGGAGGAGATTTGAGTGGCATGTTTGTGGTGGGCTTGTACGCCAGAAACACACTTTGTCACCTGGTTTCATGCTTAGTCATTTTTTGTCCCTTTTAAATCTACATGAAGCTGCAGTTATGTTCTATAAATAAAAAGCAGTCTCAAGTTTTTTGACTGTCAGTTCTAATATCAGGCTTGTTTTAATTATGGCACAGATTCTGTTCTGCAGGTGCCACCAGTGAAATGAAACTTCTTTCTTGTCTTCATGGTCAAAGTTTTGCTCTCAAGAGGCAATAAGCACTGAATATTTTATCTGGCATAAATGCAGTTATAAAAGATCTTGTGATCTTTGGTCTTATCTGAGTTTGACAGGCTAGTAAAGCTTTGTAGTTTTAGCTCCAGCAATGCTGAGAGATTTACTTCATAAACAACAGCTCATTGTGATGAAATGATTGAACGCATCAATTTTTTGATTTGGCTTCATACACATTCACAGATCTGTGTAGTAAGACCTAAAGATTCAATGCAGTTTCCCCCCCCACTCAAACATTTTGTATATTCGTGTCCTTCCAGTAATATTTCACAGATTCCAGGGTTTTTTCTGTTAATTATACTGTGTTTAACATAATACATTCTAGCTGATGAGTAATTTCATGATTGTGACGGACTGGTTAGCAGAATAATGTTGCAATGAGAGAAAACACAAATGCTTTGACTTTCCAAATATGTTCCTCCAGGAAAAATCACGCAGCGCTCCACTCCACCTCCTCCCAGCGATCTGACCTCAGAAACACCCCAGATTCACTCTGGAAATACACTTAAGCTTTGCCCGTCTACAAACAGTCTTTTCATCAAATGCTGCTATGAATTGCTTGTGATCTCCAAATGATGACATCATGAAATAGTGATGAAGTGTTTGCACGGCAGGAGTGGCAATCAGCTCCTCTTGTCATGGACTTGACATGTTGTGCATCATGTATGAGCATTTGCATGATGTATAACATGAGATTTTTTTTATTGTTGTTTGTTTCTAAAGGTGAAAAAAAATCACACATAATATGTAAATCTGGTTTACAGTCCATAATACCGTAAACTCAAAATGGGTGCCGCTTATGCAGATAAAAGAGGCAAAACTGACGTGGAGGAAGTGTGATGTTTGATTGACAGAACAGATTGGCATTCACAGGCTGTTTAAACACAGACTGTGTGATTGACAGCTGATGTGACAGAGGGGAAGCTCTGTTTTCTGTGTTTTGGTGAGATGGAGTGAGGGCAGAAGCCTGCAGAGCCAGATTGCTTTGCTCTTCCTCAACAACACACATGAAAGTCAACGCAGTAAATATTGCAGGAGCGCAGCATGCCAGCAGGCAGCAGCTGTAGTCCTGCATGGCTGTGAGTCTGTGATGTGATGTATCCAGGGTCAGAGGTCACCAGTCAGTGTGGCTGTCAGATAAATGAGTCATGTGATGAGTTGTGAAGAAACACTGCAAACGAGGCTTTAACAATAAGATGAGTTGTGCTGACATCACATCTGTGAAGCGCGTGAAAGGGAGCCAGAGAATTGAGAATAAACAACATGCACCCCTGGACTCTTTTTCTCTCACACACATACAGAAACTGGTACCAACACACTTACTGCCAAAAAATGAAGCCCATGTCCCCAGAGAGTGCAGCGGTTTTGAATTGTGCATCCACAGCCTGAGACAGAGGTAAAGAAAGCAGGCGGTGAGGAGGTGTGATGTATCTGTTCCTCCCTGCGGTGCTGGACGGCAGGAGTCTTTAATTACGCTCATGTCAGGTCAGGTTTGTCTGCAGATGTGCTTCATCAGGGGAACATGGTGGTCTGGGAGCTTGGCTTGTTTGGGTTGCCATAGCTCATATTCTGTCAGAGCATTTAATTACACTTTTGATACATCCTCAGAAATAGAGCTCTCATGCCTTATAAACAGTTTATTCTTATCTGCAGTACAGCCAACAAGAGCACTTAAGCAATAGGGGAAATACAACTCCCTCATACTGTCCGTATTTATTGGTTGTAACCATGAGGGACTTGACCTAGTGCACATTACTGGGATCTTACGGGAGGTCTAGCTGAAGGCAGGCTGTAGACACTGTCCAAAGATCTGTTGTTGTTCAAATGCTTAAAGCAAGAAGAATTCTATTGCTTTTTCACAGCTCTAGAGATTTAAAGAAGCTCATTCATCCTCACTGAATGTGCTTGCAGCTCTGGGTTAGTTAATTTATTTCCTGAAACACAGAGAGAGATCTCTGGAGAGATCTCTAAGCACAGTTAGTCTGATAGTCTTCTCTGTGGTACCTTTCAAATCCTGTGGGTGTTTTTTTTTTCAAAGTACAATTTGTTACATGATATATAAAGTTCAAATGAGATTTCAGATGAGTAATTCCTGTAAGAATGACATGCCAGTTCATTTGAGCTTTAAATAATTTAATGAGATGCTTATTTCATTTATAATGAAATCTCTTTATTGATTTGCTGATTATATCTCGTTAGGAGATTTTTGTCATTTTTTTCTTCCTGTCTGTGTAATGTTGTGTTTTATCCTTCTCTCTCCTGCAGGCATGCCCAGTTTTATTAAGGCTCCTGAAGATCAGACGGGTATCTCTGGAGGTGTGGCATCCTTTGTGTGCCAGGCGGTCGGGGAGCCCAAGCCTCGCATCACCTGGATGAAGAAGGGCAAGAAAGTCAGCTCGCAACGCTTTGAGGTGCGTGTGCATGCCAGATGAAGAGATGTGCTCGCTGTGTACCTGCGCTCAGATCAGATCATGCCTCATGTGGAAGACATGCTTGCTTCCTGCCAGCTGTTCCCTTACCAGAGCATGGAACTCCTGCCTTTATTCTCACCTATAACTGAGTCGTCATGCTTTGTGCCATCACATAATAATTCAGCTGGGTCTTTTGATTGAGATCATGTGGGGGATTTATCTTTGATTGTGACCTGCTGTGAGGTTCAGAGGCCGCCTGGGAGAGGTCAAGTGTTTCCTCCTGTTACATTTAGCAATGTTGAGATCTGTGTCACAGACAGTGTCTTAATCAACTGACTGGCTTACACAACAGCCTCTTCTGTCGCCTCAGCCAGTGAGATATGATGGTTTTGTAGCAGTGAGCAGCAGAGGTCTGACAGGTCGCCCTGCGCTCCGGAATGAAGTCCCCTTCACACACTGCCTTTCTGCCATTGCAGTTCTTGCCTGTACTGGCTTCCGCGCAGGTGGTGGATGTGAATCGATCCCTCTGATGGAGCGGTCTGATCTGTTAGTTTGTCCCTGCTGTGGTCATTTCAGGGTGAGCAAGTCTCAGACGGTCATCTGTCGGCCTTCTATGCAGTCAGGACACAAAGCAGAGGTTTATACATGCTGTGTAGTGTTTGGCACATAACACACCAGCGTGCAGAATGCTAATGGAGCCCTCAAAGGGCCATATCAACATATCCCGTCACTGGCTGTTCAAAATCCAGTGTTTGATCCAGGCCCCTGTGATGACCCTGTGAGTGTAAGATCCTCCTGCACTCATAGAATAGCCACTCATCACAGAGAGCATTTACTGCCTACAAATATCGACTAAATGATATTTAGTACCTCCTACTGTACAGTATGTCATTGAATTACCATAGCAATAGCAAGTAAACTACATTAGAACAATGCAGCTCATAATTGTTCATAAGCAGTTTAAAAAACAAAGTAGGGTTTCAGCATGTTTTTATATTTTATAGCTGCAATCCCTATTTTTTTCTGTTAAAAAGTACATAAACCATCTTTCAAAACCCTCTGCTTATCATACCCTGATTGCAGTGGTAAGTCCTTTATAATGATTTGTAATTTATAATCAGATCCAGTAAATACTTAATTTGACTACATGGTTTGTTTGCTCCATCAGTACAGACAGTGCAGACAGTGCAGTGTAGCACAGAGCTCAGATTGATCTTCATGGCAGCCAACCTAAAAGCAGGGAGTCTGGCATGAGATCTCTCTGAGACGACCGGCCCTCACACTGTCAACAGAGCTGATCAGAAGAGTAGGGCTGACAGCATCACCCTTCACCAAAACACTGGGAGTCTCAGACACTCCATGCAGCTCTGTGTCTTTGAGTGTGATGATGGTCGTGTGTGTATACACAAGTCAATCTTGCTGTGTGTTTGACATCACTGTCCTATAACAGCGAGCGAGTTTGTTTCCAGATGGGTTTATTACTGTATGGCACTCAAGACGCTTTAGCTGGTAATTGCTAAATTTTTTGAAAAGAATTCTGTGAGAATAACCTCACAGAAATAACACTTAAAGGAATAGATTACCAAGAAATTCAGTATTTTGTGGTCATTTACAAAATATTATTTTCGTTCTGCTATTAAACACAAAATGAGATGTGAAGCAGAATGTCTGAGGATTTGTTTTTCGCACAGGAAAGAGGAAGCTTGTGTTTTCTGCCAATCAGCATCAAGGACTGAAACCATAATTCAATTCATAAAAAGCTAGTGACATAGCTTTATCTTTTTTTTACTTGCTATTTTAGAAATATTAATACAAGTTTGTGTCATTGTGTATGAGTAGTTAGTTACAGTGTTTATGCTTGTAGTTCAGTAGACAGATTGGTAAGAGACCACTGGGGTGGTCGTTAATAATGCTGAAAATATCTAATATCACCTGTGTGTGTGTGTGACAGGTGATAGAATTTGATGACGGTTCTGGGTCAGTGCTGAGAATCCAGCCTTTACGAACACATCGAGATGAGGCCATTTACGAGTGCACGGCCACCAACAGTGTTGGAGAAATTAGCACCAGCGCTAAACTCACTGTACTGGAAGGTAAGAATGTTCTTGAACGGATGCACCTGCAAAAATGATTTGTGTCAGAGCAAATACATAGTTAGGAATGCTTATTTACTTTGGTTCTGCTAATACACGTTTGTCAAATACGTGAACTGACGCTCTGAAAATGAACTAGACTGAGAGTTTGAGAGACTAACTGAAGCTTCTTTGGCTTCAAGGTTGTAAGTTGTTTATTTTCTTTTAACCTTGTTTGCACAGCAGTTACATTAAGATCATTATTCACTAGTGTAGAGAAGTTGCTCTGTTGAGGGAAATTAACATGAAGAATACTTGCTGTCTAACTGCCATTCAGATCCGCTTCATTGTGGTATTGAACACCCAATTTCATCATCCAATCAACTTCAGCATTTGCACTATATTATTTTGTCATTGGATATCTTTTATCACTTGGCTATATTCTGCGTTATGGAAGTAAATTGGATTGTGCGCTGCTTTTCATGTTGACTTCAGGGAAAAAAATCAAAAGTGTTGGATTAGCATGAAAAGATGTGGAAAAATAATTATAATAATAGTTAATTTCCATAAAATGTTTCCTGCCTTCTGCTCAGTGTCTGAAATCTCCAGCCACTCTGAGCTCTGAAGAAACCTCCAGCTCTTCAGCCACACCAGCACATTTTGTTCTCAGAGGTTTGTTATTCATGATTCTGTAATGATTATGAGTCTTATCAGCTCCACATCTCAAAGTTCTGTGAACACACACAGGACTGGAACATGTGCAGTGTTCTGATAGCTGCCTCTGTTCTCTGTGAGTCCTGCTGTGTTTCTGCTGCTCAAAGCCACAATTGTGTTTGTTTTTAAAGATGTAAGTTCATTTCAGGGCACATTTGAGCAGATTACTCGCACCTGCTGCTCTGATCTTTCCATGTCTGACCCTCTGACCCTGCAATAGATTACACACACACAGATAGAGATGATATGTCTTATATGTGAGTGTGCTGCACACTGCAGCTCAATGCATGTAAAAAACGTGGAATATAGAGGCACTGATACGTGGTGATAAATCTGAGTCTCGTTTCTGTCTGCCTGTTTTAGTTCATGGTTACAGCTTGTTGGAAATCAACATCCCTTTCTAAATGCTTTTATAGGTGTATCAGGGCACCATAGCAGGATAACATTTATCTTTTGTAATATGTGTGTGTGCACTAATCTGGGGAAATGAATAATTCATTTAGAGGCAGAAAATCTTGGGTTTATGATGCCAGCCCTGTTTTAAAGTGGGCCACAGTTGCTGTGCTCTGAGGCTGAAATCCCAGCGACTGTCTGTTCAGAGCTCTGGACCAGCAGCTGGGCTCATCTTGTGCAGGAACCAGGTTTGTAGGTTAGCTGCTGTGCCCTTCATTTTAATTATAGCAGAAATTTACAGCCGTTTTAATTCATTTCTTTGCATCTCGTTGTCACCACTGTGCTCTAATTGAATATGCAGATAGTTACACACTATAACAAATGATGCTAATCAAGAATAAAGATAAACCAAAACAGGCTAATAAGAATATATTAGCACTGATTGTGTTTGTTTGTTGACTGTAGGCACAGTTGCTCTTGAGGGTATTTGGCATTTGCCATGAAAAAGGCGATTTTGTTTTTGACAAAGATCTGTGAAAGGAGTCTTGTCCCTTCTTGTCTTATCTCTTCTCAACTCCTGTCTTGTCTTCTCATCTTGTCTCTTCTCATTCTTCATTCTTCGTGTATTTCTCTTTTCTCATCTTTTTCTGTCTCTTCTCTTTTTTTGACTTCTCATCTTAGCTCTGCTCTGCTGACTCAATTCATTTTTTGAATTTTACTGACCTGGTCTTGCTGCCATCTAAATTGTTCACCTGTAAGCAGAAAAAGCTGAGTCTGTGAGATTCACTACAATTTCCCAGCATCTTAAACTGCAGCTGAAACAAATGCAAGGCCTTTTCAAGATCTCCTGAAAATGTATGTGTTCCTCTCTCAGCTGATTAATACGACAGTAAAAGCCTGTGCTGTGAATTCTGCCATTCTGAAATACAAAAACTCTTATTGGTCTTTTTTAGAATGACAGGAAGTGTCCGCTGACGCACCTGTATACAGATTCTTTCCCCTGACAGAATGCACATATATACAACATATCCCTTTCCCTGTATACAAATAGATCCGGTGATTCACACAGTCAGTTTTACCATAGACATTTCTCCTCCTTGTGTATTCTTCCAAACATGTATGTGTATTCCTCCGTGTCTGTGAGTCTCCCTGCAGCTATTAGAAGGGCCTTTTTAAAGATCAGCTAATGATCAGGGCAGTGGGCTGAAACTCCAAAATACCATTTTTGCATTTCACACGCACATACACAGTTGCCGATCCATAACATAGATTGAGTTTCCAGGGGTTGGCAGTGGCCCAGCCCCCCACTGAGCTGAGTTAGACTAGCAAAATATCAATTACTCAGCACTGCATTGAGCGTGTACCACAGCAATGTAAACGCACACCTCCTGTCTCAGCATCACACTGGGCTACCTGCCATACACACCTGCAGGAGACATTTACCACTGAGGAGTTGTGTGTGTGCTACACCTGGGCAAACATATCTTAATACTTTTACTTTTTCCCCAATATTTAGTATATATCTAAATAAATATAATTTCAAAGTGAGATTCTGAACATCTCTGTCTTAAAGGGAATATTTCTATGTGATATTTAATATATCTCCCAGTCCAGAAGTGTGGCTGTCTGTGATTGGCTGGAAGCCTCCGTTTGCATGTCAAGGCAGGTCTATAAAATCACTGCTCTCATGTCCATGTTACGGACCTGTTATCAGTTCTCCACTCCAGAGACAGAAAAGACAGAAGCAGCACCTGATGCTCCACAGAAGAGTGGGAGACTGTTGGCTGTAGTTAGACTGTGTATAGCTTTACTGAATAGAAATGATGAGGAATGCTCAACAGTTTTGTGAAAGAGAGTTCTTCTGTAGACAGACAGAGCGGTGGACAGTCATATAGATTTACATCACATGCATAAACACTGTTGCAGTCTGTACACGTGGCGTTCCTCTTAGGAATATGCATAAAATATCATCTTTATATTTTAATATCTCAGTCAAAGCAAATATAGGTCATCTTAATGTTTACCACATCACTCCAGTTTTACCACACCTGCAGTTCATATACATATATATATATTAGCATTCTTATTGGACATTAAGTAGAATATATATACATATATACATATATATATATTCTACTTAATGTCCAATAAGAATGCTAATTTTAGCAATTAGGGTTAACATTGTAAGACCCCACAAACATTCTGCATTAGAACATATATGTTTTGTAAACGTAGAGTATGTAAATAGTTTTCATTGCTTTCACATCAGTACTCGGATCAGTGTGTTTAGATCTGTAATATGCAACAACTGCACACGCTGACATAACAAGCGTGACTAGCTCAAACTGTTATTTGTCATTAATTATTAAAATAATGTATTTACTGATGTTTTCTTTGAAGTCTGAAATGTCAGGCTAACATTCATTATGTCCTCATTGAACATTGGCTCAGAGATGCGCAGATCATGTATTATTCATAGGAAATGACTGAACATTACAATTGTGTGTCGAATGAGGAGTTTGATGTGCTGTCTGTTCTTTCTATCAGTCTTGGAAACATCATGTGGGCAGAACAGCCTGTGTTATTGCACAGAAGCAGGGCTGCAAGATATATCAAAATTATCAAAATATTGCAGATGTGTATATCACAGTGATTTGCAATAACTAAATGACTTTAATGCTATACAGTAGGTCAGTGGTGAGAGACTGGCACTCAGATACTAGTTGGAATATTTGTTTCTTTTCCCAGAAAGTTGTTGGTTGTATAACTTAAAGTTTTTAGTTAGGTTTTAATATAATAAACATTGTTTTACAATCTTAAAGCATTATCGTATTGAATATCACATATGGCCTTATAAAACACATTTTTCTTCAGTATTGTACAGCCCTACACAGAAACATGAGGTGATTGTTTGCATTAAGAACAATATGTGAAATGAATGTATTAGTCTTGACAGGGAATATATTATGATGCTCTTCAATATACAGCCTCCAGTGATTCATATCCTGTAGATTCATATCCTGTATTCATATGTTCAAAAATGTTTTGGGAATAAAGTCTGCCATGTTTGCTATATCTGCTCACTTCAGTCATCAAAACTGTTGAAATGTTTGAGCTCAGTCTGATCAGTTTTATCGAAGAAACTACATGGTGTGTAACACAAATATGCTGAAATTTTATTGCCTCATTGGGGTTTAATATGAATCGTTTTGTAAGTGATTGGCCCATGAAACCAAATGTTATTGGATGGTAACGTATGTAACAGATGTGAAACCAGGTGTGTCTAATGTACTGTTAAAACTATGAACATCATTGTACAAAAAATTATACAAATACACAAAACCTGAAGTAGATGCTGGTGATTTGCTATCTGATTTGTTAAATGCATATTAATCCTTGAAGTATTTTGAAGGTTTCTCAGTTACACAGTCTGTATTTATACTATAATACTAAAATATTTATGAATAATGTTTATGTTGCCTGTTGATTTTGTTTATAGCGATAATGATAATCCTGATTGAATTCCCATTTTAACATGGCATGTTCTCAGGCAATAACATTTCCACTAAAATGTATGATATTCTAGGTGAAATGTTATTGCTTGAGAACATGCCATGTTTCCTAAATGGTTATCAATTTAATCTGTCTTGTTTATCTAGAAAACCAGTGACGCATGATGTTAATGGCAGTGAATTGAATCTTGCGGACAGTGTATGATGGGCAGTATATGGTGGACAGTATATGATGGTCAGTATGTGATGGACAGTATATGGTGGGCAGTATGTGATGGGCAGTATGTGATGGGCAGTATATGATAGACAGTATATGATGGGCTGTATGTGATGGGCTGTATGTGATGGGCTGTATGTGATGGGCTGTATGTGATGGGCTGTATGTGATGGGCTTTATGTGATAGACAGTATGTGATGGACAGTATGTGATGGGCAATATGTGATGGGCAATATGTGATGGGCAATATGTGATGGACAGTATGTGATGGACAGTATGTGATGGGCAGTATGTGATGGGCAGTATATGATAGACAGTGTATAGTGGGAAGTATATGATGGGCTGTATGTTATGGGCTGTATGTTATGGGCTGTATGTGATGGGCAGCATGTGATGGGCAGCATGTGATGGGCAGCATGTGATGGACAGCATGTGATGGGCAGCATGTGATGGGCAGCATGTGATGGGCAGCATGTGATGGGCAGCATGTGATGGGCTGTATGTGATGGGCTGTATGTGATGGGCTGTATGTGATGGGCTGTATGTGATGGGCAGCATGTGATGGGCAGCATGTGATGGGCAGCATGTGATGGGCAGCATGTGATGGGCAGCATGTGATGGGCAGCATGTGATAGACAGTGTATAGTGGTCAGTATGTGATGGGCAGTATATGATGGGCTGTATGTGATGGGCAGTATGTGATGGGCTGTATATGGTGGCTTTTCTAAATGAGGTTTGGGACTTTGTTCATATTTACATCAGTGAAATGCTTTGAGAATCAATCGGCAACAGCCAACATCATAAATGAGAAAAGACCTTTAATTTGATGTTATTTTCATTAGAATGGCACAGCAGTTACATAGCCGCTGTACAAATGAAAAGAAGGTATGACTTCATATCACACTTCAAGGGTCATCTGTCTCCCACTCACAGTGATGATGATGGTTCCACTGCATGCTGAAAAAGAGCCTTCAAAATACCTGAAAAATCTGCTTTCCTCCAAACCGTACCTGTTTAGACGCTCAGGCAAGAACAGTATATGTATTTTGTAAAAAATGAGATTAATGTGTCATGAAAAAAATGCAATATCAAAAAAATTACTGAAAAGGCAGAATTTTTATCACAATTTCTTATGTATTTCTTTAGATTTTGAAGTGACGTGTTTTGTTGGTGAGAATCCTGACCTATACTCATTTTAAATGATTTTTTTTTCTCATAGTAAGTGTTTTTGTTGATGGTATAAAAGAGTTCAGTTCTGCTAAGTGTTCTGCTCCTACTTTCTGCTCCTAGTTTCTTCTCATTCTGCATGGCTGGATTCTGTTGCCTCTTCTGCTCATCTGTAAATCTTCTTTCAGTCCTTTGAACAAATGAAAACGTAGAACAAAAAGTTTAAAAATGGCAAGAAATAGAAAGAGCACATGAATAAAGATGAAATGCTTTTTTTGCTGCCTTAACAACCCAGCGGTCTGTTAGGTAACCACAACAGTCATTTTCCCTGCTGGGGTGAGATCAGTCTAGCAGAGAGGTACTTTATTATAGCGGCAGCCATGGATTCTTTCAAATGTTAAACAGTTTAACTAAGATGGAACTGCTTGGAAATGGACTGTGTCCTGGCTGTTCAGCCGGTAAACTAACTAGCTCATTACCTCCAAATAGAAACACTAACAGGCCTGACATGTAAACAAAATGAATCGTAAATGAAATGATGCAAATGAATTGCTTTGCTAATGCAGTAAATAATAACTATATTTGCATGTTTCACATGTTTCAGTCTGTCATTGTTTCTACTGTATGTTAGAATAAACTAAACATGTCTAAATGGTATAAATGTGTGAATCTGTGCCTGCAGAAGTCTGCACAAAGCTCCAGAGATTCCCACTGTAATTCAGAAAACACATTGTGTTTATTTAAACAGTTTATTTAGTTCATGTTTTATTCTATTTCACACATCATCCTCTAAAGGCGAAGAATCTGTGAATAAAATCTTTCTTTGACTAGAGTTTCAGGTTGTGTGCTTGAAATGGCAAAGGAATTTATTAGTCCATGAAACCCACATGCCTTTAAAACTGTGTTAATGGCTGTAAAATGAGATTTAAACTGCTGTGCGTGTAGCGTCTGATTTCCACACGTCAGCGTGTCTGTGATGCTGGGGTCATGACCTCTGACCTGTCCTGTGATCCCTCTTAAATACTGTTAATACAGAGAAACACAATGTTTGAGTGGAATCCTTATTCATTTCAACATGCAACAAAATATATATTGTAAAGTATCGCAGCAAGCGTTTGGAGTGTGCAGATTTGTAGGTAGCAATTTTGGAAGTTGAAGGCAGGTTGTAGGTAGACGCAGTGTAAAACAGTTTTAAGAAAAATATTTTTTACAGGTTTAGCATTTACTTGCTCAGGATTAGCATTTACCTGTTTATGTCAGACTTCCTCTGATTATCTGGTTAGTGTAATGAATTATTCTTACTGCAAGGAAGGCAGAAACAAATAACAGATATGAGCGAAGGTAATTCCACAGGAATGCTTTGAAATTACACAGTCTTTCTTCTCCTGCTTGTGTATAAGGTGTACCCGCTGCTGCTTTACAATGTAGAAAGGGTGTTAACCAGAGAGACAGAGCGAGCAAGCGCCTCAGGTACATGGAGACTGCTGCAGAGTCGTTAGTAACAGGAGACATTACATACAAAGAGCAAATACAAGGCGTGCAGGCCATACTCCGAGCATGCTGGGTAGTTAGCTCTGCACATGTCCTGTAAAACTCATCATTACACTGTGTGTTGCCATTAGCTCTAAGGCCTTTTCTTATTGCCTGCTCTGTATTTCACTTCTTCTGCACTTTATTCAAGGTCACATACCTGCAGTCCTGCTATTTCTTTTAATAACCTGTTACATAAAAAACAACAGCCTGACAAAAGCTGTTTCTGCAGCCAACCTTCTGCAAGTGATTTGTGAAGGGCGTGTTTGTAAAGGAAGGGAAATCATTCATGTTTACATTGGCTGTTTCAATGCTCCAGAAGAGTGATGTGATTACTTTCCTGATTATGCTTGTTTAACAAATGTGTAATTTTTTCTGTGTGTATTTTTGTATTAACTGCTCTGTTGGAAGATTTGTGTGGTTATGTAACATTTGTGTTTATGTAGTTGTGTGAACTCAAGTGTACCTGTGTCACCAGAGATCGGACGTTTTCACTGTTTTAGACATGTCTGTGTGCTGTAGCTTTTAGGCAAGAGAAACTGCAGTTTATCTCGCAGTAAACAGGCCATGCGCACACAAACACACACACTTACTCTCCACAGGGATGTTGGGGTTTGATAAAGAAGTAAATCTGCTGGTTTTCCTACAGTATTTCAATCATAACTTATGTACTAGCCATTTCTTCCTTTTCCCTTCATACAGCTGACATTGAAAAGTATTTGTACATTTTTTATTTCAGTTTATTTATTCATGCCCTAATTTCTGTCAATGAGATTTTGCATCTTGCTTTGAATTTCCCCAGACTGAGAAAGTTCTGGAGACCGTTTCTCTGTTTCCTCTCAGCGGTGCAGAACGTCAGGTGTAGCAGCTAATCATTCAGCATGACATTAGACAGCAATCATACTGTGATGAGACACATTGCAGTGATGTTGTATGGGGCACTTTGTGGTATGTAACTATAACATGAGCACAGACTTCTTAAACATGCACGGATGCAGGTTATTTTACTGACTTGTTTTATTATACCTTCAGTGTGACAAATGAATCGCAATTAATATCAAATCATAAAAACTGCTTGCATAATATTTATAAAATATGATTATATGATGTACAGCATGTCACATTGATTATCAGGTCAATCACTCATGTGTATCCTTTGTAAACACAAGATATAAATGCATAATATAAATATAGGAAATATATGCCTATATTTATAGACAAGCACTGTTACCTCCATCCCAGAGGCACTTAGACTCAGAAGTTCCTGCGTCACAGACAACACTATCTGCCAGACTCACTAAAGTCTGCAGACTTCTCCAGACCTCCTGAAACGATGCTTCAAAGACCCGGCTTCAAACAGCAGCTATTAAAGTCCTATTAGCGAGCGAGATATTGTGTGCCTGTGTGAGAGCGTGTAGTGTGCGTTTGTGTGAGAGAGAGAGTTGAGGGAGGGAATTAGCAATACAAATGAATTCTGCTAACTAATTATCCTCAATGAAAAGGAGAGAAGGTCGAAGTCCTGATGGTAGCTGGGTCAACCAACGTGATTTACAGGGGTGAAGAGAGCCAGATGACATCACACTCTCTAGACATCAACATCACTGTCACTCAGTGACTTGAGATGTTTTTTATGACGTTCTGTTGGACAGGAAGCAGCAGACTGTAGCTTGGCTGACTGCAGAACATCTTCATGTCCTCCTGACATAATCTTTAAAAGGGGCAATGAAGGACAAACATATTTCATCACAATGATTCACAGAAAAATTACTCTTTGGTTCTGCTGGTTATTTTAAGAATTTGGTTGAACTAGTTCAATGCAGTGCAATGTGTTTGTAAATTGACTATTGCATTTTAAAATATGCTAGGTTGATTTTAACCCATGGTTGGGTAAAATGTGGACAGAACAACAGTTGGGTTATAAATGAACCAATACTGGGTTGTTGTTACCTTACCATGTGTTGAAACAACCCAGGATTTTTTGGAGTGTGACTTTTAAATGTTCGCAACTTGACAAACCAAGCTTTTTAATATTTCGTTTTCTGCCTTAGATTAGTCTAATCAGACTGATAATTAATCTCATCACGTTCACGTGTATGTATGTATGTATGTATGTATGTTTTATGTTGCCACAGCACTGTAGAAGTCTCACACCACATTAGTCCAGCTTGTTTCTTCAGTTCTTCTTGTTCTCTTTCTTCACAGAGAGGTGTGAGATCGTTCTCCATTTAATATATCCCAGCTCTGCCCTCCTGCTGAATCCATACATTCTCCCTCACCCCTGCTTCCTCTCCTCTCACCCGCTCATCCCCATGCAATCCGATTTTATCTGCCAGGAGGAAGATTTTATTAAGAGCTTTCAATTTCCCCAAGGGGATCATGGCTGCTCCTGATTAAAGAGGAGATGAGAGGCTGTGCTGGAAAATGTCAGCCGAATGAGGGGAGGAAGGAGAGGTGTGTTCTGTTTGTTTTGCTCTGTCTCTCTCTCTTCCTCCCAGATGAAGGGAAGTTCACGTAGTGTTAATTAAAACAGCGGTAGCTTGAGGATGTGATCTCCACCCAGTTCTGGTCCAGTGAGGATCAGGTCCTCGATGAGGCATGGGTGTCCTACCTGAGAACCTCTGCTTAGAGATGATAGCAGTATTATTTAACAGGGGACAGAGGGTTCCTTTAGCAGTGTAATCTCAGTCATTTATTACTTTTGCTCAGAGAATAGATGTTAAACCAAGGTCTAAAAAGTCCCATAATACATGTTTTGACTTTGTTTGGACAAAGTTTGTATGTGCTTTGTGATGCTATATCATAGAGGATAAGGCAGTAAGCAGTGATGTTTAATCTTGGGTTCTTAAACTTGAAGTGTGGTGTCTAAAACTCTCTTACATATGACTCGAATTTGTCATATTTGATATTGATTGATGATGTTTTAAAAAAGACAATTATGTTCAATAAATAGTCGCATTTATTAACTATAATAATCGTGAATGAACAATTTACTTAAATTTCTTTCTCCTATCAGTTAATTATTTAAGTAACTGCCAGACTATCATTCCTGCGGTTTTATTTAAAGAAAGTATCAGCTGTGTTGCAGTTCCTAATAAAGACACCAACCAATCAATTTACCAACCAAGTAAATCTGAAATTTACATTTCAAAACAATTTTTACTCTCTTTTGGCACTTGCAGAGTGTTTCATGCTACTGGAACTGGAAGTCATTTCCTCTTTAAGAGCAGTGTGTGAATTCCTGCTCATGTTCAGCAGCATTGCTTCATGTGTGAAGTATTCGCTCGCAGCCATGGCTTGGGTGAAAACCAGGCTGTCCACAGCTGAAACCGATCTGTGCAGCCACCTGTCAATCCAGATCACCAGCAAGAATGAGTGCAGCTGTGTGCACACTCGCTGTAATGGGTGTGGAATTCATACTGTTGTGTAACTCTCATCCATAATTATCATCAAACAATTACACAATTTGCTCTTTCATTGCTCCGACTTATTTCTTACGTTTTATTTCAGTATCAACATCAGATGTTTCTTTTAAAATTTCTCAGGAAAAATAAAATAGACATTAATAGGATTATACAGAATGTACAGATGTATTTTAACAGAAAGAAATATTTTTGACATGAGAAACATCAAGAAATAGTGTCTGTTTAATCTCATTTCTGTTTAGGAGCATTATTATTTTTATTATTATTAATAATAATAATAGTAATAGTAGATTATTGGAGAGAATTCATTATTTTGTGCAGCACTAATGAATAAGACTTCAGAATATGGGGCGGTTATGGAGAGGTATGTGATTTCATTTCTAAGCAAATACACATACCATTTTCACCTGACAGATGGTAGTGTGTCTGGAACACCCTGCAGCAGCTGTCTGACACTGCCTGCACAATCACCAGTTTTTCTCACAACATCAAGGGAAATATCAGGTCTTCATTGTTCTTTCTTTTTGGAAACTTTTTCTGGATAACATGAGCCATCAGATGAGGTTATTATTTGCCAGCCTGCTTTAGGAGCATAGTTTCTTAGTCCAGAGATTCACAACCAGGAAACTTTAGACAACATCCCCAGGGTCTGATGTCACGTTCTGTCTTACCTTCAAAAGTTGTCCGAGATCCAGCAGGATGAGACATACACTCATAAAGATCTGTCTCTTACCATGAGCAGAGCTGCTCCCTCTGACTATGATTCTTTTTGTGTCCTCCTCTAGAAGTGTCTGAGATCCAGCAGGTGTACTGTCCCAAACACCCATCACTGATCAGTGGTCTCAGAACACAAATGTGGAGACATCATCTTCCAGCACACACACACAAACACACACAGACAGTGTCTGCTTCTCTGAGCCCTGCTCTGCCACAAGGACTTCTGGTTTTGACTCCAATGTGATTGAAGTTTCATTTGTCAGTCTTTTGGACTTTTTAATAAAGCACCTTACAGAAAACAAATCAGCTTTTAACACAATTCAATTTTAATGAAAGAATTATTTATTAAGTACACATAACACGGTAACAGTCTAGATAGCAGATCATGTAGAGTTGGTCATGATGGAAGTAATGACTTTCTGTTTGTTTGACTTCCTGTTTAGTGCTGTGTTGTTTGATTGCTTATAATAATTTGTTCATGAATGGTTGCCATTGATAACATTATAATGTGTGCACTTTGTTCAGAAAGATGATGTTCAAAACTTTCAAGAGTATTTTTCCAGTATTTTTTGAAGAATGAAATGGGTTCTTGATCATAATCATAGTGAGAGATTTATAGAGACTCTGTGATTGTGTGATTGAGACCCTAAAATCTGCTCCACTTTCAAGGGAAGACAGTTCAGTTCGTAAACTGTCAGTTTATCCCTCAAGAAAGAGGCAGACATATTCTGCAGTCATGTATCTGCATTTGGCACGGAACATGTACTGACACACTGTTGATCATGAGCTCTACAGATTGTAATATGTTAAGCCAGTGTGTTTTTCATAATGTCCCTTAGGTGATGAATGTATCAGGTAAGACAGAGATAGAAACAGACAGACAGAATGTTGTCTTTCATTTCATTTCATTTCCTCCAGCGGGTGACGCCGGGTCGCCTTTCGTCTTTCTGATGTGTTTTCTCTGAGGTTTCCTTGGCAATAAGCTTCCAGGAGCTGACAAATCTTGTGACTGTTGGAGAGAGACAGACAGGCATGTTGGGACAGCTTCAGCTCAATGGCTAATTCTGTCTGACTGACAGCCTGTCGGTTCCACCATGATCCCAGCATTCATGGATTAAAGGGTGGAGAAGGTAATCCCCAATTTCACAAATTCCTGTGAATAATTGTGGCAGTGCTGAGGTCACATAATAATTCGTAATACTTCCCCTTGACTAATTTGTCTGAGGGTTGCCATTACCATCGAATTCTGTGAATGTAGCTACTTGCATACTTTTAATTAAATACCTGGGTTTAAAGTTACTGTGGGAAACTGTGCTATCATGCATATTGGCGTCATTACGGTGAGCTGGTCAAAAATGCAGCTGTGCTGTGAGTGTGATTGTTGGACGTCGCCCTGTTATTGGAGAATAAATAGGGGTAATTGAATTTCAGCTTGTTTTTTTGTCTTTTACTAGTAGGTATGACGTGCTTTCTTTAACCATCAGATTCAACAAAGGGCTTGAAACAAATGTGTGGTTCAGATCCAAAACGCCTCATGAGAGCGTCAGGTCTCTCTGGCTTTCCTTGTGGAGGTTACGCCACAGAGAAATTCTCATGTGAAACCCGGTTCTTTAGTAGATGTACTTTTACAACCCTTGACAATGTTTTTGGCAGAGGTCACACATTTAGGTTGCTGTGGGTCATGAAACATCTTGATTTTTACTAGTGCTTGCTAAGGCAAGCATCACTATGTGTGTTTGTTCTTTGAACAAACCTTTTTAAACTCAACTCACTTTGACTCACTGAACACTGTTGAGCAAAGAGTCAAGCAACAGAATACCAATACCATGTAATTCAGTGCCCAAAGTTCAACCAACTTTGACCCTGTTTGCTACTCATCTGTGGAGACCAGACAATGATTCCTGGACAATTAGCATAATTAACAAATGCATGGCAGAAAGTCATAAATGCATTTTTTTACTACTTGGCAACTTTCCAATTAAACCCTGAAGTGAGTCTAAGAAAGCGCCTTACGTTTATCTTGACCAGTAGGTGGACATTCAGAACATCTTAGTGACCACGTAACACAATGAAACCGCTCATAACACCTGAGCCATGACACTGCAATGTCCTGGCAGCTCAATGAGACAGTAAGTTGTGCACATGCAAGTGTCATTTTCTTTAGAGCAAAATTTAATCTAGTTTTTCATGGCAGTGATCTCTGATGTTATATTCACACTGATGTTCATGTAGCTGTGAATATGAAGGACAGTGTTATGTAGTTGTGTCATAGCTGTAGTAAATATTCATGATGGTTTTTACTGATGATTTTCATGTGTGCACTAGCACAAAGCCATACTGGCTCATGGTGGGAGTCAGAGCAGTGCTCCTCACTTTAACACCATTCTCACAGGACATTTCACCACTCACAGGTTACCGTTTAAGTATGAAGTGCTCTTACTTTCAGTATACACTGGCTCAGATAAGTCTACTAAAAGGAAAATGAATTAAGAAATGTTGACATACATCAAAAGTATAGAACTACAAAATTAATGTAAATAGCATATTTTAGATAAATAGATAAAAATAGAGCCAGTATTGAAACACAGAGACTTTTAATGGCAGAATTTTGTATTTTTATGTATCTAAACAGAGTTTAAGGCCTTTGTGAGCATTCAGAACTCTTTTTGAGACACGTAAGATTATGTGAGAAATATTAAACTGCTTTTCCTAGGGGTGAGGAACTACTATATCACATATGTACTACACAATACAATACAATACAACAATATAGCATAATATCTCTTACAGCCCCTCCTGTCCCTGAGGCTGTGACTTCCTTTAAAAGCAGAATCTCAGTGTGACTAGTGTTGGGGATCTGGGATCTATTACTAGTTCTGTGTCACACAGTGTCCTCTAATGCATCATCATGACCCCGCTGTGACCTTATCTCTGCTCTTCCTCAAAAATAAGACACAAACAGCAACAAAAGCAGAATAAGGTGATTCACATGTGTCTGTTCCCACACAGAGAGAGACAGCCGGACAGCCGCGCTCCAGGGTGTCTCCATCGCCTCATTTGGGGATATTCTTTGGTTGCAGGGCTCAGGCTAAGCTCTTTATGAAGGCTTTCCCTACTTCTCCCTCTGTTGTTTCAGAGAAACTCTTCTGTGTGAGTCTGAATAATAGAAGCGTACTGTGAGAAAAACAAACTTTAGTGACACTGTAATTTAACACAGAGGAGTCTGGTTTCATCATTGTGTTTGTGAAGGTAAACCTATAAACAACTTCTATAGATTTTACTGCCAAAATGGATTGTGAGTTTATCAGGTGCAAAATAATCATATTTTAACTTTTTTATAATTTTAACGGCAGCGTTTAATGTTGGTGTTGCTGCTGCTTAGATCAAAGTCCAGAGAACAAAAGGGCTGAAATCACATTAAAACAGCAGGATGAGCAAAAACTGCCAACTTGCAATCTGTGCTTTTGCCTCCAAATTAAAGAGGAAGTGTGATTTTTGTGTGCCTCTAGCATTAGCGTACAAAACTTCAAAAATAAAGTAACACTTTGAAGCAGGTTCCCTCCGTCTGCCCTTGACTGGAGCAGCTGATGTCTTTCCTCAAACTCCCTCCATTGCTTGAGTCTTGTTGTGTTGGGCTGGTGGAGAATGCTCAGAAAAACAAACGGATGTTTGAGACCACCAAAGAGGTGCAATTTTTACTGTTTCTGAAAACATCTGCTTACCGGTGGATTACTCATACATGTTGTATGAAGATAGGAGACAGTATTCAAACAAAAGCAGACACGCTTTAACCTTAACTCATGTTTTGCTCACACTCAAGCAGAAACAGTTGGCATGTCTCAGACCTCTTTCAGCTGATGTAAATGTGAACAAGTAAAAGTAAGCAGTTCTTTTTGCATTTATTTGTGTGTGCATCATTAGCAAACTAAACTAAGAGCGAGAGAAGAAGAGAGAAGAAGTGGGATGTTTACACACTGGATCATGAGCCCCCCACACACTAGACATGTGTGTACATGCAGACAGTATTTGATATGATTATCTAACTGTAAATTATTGAAATAAATTGCAGCCTTTATTAATCAGCACTAGGCCACATCACAATTAAGATTTACTCTCATCAATTGTTGTAGTCCTCATGTTTTTGTAAGACTCAATTAGTGTTAAACGTCTTTGAACACCTTCTGCACCTGCTGTTCATAATGATGCTCATTTGCATATTGTTGTTTTTCTCTATTATCTGGTAGCAGTGAGAGCGTGTCTGTTGCTGGACTCTGTTCATTTCTCTGTTCATTTCTCCCAACACACACAGAACCACTTACAGCACATTAAACAACACAAGTTAACATTCATAAACATTCTGTCCTCTGTTCATCTCTAATTCACATAGCCCAGGCCTCACTCACACCTGATGTTAATATCTGCTTAGAGTGAAACCACCACAAGTACACGGCACTGAATGAACATGTAAACATGATCCAGTGTGTCTGGAGGTACATTGTGATGTAATCACTGAAGTCACATTAAGACACAGTCTGGGTCTCTTATAGCCACACTGTAAACTCAGTGGACTAAATAACACTGAATGCACAGCCTCTCCACCATCTACTAATCACTGCACTGAATCAGAAATCAGAAGGAAACGCAAGCGCCTGACATCTGGCTTCAACATGCAGTGACAAAAAGATGTACAGTGATGTGTGTAGTCCAGATTAGACACTCCCCTTAACACAATTACATCAAGTGGTCATTGGAGACGCACGTTAATACCAGGTTTAAACAAACATCTGCCTCATGAGACCTGACATGCCTAGAGAGAGAGAGAGAGTGCATTCAGACTCCTCCATACTGCAGAACAGGCATGCAAACACAACATTTACATTTACTGTACCTTTGGATTTTAGTACTATTGGTTTTCAATTTAGTGATGTGAAAAGTTAGACTTCCTGTGCTCTCGTGAGAGTGAGGGTCAATATGAGGTGTTGAACTATCTTGAGGGAAATTGCCCCTCTCAAAGTCATTTATCCATGATCAGAAACACTGTGAGCAGATTAGTCACGCCTTGACCTGCTAAGATCAGCAGTAGATTTCACAGTGTGATCTATACCCTGTGTTACAGTCACGCCGGTCAGCTGCTGGAAGCCGCGCGGCCTGGGTGGTCCTGCATACTAACATTTATTAGACCTGAGATTTAGAAAAACGAGCTGTGGCAGAAAGAGTGCAGCGTATGATGCAATTTAATCACGTGCACTGCTGTGTGTATGTGTGTGCTGAATCCTCACTCTTTATTGTGTGTGTTTCAGAGGACCAGATCCCTCATGGGTTCCCGACCATAGACATGGGCCCACAGCTGAAAGTGGTGGAACGAACGCGGACGGCCACCATGCTCTGTGCTGCAAGCGGCAACCCTGACCCAGAGATCTCCTGGTTCAAAGACTTCCTGCCCGTCGACATTAACAGCAGCGATGGCCGAATCAAACAACTCCGATCAGGTGAAAACATCCTGTAAACACACAATATTACCAAAACCTTCAGCAGTTAAGCTGTACCTTCATCTTCTGCTAAGATACCATTCTCTTACACTGGAGCAGGAGGATGTCCTCTTTCTCACCTGGTTTTATTTTGATCTAACCTTAGTGACAAACGATGACAGTGATTGCTCACTTCATGTGGCCCTGGTTCTAAAAAGTACTTCTGCTGTATTCTGTTCAATTTCTGCAAGCATAGTTAAAAAAATGTTCAATAAAGAGTTTTAGGCCTTGACTGTAACAAGTAAAGCCACAAAATAAATCACAAATTTGAATTAGAAAATAGAAAAGTTGTAGTTGTTGTAGTCTTACCTGTTTACATTTACATGTGTTTACTCAATCACTGTCCAACAACCCAAGTGCCATAAGAGGGACCAATCACATGTCAACAGCAGAGCAAACGACAGTGTTCAGAATGGGCAGGAGACGGTACTTCTGCAGTTTCACTGGTGAAGTAAACATGAGAACAGAGTGACAGTTATTATTCACAATCCTCCCATTAGGACACAAACAATATTAACACTGCAGCACAGTGATTTGTTTTGATTAGAATCATCGGCCCAACAATCATTTCCAGCATCAATCGTCAAATGTTTTTATATTTGTCAGATAATTCCCGCTCAGCCAATTAATCTCAAAGCTATTAGACAATCACATCTTGTATTTGTTTGGATATAGTCCATTATTTGATGCTGAGATTAGCTTTGCTTGCCAGTCATTAGTGTGAAGGCCTTTGTCATTAATGAATGGTAATGAAACAATTTTTCAGTTCATGACCTTTACAGGACTTCTGTCAACAAACAGGAAAAACACTCATAATTCAATACCTGCTGCTTCAAAGCGGAACCTTAATCTCACTGCAACATGTCATTGTGTACGAGTAATAACCATCAGCCAAACGGGCCCATTCTACCCTGAACATCAATCAACACTCTGTTTACAGTGCAGACAGAGACGCCAGAACCAGAGGCAGGATCTGATAAAGTGAGATGTGAGACAGAGGATTAGAGTGACTCTGGATTGTAATCTGTAATTTATTGTTGAAACATAATAGCATTTTCAGATGTGTCAGGCAGATTTATTTCAGATTATGGATGTCCAGTTCAGATGAGTGAAACAGGTCTGTGTAAAGTAACACATATTAGAGTTTTCTTCCTCTGGCCATAGTGAAGATAATTCTTCATTATGGCCGTGCTACTGCAGGTTCACCCTGAAGCCCCTGAAGCAGCAGATTGCTTCTAATGAGCTTCCTCTGTTTCGGGCTTTCTGAGGGCCCCGGTGTGTGCCACACTCCCTGTAAACTGCTGATGGTTTTGAACAGTAATCCACAGAGTTTACAGGGGCTTCCTTGTGTCTCCGATCCCACCTTCCCAAATCTACACTCCTGTTTTCACATGCTGGAGCTGTTGGTTTATAATCCAGATTAACATAAATCTGCATCATAGCCAATAGACTCCATGAACACAAACCTTTCAACATTCTGTGGCGTTTCTCAGAGTAACAGAAGTGATTTTTCTTCTAAAGTTTTATTTAAGGACTCAAGGGTCAGTCAATGCAATACATTATGGATACAGATCAAATTAATATAGTACCTCATCAAACTGCCTTCACATGCAATTTCTTTTGTTTATTTAGCACAGCTGTGGTTTTAGCAGAATGTGTATAAAAATATCAGACGCCCAACGAGTGACGGGAGAAATAGTTTCTGACTGAACGGTCAGAAAAATGAGTCACCCTGAGGCCAAACTTACTCGACTCAAGTGTGTGACCTGTAGCTACTCAGCTGAGATTCCACCAGTACACTGTCATTCTCAGCAGTCCCACAGGGGGCGCTATAATGAGTATTAGAACACAAAGCTTTATTCTACACTCACTGTCTTTTAGGTTATGTAGTGGCAGATTGACAGATTTAACAGATTGAAGAGAATTTGGCTGAGGGTTAGGAAGATTTTTGCTATTTAATTTTTATTAAAAATTTAAGATTATTGATTATTGTTGTTCAAATTTGACAAAGGTTATCAGAGTTTATTTAAAATAACATTTATACACTGAGGTGCTGCATGCAACACTAACAGAAAAGACAAGCTTCTTTCTCCATTCTGAATGGAGAAGATTGTACATGGCACTTCTTAAAACAGAAATCTTTTTCTCTTGTCTCTCTCTCTCTTCTGCACTAACTGTTCTCTTTAATCTTATTTGCATTCATATTACCTCACCAGGTGGTACACCAATCAGAGGTAAGAATGCTGAAAACAGAACATATCCAAATGAGTCATCACCCAATTCTTACTCGTTCACCTCGTGTCCCCATCACTCTGTGCCCGCTCATACTGGCTCTTTGTCTGTTTGTCTTCCTCCTGGTCTTCAGCCTCGTCTCTGTGCATGAGCCTCTGCTCATCTGTCATACTAATAGACGTCTGAATCAACCATCCCAGCAGAGTAAATCAGAGAGCATGTTCAAACTTTAAAAGAGCAAACCACAGGAAACCTGCAGGCCTTCAAATCTGTGGACCTCTATCAAATATAATATATATAATGTACTACAAATCTGCTTACAGTACTGATATTTTAATGAGAATCATTATTAAGTATAACAAGAATGACTGGATGGTTCTACCCTGTAATTTCCCTATGAACTCGTCTATGTAGTGGAAGATGTTCAGCCTCTTCTGATGACTGACGGTGTGTCTGATTAATAACTGTTGAGCAGACAAACAGTGGGTCTCTGGGATTTGTGAGATACCCTGACAAAATCGCATTCCCTGCAGTTTGTATCAGCTGTACGTCTCTCTGCTTGTGGCTCTTAACAGAACCTGATGAGTCTTCTCTTCAAAAAGACCAGAACGGCCAGTCAGCTCCCCATCCACATGGCAGCTGGTATATGGGTACTGCAGTACTCTACTGTAAAAAAATTATCCCATTCAGATTCAGATAGAGCGCTGGGGCCCCAGGGAATGTGAGATTAGACAGAGAGAGGGCAGAGTCTGATAATACAGCTTTACATATAACAAGAGCTGATGGATAAGAAAAAACATTTTTGCTTTTTCTGATGAATGGAGGAAGAGACAGGGAGGCAGCTCACTGCTGTTTGGAACAGTGTGTGTGTGCTTCTCTTTAACCTGTGGAGCGAGGTTAACGTCCAATATTGTAATGAGGTCTCAAACAATGAGGTCTTTCAATTATGTTTCTGTTTTTAATGCACACATTTAAACCCATCCCATAATGCATTTCAGGAGTACTTCTGAAATACACTGACAACATTTTGATTTCTCAGTATGCTTCCATCATTCTCAGACTGCATGATGTGTCACATCACACAAGTGAACAGTAGCATCACACTGAATAACTAATGAACTAGTGATTCTGAACACAGTGTCATCTATCTGTGTCATGTTATGTGTGCTGTTAAATATGTTCAGATGAATGTTCCAGAAGGCTCAGGTCAGGTAAGTGGTGGCGTGCTACAGATACATGTCGCCACTTTCTCACAAGACAAACTAAGTATTTTTAGCCTCGTTAAGACTGAACAAAACCTGTATGTGTTAATGAACTGCTAGTGGTTTGTAGTTAAGTGCAATTTATGAAGATCGACAGGCTTCAGGCTGCACTTGCTGTATTATGTTGAAACAGATGAATTCATAGAGCAGGTTTTGTGTCTACTAGCAGAAATCTGAGCTTACACACTGTGACAGTTTCAGCCAGCATAGTCTACAGGTCTCTTTACTTCCCACGATGAATAAATAACTCAGTTTGCTTTCCATTACTTGCAAGGATTTATTGAATTATAAAGTGGAAGATGTTTCTTGTTTCTTTCTGTATTTAGAAAGGCAGGAAAGGTCATGAGCCAGCCAATTGTTAGTCAATGAAGTATGTATTTGTGGTTTAGCTGCTTTAGGTTTGTAGAACACAAATAAGATTTTCTTTCCCCAGGGCCACAGTTTGTTGATCTTGTTTTGACCAGCGTTCGTGTGTGGGCACGACTGTTGTCAAATCCTTTTGCAGTGTGGCCCTGTATGATGTGGTGGAGGGAACACACAGTGCATGTGTGTGTGTGTGAGTTTTTGTGTGGTTTGTCATTGTGTGTGTTGGATTTGCAGGGGCTCTACAGATTGAGAACAGTGAGGAATCAGACCAGGGCAAGTACGAGTGTGTGGCGGTGAACAGTGCAGGAACGCGGTACTCGGCTCCTGCCAACCTTTACGTCAGAGGTAAGACATGAAACCATCACTGGAGATCGAGCTGACCCAAAGCCAAACCCTCATTTACTCACACCTCTATCTGCTGCTCATTCAGGCTTCAGCACAGCCAGAACCGGACCTGTCACTCAAAACCTGATCATTTCTCTTTATTCACTCATCACACCTCTAGCTGCTTTCACACTGAAAACTGTTCTGTTTTATTCCACTTTTGATCTTTTCATGAACAGCTTAACAACGGTGACCCAGCTGAGTGTTGGTTTGTGTGTTGACACGGTGCTTAAATTACTGATAGGTTGTAATAAAATAATACATTCTGGTGAGTACATCAAGTGAGACAAAAATACTGAAATAAACATATCTAATTAAAAAAGTAAAAGAAAAAAGTAATAAAGAAATACATATCTAATTTAGACATAAATTGTTGCAACACTGTCAGTAGATTGTTAAATAAATAAGGGGGAAGAAATACTTTTTACACGCTTAAAATGATCTTTAATTTTAATCAATTACTAAATTTGTTTGCAACATTTTATATTTAAGTTATATCAGTTGACTTGACCTCATATATTTATTAATAGCTAATTATGCAATTAATTGCAGTGTTTTTAGTGCAAGACGTTTTGATTCACATTTGAAGTGAACCTCCTGAGAAATGACCTTAACAGTAAACAACAGTTTAGATCAAACTTCCTCTGACTCCACTAGACAGGCGGTGGAAATGAGAACCAGTGGAAGTTTTGTCAGAATGGCAGGGCAGGAACATGTCCACACTTGCAGGCAGGTTTGGAGAATCCTGTTGTGAAGGAATTTCCCTCATTAACGTTCAGATCTATTACAGCTCAAGCCTCTGAACTCCGATACTTTTATTTAAAACCTACCTCAGACTGCCAAGTGACCACGTACAAACCCACTGCAGATCCAGGATCTCCAGAACCAGATCTGAGTATGAAAGATTGTGGGAACACTTTCATTACAGTACAATAACAACAAAACCTGTCATGGTGCTACAGTCTCTCTGACAGTGTTTCATGGATTAATTTCTTGGTGTCGTTTGTGTGTGTTTGAGTGTGTATGAAAAATAAACAGCTGTGTTGTGTTTGCTTTGTGTTCAAAATGAACGCTGGATGTGAAAATGGAAACTAGATGTACATCTTACTCCATAAATTCTCCTGGTTTTCTTCCTCATGCTCGACCAATCAGAGAGTCTCAATGAGAAACTCATATAAATGATGCATCAGAAGGATCATATTATCTGAATTCTCTCTGGAGCCCTTTGGTCTTTCTACAGACCACACTCTCACACACACACACACACACTCACACACACACACTCTCACACACACCTCACACTCTCACACACACACTCTCACACACACACTCTCACACACACACTCTCACACACACTCACTTACACATCCACACTTACACACACACTCCTAACACACACACTCACGCACTCTCACACACACACTCCTACACACACTCTCACTCACGCACTCTCACACACACACTCTCACACACACACTCACGCACTCTCACACACACTCTCACACACACACTCTCACACACACTCTCACACACACACACTCTCACACACACACTCTCACACACACACTCACGCACTCTCACACACGCACTCTCACACACACACTCTCACACACACACATACTTACACACACTCTCACACACACACACACTCTCACACTCACGCACTCTCACACACACAGTCTCACACACACACGCACTCTCACACACATACTCACACACTCTCACACACACACACACACAGTCTCACACACACTCACGCACTCTCACACACACTCTCACACACACACACTCACGCACTCTCACACACACACTCACGCACTCTCACACACACACACTCTCACACACACACACACTTACACACACTCTCACACTCACACACTCTAACACACACACACTCTCACACTCACGCACTCTCACACACACACACACACTCTCACAAACACACTCACGCACTCACACACACACACACACTCACACACACTCATGCACTCTCACACACACACACTCTCACACACACACACAAACTGGGGTGTACTGTTTGATGAATGACATTAATATATATGTATGAGTATCTGACTTCTCTTTCTACTTTATGTTTGTGTTGGGGAGAGGGAGAAAAGTTGTTAGTCAATAAATGTCACAAGTTTATCGTTTTTTATTCAGAGTTTTCATGTGTTTAAGTGAAAGTGAACTGTCTGTTCGAGTTGATCTTGTACTCTGTTGTTCTATAACTAATAAGTGAGGCTGAGTGATATAGAGAAACACTCTCTTGACTTTATTTAAGCAGAGGAGTGATCACTTCAACTAAACATCTGCCATGCAGATTCAAAATGCTAAAAAATAAGAAAAATACAGTCTAGTTAAATAAAATCTAATAATCATGGTGCATATAATTTTATGTACTGCACCAGTATAACAAAACACAGAAATAAACAGCAATATTTACCTACATTCAGTACTTTGTAAAGTAGGTCAGTGTTTCCCAAACTTCTTACAATGGTGTACCACTCCAAACAATAAACATCCTTATTTGTACCACCTCTCTTGGACCCAGGACCTCCCAGGACTTAGGCCCTGTATATAATGCACTGTATATAGGGGACAGATATTTTGTAGTGGTGTCAGAAACTACAGTGGATTTTACAAGTGTAGTATAGCATTTATTCAATCCCATGATGCACAATAATGAGTGTACACTTGTTTGATTGAAACAGCCCTGTGCATAGGCTTTCAAATCGCTCATGCAGTACTTTGATGTATATGCTGATCAGTCTGTGCAGCACCACTTCACACACAGAAGTTGCGCGTCACACTCTCATGCTGGGATGTGCTGCGTTATGAATGGCATTGATCAGATTTCTTCTGCTGCAGAGGATTATTGGCTAAGACTTTTCTGTGCCAGAAATCAGGTGTGCAGGTGTAATGTAAAGAGAATCCAGGTGCTTGTTGACCCTTGATCCCTGAAGATATATTGATTGGTTCATTTGATTGGACAATTTATTTTACATTGACACTAGCATTGTTTTGTTTGTACACTAGATGCTGCACACATTAATTATTTTAATTATTTAAATATGCATGTATTTTTGCCTGTGAGAATTACATGCAATCAGTATGAAAAAAGTTTTTTTAAAAAAAGTTTACGTATCCCCATCACCACCTCACATACTCCAGTTTGGGAAACACTAAAGTAGGTAAATATTTAAAATTCAGTTGAAATTTTTTGAAAGATTAGATTTTTGTAAAGTAATCAAATTCAATTGCGTTTTGGAACTAATCAAATGTGGTATGAAAATATCTTGTTTGACCAAATTGACAAGATGAAACCCCTTATACTAACAAAATTTTCTTAACGAAATTTGAAAAGCACATTAAAAAGCATTTTAATTAAAAAGCATTTTAAATCAGCATGATATTTGTGATAGCTACAAATGATAAAAGTATTATCACGTGATGTAAATATTGAATATATTGCCCAGCTTTGCTAATGAGGATATTTACATATAGTAAGCTGTGTGCTGATTCTGTCTAACTATCTAGAGTCTCTCTACAGGTGTATGACACAGTCACTTCACTGCTAAACAGTGTGTGGGTGTGTGTGTGTGTGTGGTGTGTGTGTGGTGTGTGGTGTGTGTGGTGTGTGTGTGTGTGTGGTGTGTGTGGGTGTGTGTGTGTGTGTGTGTGTGTGTGTGTGTGTGTGTGTGTGTGTGTGTGTGTGTGTGTGTGTGTGTGTGTGTGTGTGTGTGTGTGTGTGTGTGTCACGGTATATGGGAGCTATCATTCCATAATTGCTTATCCTGTTATGTGAGAGATTTGGGTGTGTGTGTGTACAGTCACTCTCATTCTCATGTGCCTTACCACACTGTGACACTCAGACACTCTTAAGGGTCCTGCTTTATGTTGGTTTTTTCATGTAAAAATGTGTGTGTTAGACAGAAATAGATAGAATATTAATACATTGTGTGTTCACCTAAAAATTAACATTCTTCCATCATGTACTCATCCTCATGTCATTCCAAACCTGTATGACATTTTTGCATCTGAATTGACTTCCCCTGTATGGACACAAAACCACTAAGACATTTCTCAGAATATCTACTCTTGTGTTCCACAGAAGAAAAAGTCATACAGATTTGGAATGACATGAGGGTGAGTAAATGATGGAAAGATTTTTATTTTGGGGTGAACAATCCCTTTAAGCCCCTCCCCATCTCAATACTGTAACTTATGAACAATGATATATTTATTTATATTGTCCATCCTGACAAATTATGCAGTGTTTGTTATGCAGCTTTTAATTTCTGCAATTAAAAAACACAAAGTTTAAATGAGTCTGATAAGATGTTATGTGTATGTATGTTATGTTCTTAATTGTCATCAAAAAATCATCCCAATGTAGATCATCCCTATGGTCCTTAAAACAGGCTGTATTTTCTTCACAATGGAGTATTCTTTCTGTTAATTTTGAGGTAACTTATAAGCTTTGTCAGACTGTATGATTGTGTGTGCATATTGCTAAACACTGTTAGTTTTTAATTTACTGTATACATCTAAGCTTGGAGTGTCGCAATATACCAGAATTGTCAATAATCTGATATTAATAACTGTGATTATTGATATTGTGTTAATTCTGCATTCATTCTAATTCAGCAGCAGTATCTGGTTGACACTCCAACACAGTAGGTGATGCTATAGCACCCGTTTAACATTTTGTCTTGAGAGCTACAATAGTTACACAATAACTGCCTCCCTGTACTGGTATTGTCAGTGTGATTCACTGGCCCAAAAATACAAACTAAAATTATAGATGAATTTGACTGATTGTATTTTTTATATTTATATGAATGAAAATAGATATTGTGATAATATTGTTACCGTGACCATAATAATCGTGTAGTGAAAATCTGATATTGTGACAGCCCTAATCTAAGCCATCGTAAAATTCTGTGTCTTATTCAATGTCATATGTGTGTGTGTGTGTGTGTCGCTCTGTAATTGTCGTCTTATTTTCGTGTCACATCTTTTTTATGGATAAGCAGAATATTTGCCTGTTTTACTCTCTCTGTTTCTCCTTGTCTTCCTCCTCCTCTTCTTCTCTTTTTCCCTCCCTCCATCTTCATTGCACCCTGCCATCCAAAATCAATCCACTCCTCACTCTCAGACCAACGGGAAGGTGCGTTCTCTTCACTCTCTCTCCTCCTATGCAGAGGGTCGGTGGATGGGAGCTGCGTGTGCTCCCGCTGGCGGCTCCTGTGCTGTTGTGTGCCGGCCTCTCTGAGGCCTCTGGCCTGCCACTGTCTACAGACTCATGCATGACACTGGCTGCATGTTGCTGTGCTACATTTCACCTTGAGCTTGTCATCAATGTTGCATGCTTCACGACTGTCATCACCAAAAGACTTTTGTTTTCTTTTGTCTGAAGTTGACAATATTACACAGAACTGTAGTCCACATGATCAGAACCCCAGACCCCCATTTTCAAACACATTCAGGTTATGGTTTTGTAGTGCGCAAAAGAGCAGCCACACAAAGCAAACTTTGACTTCCAAATGACTTAAAACTCAACAGTGAAAATGCCTGTGCATTTCTTCTCATTTCTGAATGTTTAGAGGGGGATGGTACTTGTAGTTGATTATTTAAGGTTATCTTGCATGTACGCTCCAGTTTAAAGCAGAAATCAGTATGTTTAATGCAGTGTAGACTCATCTTGTGTGTGGAAAACAAAGCACAGCTGCATAATTCTGTCTAAAACTACAGGGCGATTTACTGCTGTTCAAAGCATGAACCAAGAGGGCAAAGAACAAACAGAGGAATCCACCCATAGCTTAGCGGATCAGACTCGTTTATATACCAGTTCAAATTTCAAAAACGACAACAATCCCCTGCTTCTCTGCCCTTGTTTCAGAGAGCTGCTCCCTTTATCCCAGTTAACTGCCAGAAAGCCTTTTGAGTTCTCAAGTATTTAAACTGGCTAAAACAGCTTTCATTGTTTATTTTGGAATCAGTCATTTGGTGAAGACTTCCGACGTGGAGAACAGTACACAGAGACAGCAAATAAGATGGCAGAAAGCAATGAGGCTTTTATGTTTAAAGGTTCCCATTATCCTTTCAAATAAATCCTTCCAGGCCCAGAGTGGTTGATCCCGGCGTTTGTTCTGCACAGAGCAGACAAACACTCTCCTTTGCACGTTATCACCAAAACAAGCTGTTTCATTTAGACAAGAGTATTGCATGACACTGACAAATGAGCTTTTCTCTTTTGCACTGTGGAATTTGTGAAGAAAAATAGAAACAACTTACTATCAAAATGTTGGTCTTTCTGTGCAGCTGTGAGCACAAAGGACCCAGTTAGAATCAGAAAGGGATTTACTGCACAATATCAGAGGAGAACCTTGCCCCCCTAAATTCTTTTTACTATGATTTGTTTCTGTAGTTCTTTAGGAAGCCGTTTATGTAAAACCAATAAACTGATCAGCCAGAAAACCAATAAACTAAACAGAAGAACCTGTAATGTAGCATGTAAAACCCTTACAGAACCTTACTGCCATCTTCAAAACCCTGTTCAGATAAAGTGGTTCTTGGTAAAGATGAAATGATTCTGCAAAAAACAAAGAAGGAGAAGGAAGAGGAATGGGTTCAACATGCTGTGTGTTTCTGGCAGTGCTGGAGAAGGCCACTCCCATCTGGACGTCATGATCTATGTAGTTCTTCATGTCTGAACTCATGCTTCTAGTTCTGTGGCCTCAGGCACATTGTCATCAGCTCTGTTGTTCTGTGATCTCTCGTACTGGCACACATCAGACATGCCCACATTCATCGTCTCTGGAGAAGTTTCTGACCTTTTTTTGTCAGCCATAGAGAACATTTACTCATGTCCCAATTTGTCTGTTTGCCACACCTGCCAACAGCAAAGCAAAAATAGCAAAATAATGTTTATTATAATGTTTATATAATATATTTATTGATATACTATATTTATTATATATTTATATATTAATTATATAATTAATAAAATGAATCATTTTAATAGTTTATCAAATGTACTAATTACTACTTTAATGGGTTGAATTAGTGCAGCACAGCTCTGACATTGGTCTCAGGCAGAAGATTTATTACACATGATTGTAATGTCGTGTTTGGTCTTGAAAACACAACCACTGCAAATCTACTCACATGTTTTAAATTGATCAGATGAAATTGGATTCTCTGCACTAGTCTGTACATTGTGATTTGTTTGTATTTTTTAATATTGGTTCTTTTACTCTGTTGGTCTCATGTGCATGCTCTGTTGATTATTGCTGATGTGTTTCTTTGCTTCATGACTGCACAGCCATTGATGTACTGTAAATGATCAGTGTGCGTGTGTGTGTGTGTGCATGCACATGTAAACTTTCCTGTGCATTGAATGCAACCCAGGATGGGGAGGTATTTCTGCACCAGTTCTACCCATCAGAATCCTGCGACTCTTCAAATGTCTCTCTCTTACTCTCATAACTGAATGCACATGTGCATGTCTAACTGCAAGCTTTCACTGCTCTATTAACAGTCCCAGAAACACGTCTTATGAGATCATTGACTAAAGTCATTTCAGGCCTCCCTCACTCACATCCATCTGTTTCACTAGCCAGCAGAGACTCTCAGACTTTCTTAACCTCTAACTGGGTCAAACTCTTGCCATCATGTGGTAACCATCTCTCATGTCCATGAATAACGTCATCCTCTCTATGTACAGTGACTAATTTGGATTCATGTGATCTCTTTCTCAGGCACGTCTGCCCAACTAACAAACTCTGTGATTATCTCTTAATGTGACAATCAGTCCAGCTGCCCCTGAACACAGCCGCTACACACCAGAAATCACAAGCCCAGTTTGCTCAGTGTTTACTAGACTTGACTCAAGTTCACGCACAATTATTTTGATTTACTCTTCCTGAGCCTCACCAATATGTCCAGAATACACGCACAAAAAAACTCCCCGGGTATCAGCCAGCGCAGTGCGATAAAATCTTACTACTGTTGTGTTGTTGTTTTTTGTCTGAACCAGCTACAGTCATGACAAGACGTTTTGTTCCGCTACTTGAATTCCATTTTTTATCTCATTGCACTGGATATCCCCACCCACAGTAAAATCTCATTGGCTCACGGTAAATTGCAAATCAGATATGTTCTGATTGGCTGTGATTCACTCTTTGCACAGTATTTTAGGGTGACAGACAAAAAAATACTATACAAAAAAAATTATATGCATCTTGATGCTTCTTACTGAATTTACAGTATAAATTCCTCATAATTCTAATAATACATGAAAGGTTAGTAACAGCAAGCTGCTCTGCATGCAGTTAATCTCACCTGTCGTAACCATCACTAGTAATGCAAAAAGATACAATGATATTCAAATAAAACAGATGAAATGTGTGAGAGAAACTGACAGATGACTGGAGCATATTGCTGGAGTTTGGGTGTTAGCCAGCACTCTGTTTCCAAAGATGCATTCAGGTCAAATAAATACTGGGCGTTTATAATCACTCTGCATGTATGTTTCTTATTCATCCATGATCGTTTCCTGTGTGGGAAATGAGCAGGTAATGTTCAGATCAACTGCCATCTGAAAACAGGCATTGTAAAAGATGTTTATTAGAGGTCTCTCAGTGGACACTCTCAGAAGATCTGTGAATTCTTCAGGAAATGGCTTTTATTTACCGGAGCTCTGCAGACACATAGCGTGTTCTCTGGATATTCAGCAGTCTGTGGATGATTTGACTGCAACACCAGCTTATGTTTGTGAGGTGGCAGTCAGAACCGTCAGATGATGCTGTTTTTCATCTTAAAATCATTGAGTTCTGCTGAACGGAAGAAACAGAGAAGGAAATGTGCATTGAACAGCTGAACTATCAGTCACAGTGATGAGAGTCAAAATCTGCAGCAGTCACCTGTCTGCCTTCTGTCGGAGTATCTGTCAATCTCAGGAGCCTGTGATGTGCAGTAGAAACAGGAGCTCTAGCACAAGGCTTCTCAAATGCCCTACAGGGGAAACAATTATACATTTACCCCCAAGAACACATTTCATCTTGAATCATGTTGATACCATTTATATGTTTCAAAACAGTGTTGTCCTTTTGTTCAAATTGCTTTTGGAATCAACAACACTTATACTTTTTAAGTCTTCTTAAAAGCTTTCATAAAGTCAACAGTAACAAGATTAAAATAGTTCTAATAAACCCAAGCATTAGAACTAGTTTAAAGTTTCCCTGTGTTCTGATCATACAGCACAATTTTATAATTTAAAGGAACTTATTTCACAGCCCTCCGGCTGGATTGACCACCAGGGGCCCTGGATCCCACTTTGAAAAGCCATGTTCTAGCATGCCTTCAGTACTGCTGGGCTCAGTCCAGCTTTACTGTGTATTTGTGATGCAGACAGAGCGACACTGAGTTCATTTAGTTGACAGTGACAAGCTAATCAGTACTTTGGAGGAATTTAATGTAATGAGACTGTAAGGAGACTCGACTGCTTCAGTTCTAGAGCCAAAATAATCTTTGAATTGCTCATATTGTTAAAACAAGTTGTGTCCCAAAGGATGTGCTATACACTGTGCACTTACACTGTACTCAATACTTCTGTAATTTACAGTGCACACATTTACAGTATTTATTCTAGAACTCTCAGAATAGTGCATGAGTATTAGCACTGTTTTAAACAGTACAGTATGTTAGGGCTTACTTAGGTGTAGAAAGAATTGATTCATATCTCATATTTGTCAGTTATCATCAATTATACAATCACATGCACAAAGACCCCCCATATTCTACACAGCAGTGGTGTATGAGCAGAGTCATGCCTGACTTAGTGTAGAAATGTTTCTTGCCTCTCTCATCTATGTGCTGCTTGTAACATCATCTGCGCTCCTCCAACAGTCCGGCGAGTTCCGCCGCGTTTCTCAATCCCGCCCACCAACCATGAGGTGATGCCAGGTGGCAGTGTTAACCTCACCTGCGTGGCGGTGGGCGCTCCCATGCCCTATGTGAAGTGGATGAAGGGTGAAGTTGAGCTCACCAAGGAGGAGGAGATGCCTATTGGCCGAAATGTGCTGGAGCTTACAAACATCCGCCAATCAGCTAACTACACCTGTGTGGCTATTTCCTCTTTGGGCATGATTGACACCACGGCTCAGGTCACTGTTAAAGGTAAGAGACTTCTGGCCTCATAACACAAGAACTCAGAAATGCAGTTCCTAATTTGATATGTTTGTACTTTTAGCTTCAGATGTGGCTTTAATCAGTTCCTGGAGGTCCATTGACCTGCAGAGTTTAGCTCCAGCTTTCTCTAACACACCTGCCTGGATGTTTCTAGCAAGGACCTTGATTAGCTGCTTCAGATGTATTTTTATTAGTATTGGAAACAAAAATAATTTTGGTAAAACAATCAGACATCACTACCATCTTATAGTCTAAAGTATTAGTTTAGAATATAGAATATAAATACAAGTGGAATTCAACAGAAATATTTATACTCAAGCAGTAGGATTACAAACACCTGCTGAAATACAATAATGAAGTATTACAATAATGTATTGCAAAAATACAATAATATTTCTACATCTCTGGTTGCTTGGTAAAATTAAATTGAAAGAGTAAATTCATTTTTTGTCTTAACCTCATATAATCCACCCTTCTCCAGCTCATGATGATAGAAACTGTGTATTTGAAGTCTGAGATTATCTGTGACACTCACAAACAATCTCGTCAATATCACACTCATGGGGATTCCAGCAACCCAGACAGCGCGTATGCAATCATCTCATTAATGTTTCATCACAGCTGTGATTTGATGATGAGATCTTTCTCCTCCACTTATCCTCGACAGAGCCAGCAAACTCTCTGAACTCCACCGCATCATGACGGATTATTTTTAGGGCTTCGCTAATTAATCCATTTGAAACGTTTGTTTGCGTGTGAAATGTTTATGTGTGAGTGCTTTCCATTAGTCTGCCGCTTTGTGCTGGTTTGCTCAGGCAAGCGTTTGGAAACGGTTGAAATCAGGGCTGTTAATTTAACGTTAAACATAAATATATACCTTTACCAAATATGTACCTTAACAAATATATACCTTTAAATGAATTATTTAAATTAATTAAATGCTTTTCATGCAATTTAATCTGTAAAGTTGTAAGCAATTTGCAGCTTTAGTAATAATCTAATTGAATATGCATTACTTTTTTAAATATAAACTGTTAAAACCTCAAGCATTTGTTATTGTATCCAGGGAGGAATTTAAAGCCAGAGTCAAAGAGAATGTGAGGAGTTTCAGCATTAGCATTGATCAGATCAAATCATTTCTTATGCTGATACATGATCCTGTTAGCTGATCCTAAAATCGTGAGTTCTGATCTTAATACCGTGCGTTCTGATCTTAATACCGTGCGTTCCGATCTTAATACCGTGCGTTCCGATCTTAATACCGTGCGTTCCGATCTTAATACCGTGCGTTCCGAGCTTAATACCGTGCGTTCCGATCTTAATACCGTGCGATCCGAGCTTAATACCGTGCGATCCGAGCTTAATACCGTGCGTTCCGAGCTTAATACCGTGCGATCCGAGCTTAATACCGTGCGATCCGAGCTTAATACCGTGTGATCCGAGCTTAATACCGTGTGTTCCGAGCTTAATACCGTGTGATCCATTTGAGTCGCTATTTGAGTCCATTTCAGGAGCTATTTTATGACAATGTAGGCACTTTTCTGGTCGCTATGGGAATGGGGTGACCTGACTGCACTGTTCAATGACAGAGAGGCAGAATAATGGTAATGACAGCATCTGTAATGGAGAATGATATTGTGCCAGATGACAGGTCATTACTAAGTGACTGCTTTTAAATATCTATAATTAAAAGAACATGTTATATACTGTTCTACTTTACAAAAATTTATAAATATTACATTTATTAATGTTCATTATAACTTACATTTTCAATCGATATATATACAAACCATTAACACTGCAGTACTCAGTGGTCTCATAAGTTCATAAGTTAAATGGTATTAAACTAATGAAGTTAAATCAGTTTTACTGTGGTCACTCTTTTGGATTTATTTTACAGTAATGGCTGACTGTTCATTATCTCTGCCCGTTCTCAGCTCTGCCCCGCCCACCCACCTCTCTGATCGTCACGGAAACCACCGCCACCAGCGTAACTCTGACGTGGGACTCTGGGAACCCTGAACCCGTGTCATATTATGTGATTCAGTACCGGGCCAAGATCTCAGACAACGGATTTCAGGAAGTGGACGGTGTGGCCTCCACCCGCTACAGCATTGGTGGTTTGAGCCCGTTCTCTGAGTATGAATTCCGCATCATGGCGGTCAATAACATCGGCCGTGGGCCACCCAGCGGGACAGTGGAGACACGCACCAGTGAGCAGGCGCCCTCGTCGCCCCCCCTGCGGGTTCAGGCGCGGATGTTGAGCGCCACCACCATGCTGGTACAGTGGGAGCCACCCGAAGAGCCCAACGGACAGATTAGAGGGTATCGAGTGTACTACACAACTGACCTGCACTTGCCCCTCAGCACCTGGCAGAAACACAACACAGAGGACAGCAGCCTGACCACCATCTCCGGCCTGGTGCCCGACATCACATATGGGCTCCGTGTGCTGGCGTTCACGTCCGTGGGTGATGGTCCTCCCTCAGATGTACTGCAGGTTAAAACACAGCAAGGAGGTGAGCTGTGTTTTTATGATAACATACAGCAAACAACATCTGCGAAAAATGTTACATGACACGCTTGGAATCTGAGAGAATCCCTGATATAAAAGAGATTCTCTGATTGTTTACACTGTGGCAGTAAACTCATGCTAGTTTTCTGTTTGGATTTGTTTTATTTTAGTACAAACTATTGTTGGGGTCAAATGACCACAGAAAGTGATAATCTTATGATCCAGTCACATTTCTGTGCATTCCTACACCGTGATGCAACTTTACATTGTTGTATTAAGAATCATGAGTATGAATAGAAAGCCCTTATAAGGGAATGCAGACGGGCCTGTATGTCTCTCTGACCGCAGTCCCGGCCCAGCCCACCGGCTTTGAGGCAGAGGCGGAGCTTGACACGCGGATCATGCTGTCGTGGCTGTGGCCCGTCCAGGACCAGATCATCAAGTACGAGCTGATATACTGGCAGTCTGAATCTGAGAACAAGGTACAAGTCAAAACACAGCAAAGGTCTTCACTGAATCTGCATTGTGTGTGTGTGTGTGGAATGAAATATTACCATGTTAGTCATGTTGATTTTACATGAAATAAACAGGTGACCCACTACATTGGCCAAACAGGAAGTATTCTGCAGCGCACACTGAATAAAAGTACTGTATCCCACAATGCAATGGGTTTCCATTGGCAGTGTGATTAATAACCTAGAAATATTAACCGTGATATCTAAGATAATATATCTGTATCTTATCTGTGACAAATTTGAACACATCCCCAAAAATTTAAGACATTTTTATAGAAAATTGGAAAAAAACAGAAACTTTTTTATATACGTTTGTGCAGTGTACAGTATATATAATGCAGTTACAGTAGTATTCTGTGCTGCCTATATATGTGTCTCACTCTGTCTTTGTCCTGTTCTTCACAGCATCACGTCACCTTTAATCCAGCTGCTGCTTATGCTGTTGAAGGCCTAAAGCCAGACACACTCTACAAGTTCTCATTGGCCGCTCGCTCTGAAATGGGGCTGGGTGTGTTTACACAACCCATAGAGGCCCGGACGGCTCAGTCCAGTGAGTGCCACCTGTTCTCTGACTATATACAGTATAGCAGTTCATATCGGCCTAATGCTTCTGTTGAAGCCTGTTATTATGGTCTGTTTTAGGTCATATCAACATTCATATTTGTAATTGTGCTTTATAATAAGCTAGATTTACATTCAGTTCCGGAAAGTTGTTGTGGAAAACAATAGGAACATATGGCATTATGCTCCTATTATAACCTCAGGGAATGTTTTTTATTGTTTTCTAGTAAAAAACAAACTTTCTAAACAAGATGCATTAACTTGAGGAGAAAAACCGTCCTTTACCTTATATAATGTTGCTTTTCAAGTGAAATTATCTTGATTTAAGTATGATTAGATTGTCTTTATACTAGAAAACAAGGCAGCAATTCTGTCCAAAGCGTTTTTCTTGAGGTTGGTAGTTTGAGGATTTTCATGTTCCATTTGTGTTATTTCACCCTAATAACAAAACATAATAATATGCTTTAACATAATAAAGCTTCTGATGTCAGCAGGTCTGTGTTTTCCAGAGCAGAGCTTCTGGTCTTTCAGCTGATTCCAGCAGTCTGACTGTATGAAAAGCGCTGTATTCTCACCAGTAAAGGTCAGACTGTTCGCTCAGAGCTCATTCAGAGCCGCAGTGATCTCTGAGCATGACACGCTGACTGTACGTGTGTGTATTCTCTGTGCTGTCAAAGTGACGCAGACCGTTCACCTTAATCTGTGTCCTCATCTTCCTCTGGCTCCAGAGATACAGACTAAAGCTGAGATATTTATGACAGCTCCTCAGAGAGGTCTTCTGCTATTCACAGCTGTTTGTTACTTGTGTTGACTTTAAGATCTGTTCCCACAGAAACACTAGCTCTCTCCTTTATGTCTCCACATCCATTTATTTCCATCTAGAGAGTCAAAGTATCCTTAAAGACTTGAGAGACCAGAATCTCTCTCTCTGTTCCAGAGCTCTAGTGTACTGCCCACTGCCTGTGTCCTGTATCTGATTCAGAGTGCTCTGTATAGGCAGCAAATACAAATCACACAGATGTCTCATCTCAAATGAAGCAAACAGGAGATATGACTAACAGTTGATTCAGTAGAGCTTGATGTTAGCATGTTGTTAAACTAATGCTGTTTAGTTAAAGCTAACTAATACAGTGTAGAGCTGACCATTTTAAAGACACACCATCTTTGGATACACTAAAAGACACGTGATTCAGCCAGCAGGTTTTTTAAAGACCACAGTAAAATGTCATTTGCACATCACTTCATGATCTAAAGTATTTCAGAATTAAACAGGATATAAACAATGAAGAAAGACTGCTGGGCAGGACTTGTTTTTACTAACTGGATACTATAAAGTGGGTGTACAATTCTAGAATTGGGGTTTCAGATCAAGGGCTTGAAAAGCAGTTACATTTTGATCAGGTCATGAGGTGCTTTAGTTGAATAGCAAGCATGATTTGTTCATAATAAAAGAATGAGTGTGTGTATGAACAGACGGGCAGTTCAGTAGAGTGCGGAACTGAGATTTCTCTGTGACTCGTCACACCTCTTCAGTCTCTCATTCTTCTATCACTCTGTCATTCTCTTCTCAACCCTCCTTTGCTGTCTTACCTGTGACTTTCCAGTCACCACCACCCGCTCTTTCACTCTCTCTCTCTCTTTCTCTTTTCCCTCTCTCATCTTCTTTCTCTTTTACTGTTTTCTATCACTTTGTCCTCTCTCAAAACCATGTGCCCATTTTCTCATATTTTTCATTATGCTTTCCTCACAGTTTTCTTCCACTTCAGCTCCCTCATGAATGTCTCCAGATGTGTCCAGTCTCTTTCTCATCCTGTATCAGTTGTTTTCCTCAAAGTTTTTTCTTTCTGTGTAATCTCATTTTCTCACCCAGTTCTCTCACCTTTTCTAACACTTATCTCTTTGTTTTTCCTCATGGTTTCTGCTTTAGCTATCATCTTCTATCATTCACACACAGGTTTGTTATTCTTCTGTGTTTAAACAGCAATCCTTCTTTACAGTAAAATTGGTTAGCTTGAAATTTCAATAATGTTTTGGTGTCTGCTCTGCTCATCAAAACACAGGAGTGAAACAGTTATCCTCTCATCACCAGCACAATGTACTGGACAGATAACATAGAGCCAACTGACTGTTATTGATCAGGACCCTGACACAAAGCAGAGGGCTCCTATATCACCTTGAAGTGCTTTATTTTGCTGTACTGACCATGTGACTGTACATTATTCAAATGATTACACAGTCACTTAACAAATAGATAAATGTACCACAAGAGAATTCAGTTGATCATTCAGCCAATGAGAGTCCAGTATTCCAGAGACGTGTAATAATGCTAGCTGTGTTTGTCGTGTTCTCAGGATGAAAGAAAGTGAAGCTGTTGGATTTTCTGTGAATTCAAGTGATTTTAAAAAAAATTCATCAGTCTCTTTTGTTAGAAAATACATGTTGTTTCTGTCACACAGGCATAAACACACACACAGAAGTGAATCAACAGTCGCTGCTTCATTCTCTCCACAAAGCAAAATATCTAGAATGTGCAGACTAATTTAAAAGTCCTAAAAAGCCATTAATATGCTTAGAAAACCCAGGAGTGCCTCCATTAACAAATTCTATCTAAAAGAACCAGTTCAGTGAGCTGAAGAAACTACAACGTAACATCAATAACTTATTTATAAATCAGCATAATCTCACACAGGAAACGACACAGTTTCACTGTGCTGTACCATCACAACTTGTCCGAGAATTCAGTGAAGTGTTTCCAGGTTCATATGATTATCATATCGCAGAAGTCAAGGCAAGAAGGTTTGAAACTGCAGTGACAGATTTGAGAGCTTGTAGGTGCCTATTTGTGGTTGTACTGGGACTGTGAATTTAAGAAAATATGTAAATATGAGCTAAACTTTTGTGTCTGTCATTTTATTCCTGTGAATGTGGTTTTACACATTCGTGACTATTTGTCTCCATCTTCAAATTCAGAACAAATTCAGTGTGAGATTATTGTCCACGAGTGCAAATCTCAACATTTAGCTTCAGATTTTTATCGTACAGGTTTTCACATAAGGGCTGTGAGTGTAAGTTATATATTATGGTAATATTTATACATTTGAAATCAAAAAGAAAACTTAAATTAAATCATGTAAAAGGTCACAGAAGTGCACTGAGCCCAGAGCATCATTTCCTCATGAGAGTGTGTTGATCATAGAATCAGCTCAAGGACTCTAGAGTAATGGCTCTTGTTAGGAAGATGAAAAAACTAAGGTCTTGCCAAGAACTATTAAAGTCCTGAACTCATGCATTCTTCCTGCACCCCCCCTTCCAGCCCCATCCGCCCCCCCACAGGAAGTGCACCTGCTCAGTCTCTCCTCCACCAGCATCATGGTGAGTTGGGCGGCTCCCCCAGCCACTAGTCGCCATGGCAACATCATCAGGTATTCTCTGGCCTATCAAGGGGTGTCGGGTGAGGACCAGCAGCGCCATGAGGTGCGAAACATCCCCGCAGATGTGTCCAGCTATGTGCTGGAGGGGTTGGAGAAATGGACAGAGTACATGGTGTGTGTCAGGGCACACACTGATGTGGGGCCCGGACCAGAGAGCCACAGCACCAGCATCAGAACCAAAGAGGATGGTAATGCTCCAGAACAGCTCTCTGCTTCTAACTGAGTTGGGAAACTCACCTAAACTAACTCCACTTTCGGTGTCTAGTCTGGTACCAGGTTACCGGACTGAACAGCCTGATTCAATGCTTTCCTCTGAGGGTTTTTCTCTTTCCTGCTCTTGCTGTGCTCCTCACTGATGTTAATGTGCAGCTCTTGCACATGAGAATGAGAGAGAGGTGACAGGAGTTTGAGACAGCCGGAGTCAGGCTCTGTGTGTGTAGCAGTGTGAACGTTCAGACCACTGGTGCTGTATTATGTTGTGAGTCACTCATCGCTCTGTAATGAAAAGACTTTGGTGGAGAAAAGTGCAGAGAACGTGTGGGCGATCATTGTGATTTCCACACTCTCCCTGATGCAGCCACACACTAGTCTAAAGGCAGACTTCTCCAGAGAAAGTTCTTGTAGCTGCAGCAGCCACCATCATCTTACAGGTTACTGGAATTGTGGAATAATTTAAACTTGGTGTAATAGAAATGCTTTTGAAAGACCTACAGCAGACCCTTGCATATCTACAGACCTAAAGATTATACTGACTTTTGCTTGGCTCTTTTAAATTCAGGCCAATCCACCAGCTAAACAGAACACGGCTCATCTCCGTCACATCACCCTGGCAACCACATGCAGTACATCAGCCCTGCATTGTGTTGATGGGTTTTTATCAGACAAGCACCATTTCGATTTTCTTTGTAGAAAATGTACAAATCTGCAGTGTACAAATTACAACTGCCACACAACTGTGTGTGTGTGTGTGTGTGTTTTAAGCTGCACATTTGTGTCTCCACTGTGCTCAGCAATTTGACAGGTGGTGAATGCCGGAATAACGTGTCCTATGCCTGTTGATATCTGTCAGTTAAACCATGCAGTCTTTCTCTCTCGGTTTCTTGTTCCTGGAGGCAGTGTTTTTGTTTTGAGTGGTTGTTACAAGCTCTGGTTTTAGGTGTTATTCAGGTGTTGGTTAAAAGTGTTTCCTCATTCTGATCCATTCTGGCATTTTGGCCCACTGTCGGCCATGCAGCCCTGTACAAAACAGTACTTCTGATTGACATGTTTTTTCTCATTATTTAACTAGATTATTTCTTTTTGAATGGATGTGTGTGTGGCTCTTGCCAGTGCAGAAAATGGCACAGCTCCAGCGTAAATCTATTTTAATCATCTATTTCTGATTACTGATTTTACTGTTGTTGCAGATTGGAAAAGTAACAGCACAGCTTTTCACAACCTCTAACCCCATATTTGAGCAACAGTAGTTGTGATGTTCAGCTTCGCAAAACACATTTAGTCCCACTGTTTTAAAGTTGACTCTCTGAACTTTGTGTTTTAGTTTGAAGTCCTGTAGGAGGGTTATTAATCAGCCCACAACTGGATAAATCAAGCTATTGATTGTTTCTCTTGCATTCTCTGAGGAGAATAATGTGCTGTTTTGGCTGATAAGGGTTTAACACCCCTCACAGAAGGCTCCTTCTTACCTTTCCCACCCATTCACAGACACTCCTGACATCCAGAAGAAACACAGAAATATTGAGGTGAAAACTGCTTGTGCTTGTTAGTGAATAACAAACAGAAAAGAGTATTTCTACATTTCTGAACCACTTAACTTGTGTATTCCTAGAAATCAAACAAACGCTGCAGTGTGAGACCTCTGAGCCTGATGGTTAAGCACCGCACAGTTATAAATGTCTTACACACACACAATGAATGTGACTGTGTGCTTTGATCAAGGTCACGGCACACAGAATTTAAATGCGGGAGGCCAGCGGAGCTGTATTAGAAGTTCTCAGAGGAGTTTATTATCTTAAACACAGCCCCGCATGACGCTGCATGCGGCATATTAGCTGTGTGTGATTGGATGCGCTCTGTGATGCATGAGGCAGACCTCAGCAGAACCCGTCCTGGCTTCACACTTCATACAGGCTTGCTGGAGAAGCTCCATATGTCTCAGGTGATGTCTGATCTTTATGGGTCTGCTGATCAGGTGCAATTTCCCTGTGATGTTGCCTTCACGCCTGAAGCTGTGGCTGGTGTGCTTTAGACGCTCACATGGGTTGCAGTGGCTGTGAGCACAGAGAAGCACCAGAGCCTAGCATGAACCCTTCCTGTTAGTCTCTCCACCAGCGTTTCCATGGAGACCTGCTGTAGGATGAGAGGAAGAAAATGAGAAGGTTCAGAGAAGTTAAACCTCAGGATGGGAACAGCTGCTTGAGGAACAAATCCTGGAGTTTCATCCCTGACAGGAAACTGTTTGTTCTATCAACAGTTTTTGTGGCATAATATCAATAACACAGAAAATAATATTTTCATTTATTTATTTTTATTGTGGGATTGTTTTCTGTGCTAATCATGTTATGTTATAAATACTATTGATAGAGCTAAATAAAAAATATGTGTATATGCTTCTGCAAGATGTCAGAGTTTCATGTGAACCCCTTTCACACACACAATTGTGTTGATGTGTTTTTGAGCTCTGTTGACTGAAGGTCAGAGCAGGATTCTGCAGCCAGACATTTATACAGTCAGTTAACAGCCCTCTACCGCTGATTTTCAGCAGCTGAACCTTCATACATGTTCCTGCACTCTGAACTGTAACTTCTGGAAGGGGAAATGATGTTTTTCTGTGTGGGTATTAATTTCTTAACGCTGTGCTTTTTAACCTTCACCTTGTCTTTACTCCCTTCACCACCTCTTCTGCTGACTATCAGTCGACTGTCATTAACATCTACTGAACTGTAGAGGAGCTGATCTGATCTAGCTTCTGTGTTACGGTGTGTTTTTTTTTTTTTTTTGGTGAAACGTGTCTCCCGCACTCTCTGTTGAAACACTTGTGAAATGATTGTTTAAAGGGTGGTTGAGCAATAGCTGTGATGTTTGTGCATGGCTAAGTTGTAAAGTTCCTCTCTGTCTCACGCAGTGCCCGGCGCTCCTCCACGCAGGGTTGAGTTGGATAACGTGAACGCCACGGCCCTGCGTGTGTCATGGAAACCTCCTCTGCAGCAGAAGCAGCACGGACAGATCCATGGCTATCAGGTGGTGTATTCACGACTGGAGAACGGGGAGCCCCGCGGGCAGCCCAGCATCCTGGACGTGGCCCTGCCTGATGCGCAGGTACTGATTTGCGCTCACACACACCCACTGCAGCCATTTACTGTCCAACAGACATCATCACCTGCACCAGTTATTGGAACATGTTACTCATATGTTACTCATACAACTTTGCAAGCGCATGACTGTGTGTTTCTGTGAAGTCTGTATATAATCCATTATGAAGATACTGTACTCTAATGCATGTATAGCACCTCATCATGCATCTTTATGTTGTGTGTTCATGTGAATAGACTCTTGAGCTTTCTGTTCTGTTCACCAGAGTTGCACATGTTGGAGAACAAGTGGGAAGTGTTTTAATCATAAGAGGGTGATTAACCTGCAGAGGGATGATCCAAACTCACTCACTCAAGTTCATATTAATACAGATTGGAGAGAAATTCATTTTTGGTGACATGGATCTGCTGCTGCAGTGGTGCTCTAAGTATTCATGAAGGGAGATCTGAGCTTCAGGAGGAGGATTGCTCCTCTGCATTTAGCCACTGTCTGACTGCAGATATCTGCCACTCCATGAGTTTACTGGTGTGTGTGTGTGATGGAAGCACAGAGCGTGATGACTCAGTGTGTGTACTGCTGGAAGACCTGCTCCTCGTGAATGTCAGAGTTCTAGGGCGAGAGTCTGAAAGTTCTGACAGATGGACTGTGAGTCCATCTGAACGCAGGCCTGCCTGGTTCCTGTAGGCTTCAGTGTTGGGTTTCTCTGAAGAGTGTTGAATCTCTTAATGCTGCTGTTAACACAACGGTGATTTTGTTTTTCTTTTTGTTTCCTGCAGATAAAACCATGGCACCTCTTTTCCCTCCATCACCCTCATTCTTGTCTTATCTCGAACAAGATTCTCGCATCTCTGCACGGTTATTAGACACACACTTCATACATGCATCTGTTTGGCACACTAGCTTGCCAGTTTGAGTGTGTACACAGCTTAATTGTTTAACACTTAAATCAGGCAAAAATATCTGCATGTTCTTGTAAATATCTGTAATCAGTAGATTTCTAAGTGAACTTTGCTGCCAATTACTTTTATCTGCATTGAAAAAAACAAAAAAACATTTGTTAATGTATGCAGCAGCACAAAGTATAGAAAATAAAGTAAACTAATAATGGAAATTTCACTAAATAATACAATAGTGTGCCGAGTAAAATGAAAAATAATATCACATAACATCATATTAACATCATTTACATCATATCATATTAACAGTCAAATTATAACAATCATGAAGTCTCTCTCTCTTTCTCTGCCTCTCTAAGTCTCTCTCTCATTTCTCAGTGTCTCTGCTGTTGGTTCTGCATCTGTTCCTGGTCTTTCATAATGACTGCCAGCTTGGCACTGGAGTGCTTTCCACATTTTCACATTAGAATCAATAAGCAGCCAGTTTGCTTGTTTTCTGTTCAGAAATGCCAAATGGAGTTTGTTGTGGACGCAGGGCTGAGAGAGAATGAGTTTGGGCAGAAGTCTGCTGGCTCATTTATCTGCGGGTGATGGATTGAATCTGTGAAGCTCGTGCTGAATCATTTTGAGTGATGTTACTTTCGGGGGTTTCGAAGATTGCTCTTTCTCGCTCATGTTTATGGCCGCTGTGTCCTGGCCTGGATGATATGAAGCGAATCTCGGCTGTCAGTGCTGGTGAAGTCTGTCTTGCAGTTATGTTCACCGGGCCCTGAGAAAGTGAAATCAAAGAACTGAGTGACGTCTTTTAGAAATCTGCATAAAACAGGGTTGTTTTGAGTTGCATACTGTTGTTTAGCTGTTTCGTACTGCCATTTATCCCTGAGCAGAGATGGAATGAGAATTTCACAGTGAGTGTACCGGGACCTGGACCTCACACCCAGAAAAGCAGAAGTGAGAAGTGAGTGTGTCTGGTCTGCAGCTGAGATCTTTTAATGGCTGCACTCAGATGTGGACAGTCTCTGTTTAATAGCCCGTCTTTCTGCTTGTTCTCCCTCGACTGATTAAAACACTCAACAGAATGACGTGGAACTTTAAGATGTGGTGCTTTAAACACTGTTACATTAATCTTTGATTAGCTGCTCCTCTCTGGGTTTTATAGCACTTTACGCAGCTGTGCTGTAACCACTGTCCATTCAGTCCTAACAATTAAAGTAATTTAGTTGTTCTTTGTTACATATTAGGTTCAGAAATTAACCCTTTTAATCAAGAATCAATTTTCACTGAAGATCTTTGGAAGCTCTTTGGTTCCATGCAAACATTTCTTGAACGTGTTTCTAGGCTCTTTAACAGCCACATTGGTGTTCTAAACTAGAATGTGAAGTTCCAAGCAGGTGTTCTCAAACCTCTGGAGGATTATCGTGGAATTCACGGGGTTTCTGGGATTGGCAAGGTTAAATTAAAATAGCTTTTTGTTTGCAGAAGCTTTTGGAGGACGTTTGATTTGGATTCTGTGTGAAGGAACTTCTCTGTGGATTGAGTTGTAGGCAGGTAAAGGGTGTCGGCAGACGGTTTTTGTTTTCATACCTGAAGATCTCTGTGATCCTCTGCGTGTGAGCGAACGAGAGAAAGAGAGGGAGAGAAAAGCTATGAAGCATGAGGCAAGTCTTATCAGATGAGACATGCTGTCAAAGTCTGATCTATGTCTCCTTCAGTGCGGCAGAGGGTGTGTGTGATGACCGGGTCACTGGAAGAGAGAGAGAGATGGAGACAGAGATACAGAGAAAGAACGCACTGAGGCTCACATTATAGGAGGAGAGGAGAAATCTGTGGTAAACAAGACATTCATTCCCAAGCAGGGCGGCATAATGGCCTTTATTTGCTGAATATAAAGGAGGACATGTTGACCTGCGATTTTTACAAGGATTCAATTTGTGTGTCTGTTCTCATAAAAAGGAAAAACCATAAATGAGATCTCTGTAATATCTCAATTGTTTCTAACAGACAGGCATGAGAATATAGTAGAGAACAGATAGATAGGTTGACTATTGATTGGTTGCATATCCACTTTATCTGAGCCAGTAATCTTACATGTGTCTTCTGTAGAGCTGTAGATGAGTGCTCAACAGCGTCCAGGGATTCTGCAGCTCTGGAACCTGGAAATATGGGGGAATTTTAAAATCATGATTTGGAAAAGACTTAATGTCTTACGTCAAAGAAATTCCTGCACATATTCTCTGATGGTCTCAAATTAGGCTCCGAATTGCTAAGATACCAATCCTGTGATGTGAAGTTGCAGATGTAAATGTGATCACAAGTATTTCTCCTCACCTTCAAGGCCAAACTGTCTGAGTTTTTCTGTTTACACTAACTGCATTGATCAATATTCCTATATGTATTGTCTTGTTGGTGTCTGTCTCTCACTGCAGGTCTCTGAAGTATGTTGAGCTATGAAAGAGCAACATCTGAAAAATAACTTTTGTCTGGGTTTATGAGTGCCATTCTGTGTGATTTGAATGTTTTTTCAGATTAACACATACATGATGTTAGATGTGAAGGATGTTCTGTGTTTGATCAAGCAGTTTAAAAATGTGAGTGATCAAAGTTCATTTAGTATTTGATGAAGAACTGTAAACTTCTTCATTCCACCTATAGCATGCGCTGCTTTCAAACCCCTGCAGAACGAAGCCAGAGCCATTAAAACAGAGTCTAAACACTGCAGCCTCCAGCGCAGATATCACATCTCAATTCAATATTTAGAGGAAATACCTGCAATCCAACAAATGTGATGACGTGGGTGTGTAAGAGAAGAGAGAGAGAGAGAGAGAGAGAGGTGGTGCTAATGGAAGCTTTTATCAGCCCAAAGTGATAGGTGACTCTCAAACACAAAATGAGCTTGAATGTGTGCTGAGTGATATAACAATTTAACAGCACAGAGGGTTGCTGTGGCATCATATTTCATCATTTTCCTCACATTTGCCCAAACCTGTAAAGCATAAAGCGTAAAGATGTGGCGTAGCGCCACATCTGCTAGACAGGAATGTAAAATAGGACATTACTCACTTCTCTCTGTTCTTATTGTGAAGCACCAACAGTACTGAAACCAAATTACTGCCCATCTTCATCAGAGAGAGAGAGAGAGAGAGAGAGAGAGAGATGCCAGCACCTTTGGCAGTTGAAATGATTAAAAAACAGAAGAAACTTTTACGTTAATCTCAGCATTGTATCTCATATCACAGCTGCTAAATTACACTCTGAGGTGCATCAAAGTATCAGACAAACGTTTGGAGATGTAGCATTCCCTCTAAATATGAGTGTCATCAGTGTTTCTTCTTAATATAGAGAATATGAAAGTATGTAGCAATGAAGTATTTTACTGCTTTGCTTCACAATACCAACAAAACCATTTACTGTCATGGTGAACAGCATCATTCTCAGACGGCATATCTTCAGGAAAAACTTTCCAAAGTCCACACTCTGACTGGCTTTCTTTATGCAGTGCACAGGTTTTTATTACTCATCTGTAAAAGAAAGTCGTGTTTACAGGTCCCCAGACTGCTACATTGAACTAGTCTTTAGTTATGGAAGCTTGCAAGGGTCATGTCATGTTTTGTAATCCAAGAGTGTAAAGATGTTTCGCATTTAGGAAACGAGATGTAGTCATTAGTCATTATAAGTCATTCATAGGTTTGTAGGTTGTATAAACGCTGTGGTGATTTTAAAACATGGCCCTTGTTGTTTGAGTAGAGTGACATCTCAGCCAACAGCTTGAGTATAGAGCCACGGCTGTTTGTTGACTGACAGATATCAGCTGACAACCTGTCTGGTAGTTAGCCGTGAGTCTTCCCATCTTAGTGGGCGGGTTTTGGCCAAAATAACCTGCCATGTGACTTAGATTTTATCATGATGGTCAAAATTCTGTCTGTGAGACTGTGTGCGTGCTGGTTTGTGATGAAAGCGTTTTGGAAGGGTCTGGAGGTGCTGTGTGTTTTATTTGCTGTTTGTCAGCAGGGTTATGGAGCGCAATAAAAAATCCCTCCATCTCTGAGCCGATGACTGCTGTTGATGTACATCTCGGGGAAAACGGCAATCCCTGAATTTGCATCAGCCATAAGAGGAGAATCACCCTGCCTCCTCCAACATGTGCAGGACATGAGACGTGACACGCACGTGTGTATGTGTGCGTGTTTGAGGGGAATAAGGGAAACATTCCTGTGCTGAATAAGCAGATATTTTTTAACCTCTGAAAGTAAAACTTAATCTCCTCTTACTGACAGAGGGGCCAGATCATCAGCCACAGTGTGTATGTGTGTGTGCGTGCGTGTATTACAATCTATTAAACCATTTCCCCTTTTTAATATCCAATTTTTCTCCCACACACACAAATAAGATGCAGAAGGTATTTTAGCTCCTTTATAACGTGCATGTTTACAGCATGGTACTTGAATATATATATTACATTACATTACATATTTACACCACTTTAATAATGTTGATACATTGGTACATGTTGATGTGTTTGTTATTGGTAAGCTGTAATGAGGAGACAGTCAGTCAGGTGAAGATGCTGTAAACTATGTTTGCAGGGGTAATGAACAGGTTACCAGGGTGACTGTTACTTTCAGGCATCGTGGTTTATTCAGTCAGAATAATATCATGTCAGTGAAGGTCTCTCAGCTTGAGTTTGGGGGTTTCTGGATATGTGTGATGTTGCAGTGGCTTACAGAGGTAAAGTTAAATGAATTTTGTGTCAGTTGAGACAGGAATCAGGGTGATAGGGTGTAGACTCGTCCTCAGCCACACACCCACAGACTGTCTGATGTGTACTGCACACAGATGTGACAGGAGCTTTCTGTACTTCACAAGCTTTCATTTGTTTGACTGTGCGTATGCAGCTTTTAGGAATCTGAATGCACAAGCCTGTTTAGTCCCAGCCGCTACCATCAGTTCTAGAAAAATTCCAGAAGCCAATCACAAGGTTTTAATTAATAATTAATACGTTTCATATGATAAATGATGATGTGTGCCATACTTCAAAAACCATTAAATCAGGACAAACTGCATGACTGATGTTCTGTAGTTTAATATTGACTGGTTTTCTTGTGTTTTCGTGTGGGTATAAGTGTGTGTGTGTTTAATTAGCCATATAATAGGCACATATTTTTACCCAAAAGTTAGCAAAACCTGACAAATATAAGCAAAACCTCCTTTTGGGGGCATCCTCATTGTAAAATAAGTAGGTTACGTTATATTGTTTAGAACTAGCTGTATATAAAAAACAATAGAAGTCTATGGAATGTCCCCATTAAGATAAGATAAGTAATTATGATGTGGGCATAAGGCAGGAAGACGCCTCCATCTGCCTCATGAAATTGTTGTGTGTGTGTTTTGATCACAGCCTGAAGATAAACACTTCTTTAATTCTCTCTCTTATTCTGTTGAAGCACCTTCAGCTGCACTTTGTTGAATCTGTGTTCTTCCATAAGGAAAGCAGATTAACATATTTATGAAACACAACAAAAGTAGATGCTGCTAAAATCTTTTAAATGTGTCTTTTCTCAGCTCTCCACAGATAAATGTCTGTAGCCTCTAGACTAAGTAATTATTCTACACATGTCAAATTCATTGTTCCCGTCTGGCTTTTTTATTTTGTCCACCGGAAGCGTTGCTTATTCATCTAATAAATCATCAGATTTCACCTACAGCTCATCAAAAGTCATCGCTGAGCAGCATACACAGCCCGGTTTACTTCTGTACTGTGACATTTCTGTGTGAAACAACAAGATGTTCTGTGGAAAATGAAAGTGGTCTCTAGGTCAGGTGGCTGAGGGAAGGGGCTATAAATTAAAGGGGTTATGACATCAGTTGAAAGGCAGAAATTGTTGTTACAGAGAAAAAATAATCTTTAGTCTTTGAAAAAATGCAGAGTAATGAATCATGTATAATAAGACCAGAGATACTACTCCAGTGTGTGTGACCTAACTGGATGCTGGATTGGTTAAATGCAGAGGACAAATTATAAGTATGGGTCACCGCACACATCCTGAAAAGTGAAGCCAAAGCATTTTAGTCACCCCCAGGTGGCTGGATGCAGTATAGATCATAAACCCAATCTATTACATGTAAACAAATGGGATGTGAGCCAAACTAAAACATTCTGTTACACTTCAAATATATTTTTGCAATATGGACCATGCGTTCCACTTCACGCACACTATTGCACAGACTCTGAATCAGCGCAAAAGAAAATGGAAAAGAGTGAAGGTGTGTCATCAGTCTTTCTTACACTCTGTGGCTCCAGCAGGACTGAAGACAATCCAAACCACTGAAGAGTGAATGTGAATGACAAAAGCAGTTGTTATTTCCACAGACAATGACTGACAGTTGACTTCTGTAGCACTGGAGATGAACAATCCCTCGTCTTGTGCTGCCAGGCGGCCTGCATCCCTCTTTATGTGCCCAGCTTTTTTATGTATAGAGGCTCACAGTCAACTGTCATCTACAGCTATGTTGTGTGAAATCATTCTGTCTGTATGTGGGTCTGTCTGTGCGCCCCTCTCTCTCTTTTCTATTATATTAATGAGCTGTGACAGTGATATCACTCTGAACAGATAAAGAGACTCTCTCTCAATGGTGGTCTGTTCTAGCAAAGTCTGTGTTGCCACAGGCAGCCCATCTATCATGGCTTAATGTGAACGCTAAAGTCTTCTCACATTTCAGGACTCAATGACTCCTCCAAACACTTGCCTGAGATAAGCTGAACTGCTTAAAACAGAAAATGAGGCAAAAGCAAATACGCTTTTAAGTGTGGGGACAGAGCCCCTGCCAGGCTGAAACTTTTGAATAGCTTTTGAAAGCTCTCTGTGGTGCCCATCTGCAAGAAAGTGTGAAACTGAAGATGTAGCTGTGAGGTGGGATTAAAGATGCATGTGTTTTGTGTCTGCAGGCCTGTGGTCATTTGTGTGCTAGTTTGGTAGCTCAGTAAGCATTTTGGTGCCATCCTGGGCAAATTTGGAGTCAGGTTTACCTTTTCCTGTAGAGTTAAGACAGTATTTGTTTATATATATTATGTTAGTTTAGTATATGTTTATATATATGTTTAGTTTATATGTTAGTTTAGCTGTGAAGCAGAAGGTTTCTACAGATGTTAGAGGTGCTGAATGGTTGTTATATGCCATTGTGAAGCACCTTTTGAAGAGTGTACCTACAGTAACTAAACTGCAATTTATCAAAGACATACTATTTTCATAAAGTTACACAGCCTAACACAGACCCATGCACACATTAGACACATGGAAACCATAAAACACACACCAATGTTTTTTGAGTCTTTATATGCTGGTCTGTCAGAGACCTTCAGTGTGCTGGAGCATGCTGCAGATCTGAACCCTGATGTTGAAATGAAATGAATGTAGAATTATGATCTTCTGACAGTGCTCCAGATCAGTAGGGTCATCACACATCCATCATGCAGTGATGTACACCAGACAGCTTCAGACCTGCCCTCAGCTGAGAGAAGTTTTCTTCATGCTGTGAACGTCTCACAGATACTTTAGTTATAATTCTATCAATATCAGCAGTTGAACTGATTGATCTTTTACGCAATGCCACTGTAACATGGTCTCCACCAAAATACTATTGTTATTCTTATGACCTGAAGTCATCACAGCTTAATGTTATTTCCTCCAAGCAATGTAAAATGATTGCATAATTTTTGTCATTGTGCTTCATACTTAAACTGTACTGTGATGTGAAGTCCATTAACAAATATCAATTTACATGAAGGGCAAAAACATTTACTTCCTCTGAAATAACTCTCAGAGTTAATATAAAAAAGTGAAATATATAAAATATCTCAGATCAACACAAATGATGTCTGGCAGAATGAGATACCGTTGTATCGCTCTCTCTCTCTCTCTCTCTCTCTCTCTCTCTCTCTCTCTCTCTCTCTCTCTCTCTCTCTCTCTCTCTCTCTCTCTCTCTCTCTCTCTCTCTCTCTCTCTCTCTCTCTCTCAGGAGGCCATCATCACTGGTCTGTTGCCTGAGACATCATATTCTGTTACCGTGGCAGCGTACACCACAAAGGGAGATGGAGCGCGGAGCAAAGCCAAAGTGGTGACCACAACAGGGGCAGGTGTGTTTTTTTTTTATGTGTGACATCACAGTTCATTTGAAGTTTAGTGTTAAAGGGCAGCAGTATTTTTAGGGTATGCAGCTATAGCGAGAAAAACCATTATACACAGAACAAGTCAGGACAAGAAATATACAATATCACAATAACAACAAGCAATAATGTGCTGTTAAAATACAGTGCTATGTAAAGAATAAAATAACATAAAAAATAGTATAAATGTATTAGTATAAATTCAGAGTTTGACTCCCTAGATTCAAGATTCAGATACCTTGGTAAAAGAGTCTTTACATTGCCAAAGCATCAAATATACATATTTCCACACAAATACAAGATGAAAATGGATTTAGAATAAATATGTCTATATAAACAGTAACATACAACTACCAGTATGAAACTGTGCCTTTCTCACTGATAGTGCCCGGCAAGCCCACCATGATCATTAGCACCACCATAGGGAACACAGCTCTCATCCAGTGGCAGCCCCCAAAAGAGATGGTGGGTGAACTGATGGGCTACAGACTGCGGTACAAGCGCGAGGAGGAGGAGACGTACACCACCCGCGACTTCAGACGTACAGACGACCATTTCACCGTCACTGGCCTGCACAAGGGCGCCACCTACATCTTCAAGCTGTGTGCCAAGAACCGAGCAGGAAATGGAGAGGAGTACACCAAAGAGATCAGCACCCCCGATGACATTCCCAGCAGCTATCCCCAGAACCTCCGGGTGGTGGGGCTGACCACCACCACCACCAAACTGGCCTGGGACCCTCCACCCCTGCCGGAGAGGAACGGGAAGATCATACGGTATGTGGTGGTGTACCGTGACATCAACAGCCACCAGAACCAGACCAACGGTACCGCTGAGACAAAGATGACCATCCACGGCCTGCAGCCCGACACCACCTATGACATCAGAGTGAGAGCATTCACAGGGAAGGGAGGGGGTCCGCTGAGCCCGAGCATCCAGAGCAGAACCATGTCTACCTCCATGCCTGGTGAGGTCACATAGAGCTCCTCAAACAACATGTTCATGAGCTTTGTTTTACACTGTCCTAGACAGTCACAGTGCATTACGTTGGAAATAACCCTATAACCTAACCCACACTCTAACCCTAACAGAGCATTTTCTTCATTTTTGCAATTTTTAAAAAACTTTATTATACTTCATAATAAGTTTTAGTGTTTTTACAAATAGAACGTCCCCAAAAACAGGTTTTGCTCAGATTTGTCAGGTTTTGCTGACTTCTGGATACAACCATTGGACATTGGTTAAGTAAACACACACACAATTCATCTTCTCTTGAGGAATTCACTGAATGAAACACACATTCTCACCTGCTGTCACTAATAGAATTATGTGAATCATGTATAGAAGCACCTCAAGATCTCACAGTTCAGTTATGTGTTGTGCAGGCTGTTGCGATATAGGTGCAAACATGCAGACTGCGCATCCTTCGCAGGCATTGCCAATATTACTGCTGCACCTGAATCGCCTCTTTAAAAGCTGTGATTTCATGATCATATGATAGATTACTGTTGCCCTGATCATTAAAAATGTACACAAGCATCTAGTTTAAATGAAAATCTATTTACCTCCCACTGGACCGATGACAGATAGGGCTCACCATAATCTATAATCATCCCAATTTACATAGGACTGAGGCATGTTTACACTGTAAAGAATGACAATGACTTCTTCTGAATTTTTACCACAGTGTTATACCAGAGCAGATTCAACCTGATTAAACTGGATTGCAGATGGCTGTTGAACAAAGCAAATGTAGAAATACCGGAAATGTTTAGTGAATTTACTTAATTTGTTCAACTGAGATTATTAGCTCTCCACATGTTCTCAGCTTCTCTCCCCGCCTGTAGAACAACCAGCAGGCCGACAGCAGAAGTTTGATGTGTAGACTGTAAAATGAAGTTCTTGAGATGTTCTGATGTACAAATCTCTGTTTTCAGAGTAATCAATGTTATCTGGTTACACTGGACTCTCCATTGTTTTCACTGCTGTTGTGTATTGAGTGACTGAAAGTCTTTTATTCTGACCTCACCTGCAGAGTTCACCAAAAATTTTGGTGTGAAAGCTGTGATGAAGACCTCAGTCCTGCTCACATGGGAGGTGCCAGAAACATACAAGTCTCAAGTGCCTTTCAAGGTGAAACACTTTCCAACCTCAGACAGTGTTATTTACATGAACAAAAACAGTCCCATTAACTGAATTTCTAAAATAAAACATAATTGGAAATTATGGAAACTGAAATAAAATGCATTTCTGTGACTCAAACTAAATCATTTAGTCACAAGCTCAGTGCTCCTGACATTGTCTGTTATTAGTCTGGTGTGATGAGTCTGAATTAAAATGCTGCATTTGTTACACACTCACATAAGCTCAGCTGTAAGTGGTTCTATAACTGAGTAGCAGAAGGGATACAGGAAATCCATTGTTTATTATTTGCTGTTGTTATGCAGTTATTCATGGAACTTGTGGCTGTGTCTCTTCGTGTGATCATGTTAACCTGTTTGCTGCTGCTGGCAGATCCTGTATAACCAGCAGAGTGTGGAGGTACAAGGAGACCTGAAGAGGAAGTTGATCACCAGGCTGGAGCCGGACACAGATTACTCTTTTGTGCTCATGAGTCGAGGAAACAGCGCAGGTGGACTGCAGCAGCAGGTCTCCATCCGAACCGCCCCAGACCTGTTCATCACCAAACCAGCCCGTTACAAACACGACCCAGAGGAAGGCGGCAAACTCACCATCATGCTGCCCAGAGTGCACAACAGCGCCCTCGTCAGGTCAGTCAGACCAGTGTGTTCAAAATAACGTTTAACTATAACGCCACTATATCGTACACTAGCCTGTGAACATCTTTTTAGTCTTGTTCTTGTTGTGGCAACCGTCATCAACAGGTCATTTATATTTTACTACACACATAAATTGAAATTTGAATGGAACACAAATATACTGCATACTGCGCAGCACATCCTATATACTGCCTTTGTAACATTACAAAGGCAGGATAAACATTTTAATATTTAGAGTGCTTTACTGTTGTCACAGGAATGTCTGCATGTTTAATTCAGCAAGTGGCATCCAGATGTTATATTGAATTAAAAGTGCAAAACAGTCATTTATTTTTGGCAGTTACTTTTGACAGTCCGACCACGACATATTAAAAATTACAAATGATATCTGTCCATTTATCATATTGATTCATCTGTATATGTCAGGTCGAGTACTGCAGTGCATTGTGGGATACATTGACCAGCGCAGTGTGCTCTGGTTGTCATTAATTGCATGCAAGAAAGATTGCATGTCTTTCTATTGTATACCTGAGTGTTCTATCCTTACTAGTTTCTTTCATTAATAGCAGGTGGTTTGTCATTCTAAACACACCTTCTGTTTCAGCTCTCAGGACAATGTCAGCACACAGTGGACAAATATTGGATGTTGTATCTTGTATATCCTAATATTGGATTGGTGCTTTAGCAAGACTGAGACTGAAGGTTAATGCTCAAACACTTCCCATCTCACACGACTTCAGCTTTCAGCAGCACGCTGGATTTCACGTAATTCATTCATCTGAATCTAGTGAAGAAAAAGTATCTGTACATCTTGCCCAACGCTCAATTAGAAATGACCAGCAAATCCTCATCAGAATCCAGACGAGATGCTTTGAGGCAGTTATATGTGACATTATAGACATCAAACTCTGCTTGTGTTCAGGCATCCGAGCGTGAAGACTACACAGGCTTTAATTAAGTTTCAAGGGTTTGTTTCAGTGAGCAAGCTGGAGGCTGCAGGCCCGTCACCAAATCATAGAGTAAAGCAATCAGAGGGGCAGAATGTGCCAACATGAGCTTTTCATCCCCCTCACAAACAACCTGCACTGCATCTGTGATGATGCAGACCGGGAAAGATTCACCTGCTCTTTCAGGGCCCCAGAACCTGCTCTGCTGTAATAGAGGGCAGAGACGAAGAGTGTCACGCTCCTCATCATCATCATCACAGCTGAGTGTGAGCGCTCTGAGTAAATATTCTCTGTTGTGTTGACATTCTCCTGGCAGGTGGTTTTATGTAGTGGTGGTTCCGGTAACAGCATCCACACTGCGCCGCTGGGAGAACCCAGAAGACATGGACCTGGATGAGGTGAGTGTGTGTCTGTGTGTCCTGCTTTGTTGAATCAACAGTGTAAACCAGTTCAAGAACACACGATTCTGTGTTACACTGAATCATGAATTGTTATAATGTTGCGTGTATTCTTCTTTTGCTGTTTTCAGTCATGCATCATGGCCTGTGATGGATGTTTTCTGTATTCTGTATGTTAGTAGTTGTGGTTTCTCTCCTGTTTCAGGGCTTTTAAAAGGCTTCACTTGGCATTTTTGTTTTGTGTTATTAATACTTAAACTTTGGGCTCCAGCACTCTTCTCCTTTCTCATGAGTTTACTGGCTCTCAATAAACCAGCGTCTGCAAAAAAGGAAAAACTTTGCAAGTACTAATATTCTGTAATATCAAAAAACATCAGATGCGAGGTGAGTGCGCTGTCCCTGTTACCTGGCTGGCACAGTTGCCAGAAGAGATGTGCTGTGCTGAACTGTGGATTATTGGAAGCTGTGTTGTGCGGGTGTGTAGCAGAGCACTGATGTTGTGATCTCTGTGACCTTCATTCTCTCTGCTGCTGCACCCCATTTGTTCAGTTGATATATATATATATATACTTTAGCCATGTTTCTCTGGGTACTGCCATGATTTACAGACGATTATACAGCTGTGCTTGTGATGTGCTCTGTGTTTAATCAGCTTTTGGAGAGCAGTGGAGATTCAGATGTGAGGAAGAGGAGGCAGGTTCAGGACTTCCTGCGACCGTACATCACTGCCAAATTGGATTATCTTGCAGATACCTTTGTGTTAGGAGATGAGAAAACCTACAACGGCTTCTATAACAAACCTCTACCTGGACAGCAACAGTATCGTACATTTATACTGGCGGAACTCAAAGACCGTGACTCAGTGAGTTAAAACACACACACTAACACATATTGCTGTGATCATTATAAAGTGAAGAGAGGAGATTTAAAATATAGCTGAAATCTTTCAGATCTCTCAGATCTTTTTCTCACTTTCTCTGTTTCTCTCATGTGCTCACCCACATGATTAGAGAAGAGGAGAAACCAGGAGAAAAGGGGGAGAGGAGGCATGAGAGGAGAGATGGGTTGAGGAGATGAGGTGCAGAGAGGAAATAAGCAAGACAAGAGAAAGCAGAGATGTGATGAGGAGAAAACTAGAGGAGGGGGCTGGTGATAGGACAGTCAGTGCAGCTCTGTGTGGTTGGTTAGTAAACAGACTAGTGAGTGTGAAATTGGATGAAAGAGGAGGCAAAACTACTGCAGCACTTAAAGAAAAACAGATCAGGGGAGGAGATGAAAGAAACGCATGAGAAAGAGACAGACAGAGACATCACATGAAGAGCTGCAGAAGATCAGGAGAAAGAGAGAGAGACTGGTGAGGAAAGAAAGACTTAAAGATGAGTAAATGGAGGAAAGTGGAAAGAATAAAGATCTGTGTGACGTGTCTGATACACACACATGAATATACATTAGTAAACAGTGGTTTATCTGTGTGACGTATGTGAAACTGATGCACACACACACACACACACAAATATACATTAGTAAACAGTGGTTTATCTGTGTGACGTATGTGAAACTGATGCACACACACACACACACACACACACAAATATACATTAGTAAACAGTGGTTTATCTGTGTGACGTATGTGAAACTGATGCACACACACACACACACACACACACAAATATACATTAGTAAACAGTGGTTGGAGTCAGTGAGAGATGCATTACTCACACTGTGGGTGGTGCTTCTCTGTGATGGAGAACCGATTACATTGATCACTATGAAAGTTTCCCACAGGGCTGTAACATGCTTTCTCATGACTGCTTGATCGATCAAAAGTTACCTTCTGACACCTGCTGGTGAGAGAGAGAGAGAGAGAGAGAGAGAGAGAGAGAGAGAGAGAAAGAGAGAGACAGAAAGAGAGAGACAGAAAGAGAGAGACAGAAAGAGAGAGACAGAAAGAGAGAGACAGAAAGAGAGAGACAGAGAGAGAGAGACAGAGAGAGAGAGACAGAGAGAGAGAGAGAGAGAGAGAGAGAGAGAGAGAGAGAGAGAGAGAGAGAGAGAGAGAGAGAGAGAATCCCATTGTTATGAACAATCCCAACATTATGAACATTATGCCCTGCCACCTACTTAATCAACAACTTTGGAAACTAACACAAAGGGTTAGTTTTCGAGCATGTCCTGGCTGCTCTTTCTTGTATTATGAATGTGTGTATAATGAATAATACCATCATAAATTATTATAAATAGCACCAAAAAGTATCATAAAAGTGGCCCAAATGCATAAAAATGGATTATGGGGCCAGTGATTTGGGGCCCCTGACTGCCAAGGGCCTCAAGCTGAGAGTTCTGCTGTGGCCTGACAGCCGGAAACAAGATGTAAAGTGGATTCAGTGTTGCATGTGAGCCAGTGAATGTTGATGGAACGGCAGTGAAACAGAAAAGAAATGTGCTAATGTGTTTGACTCTCAGAGAATTTAGGGACTTTCATACTGATGAAAAAAGAACAGCTCAGCTACTACAGCTTGAATGTGCTGTGAGACACTGTGGATAAAAGCATCTGCCAAATGATTAAATGTGTCTCACACATGGTGTCCATACACGTAATTCATAAACTGTTCCATGTGACATCAGAACACTGACGAAGGTAGAATGAAAATGAGAAGATGAGAGGGCTACAGCCTACAGGAAGAAAAAAGAAATCAAATATAAAACACTGTCTAGTCCATCAGAGCCTTGGAAATAAATGCATTCTTTAGCTGAATATTCTTATGCAGAAAATACAAATTAAAGGGGACTTGTAAAACATGTTAGACAAAACCAGACTGGGTTAGACAGGCCAGGTCTAACCTGGTTTATCTCAGCAGTGGATTCTGAGGAATGTTGGCATCCATGTTTGTGCCGGGTGGCTGTAGTGACTCACAGGGCAGCAATGGGTTTTTTGTTCCCACAGTGGTTTCCGGGGGGAATGCAGAAGGTGTTGCGTTGATCAGATTTGTCTCAGAGGTTAATGATGCGTATCTTCTGCTTCTCAGCGGGATAAATGAGGTTACTTCTCCCTCAATCCTTCCTCTCACTCTCTTTCTCTCTCTATCTACCTCAGTACACCTTGTCCTCTGCCTAATAGGTGTTACTAAGACGATTAGTTTCCTGCACTTGTGGAAGGAGAGCAGCTCTGATGCTGTTTTGAAGGGTTTCCTCTCCTCTGTTGAAATTCTCTTTAATAGTCACTCAGTGCAGCTGTGACCACTCACCTCCATTCACTGATGTCACACTATACAGGTGACATGATGAGTCTCATCAGTTTCTTTTCCAAAATTCACCTGTGAACACTTTAAAACAGGCACTTTGTATTTTCCACTAATATTATTCATTTTGGGTCATTTAGCATGTCATGCCTATTTCACCCTCCTGTTGACCCTTAAACAGAATTAAATATCTGATTTGCTGCTGTACCTGTGAAAATGAGTAAATGATCGGATTGACTCACCAGCAGCAGTTCACACTGTCATTCATCAGGATGGACGGAGTTGATCAATATGAATCATGTTGGTTTTAGTGAAGGATCTGGTGGACTAGAGAGAGAACTTTCAGAACATCAGACTATTATTGCAAAATAAGATTAACTAGATTAACTAACATTAAGATATGTAACTAATCTAACTAGACTAACTAATTATTTTGTGATATACAATATGAGCTTTACATTTGTAAAATCAATTAAAATTTAAAATTTGAAAGTGAACATTTTCGCATTCTTTCTGGGAAAAGAAACCACTACAGCTTCTGACAGCATCTCTCTGTTATCTGCCTCAATTTCAAAGTTACTGTACATAACTTTATGCAGTATTAACATTTATATAATAACATTTACAGTTATTCCAAACCATTACGATATGCACATTTGTAATTTTTTTTGTTTGATTTTTGATTTTTTAGTTTAGATTGATTTTTTTTTTTTTTTTTGTCTCTCTCCTCATGTATTAGCAGATGTTTACGGTGAGTTCATACTCTGAGTCCATGATGGTGAAGCTCCACAGCGGCATGTCCCGTCACGTGGAGGAGCCAGAGATGCTGTGGGTGATGGGACCTGTGCTGGCTGTCGTCCTCATCATTATCATCGTAATTGCCATCTTGCTCTTCAAGAGGTATGACGGAGAGAGGAACTCTTTAACAGAGACAGAAATCAGAATATATGTCTTTAATGTATGCAATGAACAAAAAGTGTTAACTGATTTTTTAACAAAAATATTATCAAACATCATACTAGAGATTATGAAGGTGCATGTTTTTCACATTTGGATAGAGTTTCCTGTATATATATTCCCTGTTTGCTCTTCTTTCTGTGTGATATAAATAGCGTTTCAGAGAGACAGTAGACATTGGTGACTCACTGTAAGAGTGAAAAAAAAGTCAGGCTATTTTAGTCCAGAAATCCTATTCCATAACTGTGGTGTACGACAGTCAGTAATTTTGCAGTGTATCCTCAGGTCACACTCAGGATTTGTAATACAGAACTTTAATGATTAAATAGTACTACAGTTATTGAACTACACAGCAGAGGTGATTTTTTTGCCGAAGTCTCCAATGAAAATCCAGCGATGCTAAAAGTATTACAGAGAAAAGTATAAAGATAGCACACCTACCTAAATTTGATCTCTATTGTGCAGAGTTCTGCAAAAGGATTTTACCTGTTGGGCATTACAATAACTACAGATTAAAATGTAAGCATTTTCTTAATTATGACCGAATGCAACCATCAGCAGAGTGATTTGAGTGGGAGAGATGATGTTAAATGAGAGAACTTCTACACAAAGGATGGTAGAGTTTGTTGAATTGAAGCTCATAAGTAAAATTGGCATTTCCAAATAAAAAAACTGATGCACAGCATTTCTGATTAAACTCTGTGCAGAGTTTTGCAGTTTTCCTTTTTCTGACGCGCTATCTGTTCCGCTTGTTTTTTCTGTCTTTCTGTGAGATGCAGTAAACAGGAGAGGTGGGTATTGATCGTATGTCTTGCTCCTAACAGATATAAACACACAGGAAATATGTGAAATATTTACACATCTACCTGAACTGCATGTGTGTTCATATTTTCATGTGTGAATTAACTTCCTGGCTGGACAGGAAGCGTTCCTCTCCCTCAGCTAAAGATGAGCACTCAGCGGGAGTTAAAGATCATTTACTGGCCCATTCTTCTGACCCGGTGGAGATGAGGCGACTCAACTACCAGACACAAGGTAAAGTACCACAGTACTGCACACAGTTACCCTCAAAAGGGGCATTTACATTCACATATATTTGCAGTGAGGTATCTGAAATAAGTCCTGAGTGGCTTTAAATGTATGACTTTTCACGAGTGAATTAATGTTAGTGTTGAATAATGGACCAGTCAGATGAATTGTGTACATTAGAGTTAATGCAGTTATAAGTGCACCCCTGCTTAGTTCAATCTAGCTGCCCTGCAGTGCGTCCTGTGTGAACGAGCCCTAACGAAACTCTTAAGTGAGTGATTTAGAATACACGTTTTGCTAAGCTAATGATGTGGCAAAAATACAGTAGATACAAATAATAGGTAAAGTAGTCCCTTTTTAATTATAAAATGTATCTAATAAAATAATTTTTAATTTGTAATTTTTGTATCTAATAAAATATATTTATCATCCACATTTATCAGCTATCTTAAACTTTTTCTTTACATGAAGGCCACATGCAATGCTGCCAAAACAAGGTGTATTAAAAAGTATAGGCTTATCCAGAACAAATGCTAGCCACCTTTCTCAACAGCCTGTATGTTAGCAGCCTTTACATGCTCTCTAGGCAGATGAAGACACAGATTCACTCTGTCAGATGAAGGACACAATGAGAAGAACCTGCCATCTGAACTCACACACAACAACACAACATACAACACAATCCCTGAACCATCAGATCAGATTACTCAGAATCGGACTGAAGAATATTCCAGCCTAAGAATTAAACAGGATGATTCACAGGAGAAAATCTTTATCATTCTCACTCTTTTCATCCATATTTTCCACTTTTTTTTCTTTGTCTCTCTCTCTCTCTCTCTCGGGAGATCTCTGAATGCACACATATTTTGCTGACTTGAATAAGAATCTGGTTTTGCTTCAGTTACAGTGTCTCATGTTCTCATGCCAGATTGTTCTGCTGTGTGCACATGGCTGACTGATGTGCGATCTTTCTCGCAGAAAAACCGAAGGAAATATTCATGTCAACTTCCCTACCATGAAAATTGATTTCTTTTGCTTGGCAGTCTTCAAATGAGGAGCCAGACTACCAGTGTTGTTGTTTATTTACTTGTAAAAGTTCAGAATTTGTGTTTCAAACAGCTTTAGGATGCTTTGAAATATAAAAAAGTATTTGACCTTTTTTGAAGAGAAACAGTTTTCATGTCCTTGATGTGCAGCGAATGCAGGATAAACCCTGATTCCAGAGTCACGTTTACATTGTTGCACTGTTGTTGACATGGAGCCGCTGTGATGTGTTCAGTTATCAGAATAGTAAAATGCTCTACAGAAAAAGTGAGAGGAGGAGTCTTTCTCTTCATAGTTCCTGGGTCTTTCTCAGGGAAGGAGTCATTTGTGCCAAAATGACTCGAAAATGATGATTTAGGACGTTTGTGAGATTTATTTTATTTTATTTTTAGCTGCCCTTCTGCTCTCTCCTCCTCTTCTCTATCCTTCCAACTTCTCTCCTTTTCTCTGTCTCTCCTCCCCTTTCCTTATCTTCCCTTTCCTCTGTTCTCCTCCTTTCTTCTCCTTCTCTGTTCTTCTCCTCTCTTCTCTTCTGTCCTTTATCTCTCCTCTGTTCTCCTCTCCTCCTCCCCCCTCCACTTTACCTTCTTACCATCTTTGCTTTCCTCCTTTATATTTCTTCTCTCCTCTCTCTTTTACCTCTTCTCCTCCCTTCTCTCTTCTGTCTCTCCTCTGTAAGTGACAGATATCACATTTGCCTCCTGATCTTCTTCTGCAGGTTCGAGTGCCTTCAGTTGCCCCAACACTCCAAGTTAGTTACTCTCATGATCCTGTGTGAACTTTCACTGCCCTCCTCCCACCTGTCCATCAAGACCAAAGCCACACCCACTCCACCATATTGTCTGCTGTCAATTAAAGCTTTTCCACAGGCTGTCTGTCTAAAAGCATTGTGTTTGGCAGAAGAATCAGAAACTGTGTGCTCAGCTTGTAGACCTAATGTGTATTATGCCATTTCCATGTCACGTAAAGGCTGTACAGGATATTATGTTACATTCTGCTAATGACCCAGAAGCAGTTCATATTCCAGCCAATGAGCATGTGCCTTCACTGCTTACATCACTGCCACTAGCCTAGCACATAGCATGATGCTACAAGCTTTGTGCTCCTTTTACTTCAGGCTCTCTCTCTCTCTCTCTTTCTATTTCTCTGTTTCACACTACCTCACTGCACAAGCATTGTGCTCTGAGTTGCCTTCATTTCTCTGAATATTCATCTTGTTAAAGCTTAACTGTGTGAGCCAATTCACACTGTGTGTGAGAACTATTCCTCACAGTTCAGTCAACCTAAGCAGAACAATAAAAATATTTTTTTCTTTTTTTTTCTTCTAAGCTTTTGTCTCTTTGTCTCTGTTTTTCCCTATAGGAATGCGAGAAAACCCTCCAGTTCCTGTCTGTGCTTTGGCTGACCACATAGAGCGACTAAAAGCCAACGACGGCCTGCGTTTCTCTCAAGAATATGAGGTAATGTATCCCAGCAGATCTGAGGTTCATCACAAGATCTAAACAATCCTGAAGAGACATGTTCCTCTTCTCTACATATGGAAAGAGCCAAAAGGGAAATTTTGCTTGTTGATGTCCTACAAACATCAGAAAACCGCATTAAATAATGTGTTTTTGCATGAATTAATGAGGACAGTGAGAGGCGGGGAACACATCTATTATAAATACCTGCAACAGTGCAGATGTGTTTTGTGTTTCACCTGACCTACATCTAGAACACATCCTGTGTAGGACAGACACTGAAGAGAATCGTGAAGCAGTTTGTAAGGTTTTAGATGCTGGTTTCTCTCTCTAGCCATTAGGACATGCTGATTTGAGTTTTTTTAATGTACTGTTTAATGTGCCATAGTACATACCGCAGTACTCTCTTGGCATACTGGAAGCCCGACCTCCTGCTGCCCCGTCCCAGGCCTGGTCCATTGTTGAGGTTCACCTTACTTCAATTTCAATCACAAAACAAAGTTTTCATCCATGGCATTTGATTAAATAGTAATAAGTGCACTTTTAACACCTAATTAAGAGCTGTATTTGTTTCTATGCTGATTTGTTGTGAAATTCAGCAAAGGATTGAGGATATTGCACACATTTTTCCCCACACGTTTCGTGCTAATAATCCAATAAATTCCTGTGAACATTCATGAACTTGTGAATTAAACTACACAGATCAACAAATCAAATAAATATTTTATTTCAGTATGTAATTTTATAATCAGCAAGAGTAAATCAGCTCTCTCTCTCTTTTCACATGTATTTTCACAATTTTAAAATGCTTATATTTAACACAACTATGATGAGCATTGACATAACCACTGACAAAGTTTAACTAACTGTAAAGTGGTTATGAATGACATATTTCTGCAAGTGTATTCCTAAAACAACTCTAAATATAAGTCAACACATGAATGCAGCACACACGTGTGTAGTACAGTATGATACAGACATGTGGCTGCTTTACTGGAGGGTTTGTTTGAAATAATACATATTGAAAACAACACTATACAAAAACATTGAACTGAGTGAAGTAGCTCCTGCTAAACATGCAGGGATAGTTTTTAATGTCTTTCTACAATGACTCCTACAAGTGACTCTTTATATAATAAATGTGGCAACTCATCAACATCAAATCAAGCTGTGAGCACTGCACATATGTTCTGATGTAACACTGCTTCTAAGTGCACACTTGCTCACTAACAAACACATTCACAAACACAGCAGCAGCATTTACAAACACACACACACACAACAGTGTCTTAGGCAGCTCTCAGATCACCAGAGCTTGAAATTAAAGTTTGTTAACGACTCTATTAGGAGTGTGAGAATAACCTGCTTTATTACACCTCTATTCCTAATAAATTGTTATTGTGTTGTAAGAAGCTCTTACTGCTTAAACAATCAGGAGCTTAATATAGACACCAACTACTGAGGGAGCAACAGTGATGTAATGAAACACCAAATGACTTTCATTACACTGCACTACAAACACGCTAAAGAGGATAGAGATAATCTGATGGGCTTATGGGGAGGAGTTGTGCAAAGAGATGGAGAGAACAAGACAATGAGATATAAGTAAATAAAAAGAAAGGGGCTGTAAGAGTATACATGATACATACAGTTATATATTTTGTATAAACAAGGAGTCTTTAAACACAGTGTGACCCCGACAGAGGTCTGATCCAATCATCAATCTCAAGTGTGTATGCAAGACTTCTGAACAGAACTGTTCATAGTTCATTTAGTGAAAGTACAAGTTGCACGTGATGTTGCACATGCTAACAAAGTTACTGGGCAACCCCAGCTGTTCTGTGCACTTCTGAGTGCAGCTTCTACTTTTGTGGCTTAAACCTGCTGCTTACAAACCAGGAAGTAAACAGTTTAAACAGTAACTCAGAGCGAAACACAGTGAGATGACATTGAGCGGACATTGGAAACTTATTTTAAAATACTGAACTCTTGTATGTACAGTGGAAGTAAGGCACTTATGTACAAGATTTTTTTAATTGTGTATCTGTTTTTCTCACAACCTGTGACAGAAACTCAATAATCCCTCATGATTCAGTGACGCAGTGTCTTCTAAACATGTTATGAAACAATAAAACCACACACAAAACACTCTTGTTCGCCACCGTGTGATGGAAAATGGCATAACAGACATTTATTTGAGTTAATTGACGCTTCTGATGCATAAAAACTCATTTTGTGAATGTAGTTATTGCAAAATGCATTCATTAAAAAGAAAATTCTCTGCCATGTATGTCTGTGTTTTATAATAGAGAGACATTATCATTGTTCTGACATGTATAGTCAACTCTACAGCAGCTGAGATGAGAATCTTTCCATTAGCATGTGAGACACAGGCTGTTCAATTTCACTGCTTTATTTCAGCATTTTGCCTGTTATGAGTATAACGTTCAACAGTTCTCATCAACAATCAAACACAGGAGCAAACAAACAAACAGACAGTCAAACTTAAGTAATAATTAACATGCCAGTGCAATGGGGTGAAATAAGCTAACAAACAATCATCAGGACAATCCACAGACACCTTTATTCAGTCCATATGTAGGCAGAGATCAGGCCCATGTACAGTTAGAAAATGTAAACAGAAACAGAACTGTACACACATCACAGAGTGAGTATAAGTCAGGTCTTACATTCCCCTCCATGTTTGTTTCATAGAGAGAGTCAGTGTATAATTACTGTTCTTTTTTAAAATAATGTGCTGGGTTCTCTGCTAGGAATAAACAAGTCAATTATCCCAAGAGGCACAGTAATGTGATGCAGACTAGAGATCAGATATATGCACATGTCACCAAGTGACTCTTCATTTCATCACTATGGCAACACTGGTATAGGCTTGAAGGCTTACAGAGGTCTCTGAAGCTCTATGGTCCAGCACTGTGCTCTGTGATGAAGCTCTGTGCTCTGTGATGAAGCTCTGTGCTCTGTGATGAAGCTCTGTGCTCTGTGATGAAGCTCTGTGCTCTGTGATGAAGCTCTGTGCTCTGTGATGAAGCTCTGCGATGAAGCTCTGTGCTCTGTGATGAAGCTCTGTGCTCTGTGATGAAGCTCTGTGCTCTGTGATGAAGCTCTGTGCTCTGTGATGAAGCTCTGTGATGAAGCCTGTGCTCTGTGATGAAGCTCTGTGATGAAGCGCTGTGCTCTGTGATGAAGCTCTGTGATGAAGCGCTGTGCTCTGTGATGAAGCTCTGTGATGAAGCTCTGTGATGAAGCTCTGTGATGAAGCTCTGTGCTCTGTGATGAAGCTCTGTGATGAAGCGCTGTGCTCTGTGATGAAGCTCTGTGATGAAGCGCTGTGCTCTGTGATGAAGCTCTGTGATGAAGCGCTGTGCTCTGTGATGAAGCTCTGTGATGAAGCGCTGTGCTCTGTGATGAAGCTCTGTGATGAAGCTCTCTGTGATGCTCTGTGATGAAGCTCTGTGATGAAGCTCTGTGATGCTGTGCTCTGTGCAGCTCTGTGATGAAGCTCTGTGATGAAGCGCTGTGCTCTGTGATGAAGCTCTGTGATGAAGCTCTGTGTTCTGTGATGAAGCTCTGTGATGAAGCGCTGTGCTCTGTGATGAAGCTCTGTGATGAAGCGCTGTGCTCTGTGATGAAGCTCTGTGATGAAGCTCTGTGCTCTGTGATGAAGCTCTGTGATGAAGCGCTGTGCTCTGTGATGAAGCTCTGTGATGAAGCGCTGTGCTCTGTGATGAAGCGCTGTGCTCTGTGATGAAGCTCTGTGCTCTGTGATGAAGCGCTGTGCTCTGTGATGAAGCTCTGTGATGAAGCGCTGTGCTCTGTGATGAAGCTCTGTGATGAAGCTCTGTGCTCTGTGATGAAGCTCTGTGATGAAGCCTGTGCTCTGTGATGAAGCTCTGATGAAGCTCTGTGATGAAGCTGTGCTCTGTGATGAAGCTCTGTGATGAAGCGCTGTGCTCTGTGATGAAGCTCTGTGATGAAGCGCTGTGCTCTGTGATGAAGCTCTGTGATGAAGCCTGTGCTCTGTGATGAAGCTCTGTGTAGCGCTGTGCTCTGTTGATGAAGCTCTGTGATGAAGCTCTGTGATGAGCCTGCTCTGTGATGAAGCTCTGTGATGAAGCTCTGTGATGAAGCCTGTGATGAAGCTCTGTGGTGCAGCTCTGTGGTGCAGCGATGAAGCTCTGTGCTCTGTGATGAAGCTCTGTGCTCTGTGATGAAGCTCTGTGCTCTGTGATGAAGCTCTGTGATGAAGCTCTGTGCTCTGTGATGAAGCTCTGTGATGACGTTGCTCTGTGATGAAGCTCTGTGATGAAGCGCTCTGTGCTCTGTGATGAAGCTCTGTGATGAAGCGCTGTGCTCTGTGTGAAGCTCTGTGATGAAGCTCTGTGATGAAGCTCTGTGATGAAGCGCGCTCTGTGATGAAGCTCTGTGATGAAGCGCTGTGCTCTGTGATGAAGCTCTGTGATGAAGCTCTGTGCTCTGATGAAGCTCTGTGATGAAGCTCTGTGTGCTGTGCTCTGTGATGCGCTGTGCTCTGTGATGAAGCTCTGTGATGAAGCGCTGTGCTCTGTGATGAAGCTCTGTGATGAAGCGCTGTGCTCTGTGATGAAGCTGCTCTGTGATGAAGCGCTGTGCTCTGTGATGAAGCTCTGTGATGAAGCGCTGTGCTCTGTGATGAAGCTCTGTGATGAAGCGCTGTGCTCTGTGATGAAGCTCTGTGATGAAGCTCTGTGCTCTGTGATGAAGCTCTGTGATGAAGCGCTTGCTGCTCTGTGATGAAGCTCTGTGATGAAGCCTGTGCTCTGTGATGAAGCTCTGTGATGAAGCGCTGTGCTCTGTGATGAAGCTCTTGATAGCGCTGTGCTCTGTGATAAGCTGATGAAGCGCTGTGCTCTGTGATGAAGCTCTGTGATGAAGCTCTGTGCTCTGTGATGAAGCTCTGTGATGAAGCGCTGTGCTCTGTGATGAAGCTCTGTGATGAAGCTGCTCTGTGATGAAGCTCTGTGATGAAGCTCTGTGATGAAGCTTGCTGTGAAGCTCTGCTCTGTGATGAAGCTCTGTGCTCTGTGATGAAGCTCTGTGATGAAGCCTTGCTCTGTGATGAAGCTCTGTGATGAAGCGTTGTTGTGGTGTGCTCTGTGATGAAGCTCTGTGATGAAGCGCTGTGCTCTGTGATGAAGCTCTGTGATGAAGCGCTGTGCTCTGTGATGAAGCTCTGTGATGAAGCTTGTGCCTGTGATGAAGCTCTGTGATGAAGCTGTGCTCTGTGATGAAGCTCTGTGATGAAGCGCTGTGCTCTGTGATGAAGCTCTGTGATGAAGCGCTGTGCTCTGTGATGAAGCTCTGTGATGAAGCTCTGTGATGAAGCGCTGTGCTCTGTGATGAAGCTCTGTGATGAAGCGCTGTGCTCTGTGATGAAGCTCTGTGATGAAGCGCTGTGCTCTGTGATGAAGCTCTGTGATGAAGCTCTGTGATGAAGCTCTGTGATGAAGCTCTGTGATGAAGCTCTGTGGTGCAGCTCTGTGGTGCAGCTCTGTGGTGCAGCTCTGTGCTCTGTGATGCAGCTCTGTGCTCTGTGCAGTGGGCAGGAATTGTGCTGTGTGCTCGATTCTGCACTGTGGAGAGGACTCTGCGATGGAAAGAAGTTCAGACTTTATTATGTAACATCAGGAATTAAATTCTCCTCAGTCTTGATGAGAAATTTTGAAGAAAACATACTGCAACATTTAAAATTCAACATTTCCTGCTGACTAGAAAGAGGGCTAATAAAGCTAAACTGCAAAACAACTACAATTCTGACATCAGACAGATGAATGTGTCTGAGCACACATTAACATTTACACATTAACAACTCAGATTCTGTGGTCAGAAACCGTTTGATGAGGCAATGTGCTAAAATGTGTTAAACCTCGTGCTGCTCTGAATATTCTTTAAGAATCCTGGAAATGAGCAGCTGACATTTTATTTTTAACAAGATCTCTAAACATTTCAGTCGGTTCTGAAGGGTTTGAGCAGCACTTGGATCAGTGTATCAGTGTGGATTGTTTTGTAGACTGATTTAAAACGATATGTGTGTAATTATGTATGTTGACTTTTGAAAGAAGCTGGTCCAGTTTTCTAACTAAATGACTCCTGTTGTCTTTCTGGTTTGCAGTCTGTTGACCCTGGACAGCAGTTCACCTGGGAGAACTCCAACCTAGAGGTCAACAAGCCCAAGAACCGCTATGCAAATGTCATTGCTTACGATCACTCCAGAGTTGTGCTGAACCCAGCTGATGGTCAGTTCAGAAGTGAATGAGACTTTCATACAGCCTGACATCTTCTCAAAATAAAGAGAGATTTACTAATGACTACACCGGCACAGAAACTCAACCTGCAGTGTGCCACAGAAAAGTTGTTTAAATATTTTGTCTAGTTTTAAAGTACTTTTAGCTGCCAATAAAATCTTTAGAACTATTTAACACATTTTAAAATTATTCAGTACATTGAATAAACGTGTGCAGATTCTTTGTGGTTCTCCAGTGGTTCTTTTGTGATGTATGCAGCCTGTCACTGTGTGTTAACACTGCACTACTGAAACACAGGTGTACCAGGAAGTGACTACATCAATGCCAACTACATCGACGGCTACCGCAAGCAGAACGCCTACATCGCCACTCAGGGTCCTCTGCCGGAGACCCTCAGTGACTTCTGGAGGATGCTGTGGGAGCAGAGGACCAGCACCATCATCATGATGACCAGACTGGAGGAGAAGAGCAGGGTGAGGATTCTGCTGTCTGATCAAGTGTGAGGGCGGGAGACAGGTGGAATGTAAATTGTTCTCTTTAAGAGTTGGTATTAAATAGAATGATTTAATACGCAGAATAATCATTTTCAAATAATCACCTAAATGTGTCTGCTGAGGAAATACAAACACATGCCTGTCTGTGGTAACACAGGTAACAAGTAAGAGTCTTTACTGAACAGGAAGTGATGCGTGTCTATGAGAGGGAGGCGTCATATGTTCCCTCACCTGCTGTGTTGCCAGCTGGTCATTCTGTTTTTTCTTACATGGGCAGTGTACATTAATACATACGTGAATATTATACATGAAGCTTAAAAAATGGTTTTTTTTTGAGGATTACATAGAAATAGAAATAGAAATACACAGAAGAGTGTATGTCAGTCCAGTTTTTGTGAATGTGCTGAGATTTTGCCTGCTGCAAGTGTATGCCACCACTTAGTAGTTTTCTGAGCTCATGGTTGCTCTGTGTTGAAAGGTTTATGTGTTTTCAGTATTCAATATTTCAAATCGATTTCTCTGTGAAGAAAATGAATGAGATTTTTACACCTAGAAGCCAACTGTTGGGCTGTAGTCTATTGTAGTCATAAATATATTGCACTGCTTGTTACTGCTATTCCTAGTTGTGACAGGATTATATTTCCACACTGAGAAATGTCTTAACCTTCATAATTGAAATCAAGTCTTGAAGAAGAGTGTGTGTGTGTGTGTGTGTGGTCAACGGTCCCCAAAAGGACAATTGATTATAAATTAAATTATGCTTTTTTTGAAAATGCAAAAAGGTTTCTGTGAGGGTTAGGTTTAACAGTAGCGTGAAGATTAGGGGATATAATATTCAGTTTGTACAGTATATAATATATACAGTATATACAGTATATGTTAAGTCATTATGTCTATGGAAAGTCTCCACAAAGCATAGAAACATGTGTAGGGTGGGACCTAAAAACCTTCCATAAGGGGCATTTAGGAACCTGAAGCAGTACAAACAACTGATAAATGAAGGACAAAATTGCTTTTTATTAAAGTGGTGATCATTTTTTTATTTTATTTTGTTCCCGGAGGGGAAGTCATTTTGGCACAGGAATAGTGCCTTTTCCACCCTGTTTTCAGGAGCAGCACAGTCAGGAGCAGCACGGTCAGGGGCAGCACGGTCAGGGGCAGCACGGTCAGGGGCAGCACGGTCAGGGGCAGCACGGTCTGGGGCAGCACGGTCAGGGGCAGCACGGTCAGGGGCAGCACGGTCTGGGGCAGCACGGTCTGGGGCAGCACGGTCAGGGGCAGCACGGTCAGGGGCAGCACGGTCAGGGGCAGCACAGTGTTTGACTGTCATATTACTGCTGTCACAAACATATCATGAATGTAACAAAACCTTCAAATCCACCCGCGTACCAGAGTATTCTCTTCAGCCTGTGTGAAGTCACAGTGGATTAATCCCAAACAAACAGGATGTTGCTGTGATGTTGTTCTGTCAGGTGAGGACTGTTTCACTTCTCTGTGAATGAATGACTGTGGGCGGAGCCAATGATGTGATGATGTAAAAGTAAGTGTTATGTTGCTCTGGGCAGGTCATATGAAAATGAATCTACCTTGTGACATCACAAATTTAGCCATTTCGATTACATAGATGCTTCTGTTAGTGGTAAGGAGGAAGCTTTAGACTATGAAACTTGCAGGATGTATTAATGATACCAAGACCTCTTATATGGCAAAAGATCAAGAGGAATTTGGGTCCTCATGTCATGACAAAATGTAACGATTATGCTAAATGCTTTCTTTTAGGGATACAATTTAAGTGTATTGTATTGTGTGTTCTGCTTTAGATGTGGGGAGGGTGTCAGGTTTGCCTGCATTCTTTAAAAATCTGCCTACAGCTTAATCAACATTTTAATGAAAATTTAAAAATCAGGTAGGACAGCAGTGTTTACACAGGCCCAGATGGGCCGAGCTAATGCGGTCATAACTCACCCCCCCCCAGTAATCTGTGTGCGTGTTTGTGTTTGAAGAGACAGGATGTCACCCGCGTGTGTTATTACAGCCTAAGGTTCTGCCACTACTCTGGACACTCTGTAGTGCGTGAAGACCCCATCTGCCTGAACAGTGCCAGAGAGAGACCCCCAGGCCCAGCACACACACACATATACACACAGCCCTGCATTAGCTTCAGATGGCCTGATTTCCCCCTTCTAGTGTGGTGCTCTTTGAGAAGGCACAGAAAGTTCACAGCACAACACAGGAATTTGAATCTGTCCCTCTCCAGTCCTGCTCTCACCCTCTTACCCAAATGTATGAATACAGGTAATGTTTGTGATGTGTGCTTGTGTTTACAGTGTGTGTGTGTGTGTTTCTTACTGTAGGTGAAGTGTGATCAGTACTGGCCTAGTCGGGGAACAGAGACATACGGCATGATTCAGGTGACCATGTTGGACACGGTGGAGTTAGCGACGTACAGCGTCAGAACCTTCACTCTGTATAAGGTCAGAACTTTTATCCTGTCACAGAAAATTGCTTTGTTTAGCCAAATGGAAAGAGGCAATACTCTTCACTGTAGCATTTAATTTAGAACACTTATTAAACACTTATTACGTTAGTCAAGGCTAGTTGAACTGAAAACAATCGAAATTTAGTTTTCATGACCATTTTCCAGCTCTTTCTCTGATTGAACAGGCTGTTTATGATACTGTACCTGTGATATTTGCTTACAGAAATGTTCTCTTAAGTACTGGCTAACTTGTCTGTATGAGTGTACCTCTCACTGTCTTTCATCAAGGGGACCAGTCGTGGTTCGGCATGGTTAAATGTTAACAAGCTTACTGTTTTGATGTCATAATCATGACCATTTCTGACCGACCCATTTTCACAGCTTAGTTTCAATAAATCTTGTGGGTGGACTGGGGAGGCAATTTTGAGGACATCAAAAAAAACTCAAAAGAGCAAAATAAATCCGGTTTTCTGTGACACAGGCCCTTTAATGTGTTCAAACAGAACGGCTCCAGTGAGAAACGGGAAGTTCGGCAGTTCCAGTTCATGGCCTGGCCAGATCACGGTGTTCCCGAATACCCCACACCAATTTTAGCCTTCCTGCGCAGAGTGAAGGCCTGCAATCCACCTGACGCTGGACCCATGGTGGTGCACTGCAGGTAGAGCGTGTCACACAGCACGTCAGTGGACACACACAACACATCAGTAGATACAACACAGCACGTCAATGGACACACACAGCACATCAGTAGATACAACACAGCACGTCAGTGGACACACAGCACATCAGTGGATACACAGCACGCTCAAATTAACTGTGTACAAATGTGCTCTGCACTAAAACCTCCACTACTAGCACTGCCTCGTGTGCATGTGTGCAAATTAGGGGTTGTGCAACTACAGATTCATTTTTAAAACAATACTGAAGTTAGTCAAATACTCGTGATTTGTTAATTTTAAGAAATTAAGAAATAAGCAGGGCAACTTATTAAGAAATAAGTTCTTGTGAAGTGTTTATTAACTGACAGCCCAGTGTTTGCAACGGTATAATATAAGAATTATGTAAGACGCATTCTAGATTTACATGCAGTCTTTAAACCTCAACATATAACAGATTATGTGCATGCATATATTAAAATTCATTTTAACAGTTTGCAGTAATATAAAAATGATCCTGCTCAAATAACATCAGAGTTCTTCAGCAGTGATAACACTAACAGATCTGTACTCACATCACTTCAACTGGTTCTAAATAGTTCAGAATAGAACACAAAATTTACATTCCCCGTCCTCCTGCCACATTCTGTCTTCAGATTTTGTGATGGTTCGCTGATTGCATTAAGGAAAACAAGCACATAAGGTTAATGCATGCTGGAGTACTCGATGGCTTCCATCACTGTTGACTAGTTGTGGAAGCAGCTGACTGCTTGACTTGAAAGCCTATGAAAACTCTAGTGATTCAATCTAAACATGATTCTGTTCTTCTGTTTCCCTATGGAAGTGCTGGTGTGGGTCGAACAGGCTGTTTCATTGTAATCGAGGCCATGCTGGAGCGCATGAAACACGAGAAGTCGGTGGACATCTATGGTCACGTGACCTGCATGCGCGCTCAGAGGAACTACATGGTGCAGACGGAGGATCAGTACACCTTCATCTACGAGGCTCTGCTGGAGGCCGCCACCTGCGGTAACACAGAAGTCCCGGCGCGGAGTTTGTACACACACATCCAAAAACTCATGCAGGTGCCACCCGGAGAAGCGGTAACAGCCATGGAACTGGAGTTCAAGGTCAGACAAACAAACACTCAGACACTTTCTGGCATCTACTAATATGTAAATATACTGCACAAATCAACAAAACCATAGCCAATCAGATCTGTAGATTGAAGTTTTTACATTTAGCTTTATGCTTTGATTTATGCTGTGTATGCTTAAGGTTACATTTTTTTATCAGCATGTGTGAGAATCAAACCCATGACCTTGGACATTCTTGGCATTTACATTTGAATTTGTGTTAAAATATTTTGCCAAAACCCTCTTACCACAATAAAGGAGTATTTTTTGTAAGGGACATTTGCTAAATGATAAGCTGAATGAGAGACGAGCTGTATGTGCAACTGCAGTGAGACGTATAGCTGCGGTATGCTGGGAAACACTCGTAAGCATCTTGCTGCATGTCTGAGCTTTAACTCTGTGAAACATAACAGCTGTCTTCTGGGACGCTTCACAACTGAGATGATAAGGATCAGAGATGCTATGTGTGCAGGATCATTATAGATCCTCAGAGAGAGTAATCATGGTTCTGAGATGTTGTGCCATTTTTCTGCAGCTTCCCCTGCACAACATCAATGGACTGTTTACTCTCATGATGAGGTAAACTCATCCGTGACACGCTCATTTTAAAGAGCATCTTCAGTTTTAGTTAAAGTTTGGGAACAAAGCTGCTCCAGACTGTCAAAGGTGCATATCAAGTGTAGATGGGAGTCAACAGCACATGTGTACGGGTGCAGTGGTCATGTCCAGCAGTGTGATAGGCATGACTCCACCTACAAGCATTTTAAAGCTGCAGTGAACTGAAACCTTTTTTGGTTAAAAATAAATTAAAATCAGTTATTGAGCTTGTGTAACAGATCAGTGTTCAAAATGGTCTCCTTACCTTACACACTTTTGCAATGGAAAGTTTATAATAATGATTTATATATGATTCATTTATAATGTTGAGTTGGATATCACAGGAAGTATCAGTTTAACTTTAACATGCATACAGAGAAGCACTTAAAGTAACCTGCAACTTTATGTTTCAAACAGAGATGGTGATAGAGAGGCTAAAATTACGACTGTGACTTTAAATAGTTGTGTTACTTTATTTATAATGATGTGCAGGTTTTATGAGTAACCAAGTAAGAGCTTCATAAAAACATATCTGTACGTGTTATTCATTAGTCACTCTTTAGAGCTGTTATTAATGAAGTAGTGAATATTATGACATGCTGAAAAACATGTAATAATTTGGAGCTGCAGAATGTAGATGAATTTAGAATGATTGAGTAATATAATAATAATATATGTGTTCCATTGCTGAAGTGTGTGTACATTACATCTTTATTGTTGTGTTGTTCCACTACAGAAACTGGCCAACTCTAAAGCACACACCTCCAGATTCATCAGTGCCAGTCTGCCCTGCAACAAATTCAAGAACCGGCTGGTCAACATCATGCCGTTTGAGTCCAGTCGCGTGTGTCTGCAGCCAATCAGAGGCGTGGAGGGCTCTGACTACATCAACGCCAGCTTCATTGATGGATACAGGTGTGTGTGTTTGAGGACATATTCTGCACCCCTTTAAAGGGCTGTTTGAGGGTTAAATTTGGTTTTAGGATTGGGGTTAGAATTAAGTTAAGGTTAGGTTTAGGGTCAGGCACTTGTGATGGTTACTATTAGGGTAAAGGGCTAGAGATTGTATTGTGTCATGAATGACCTCACAACGATAGCTGTACAGACATTAAAGGTTGTGTGTGTGTGTCACATCCAGCAGGAGTGATGCAGCCAGTGACAGAGGCACGGTGCTCTGAGCTCTGCTTTTGATTCTTTGCCGTCTTTGTGCTGATCATTGTCAGAAACAATTGTATTTATTGGTATCAGCAGTGAGAATAAGAAGAAGAAATCCACATTTTTTCTGTGGATGGTGCAGGACCATAAAATGTTTGTCCAATCATTTCGGCGGGCAACCCAAGCTGTCCCCAATGCTCGCTGTGGTTTCTCTGCTATACCATCAATCAAAGGTCAAAAACCCATAAAAGTACATTTACAAATAGCAGCAGAGCAGATTTGTACACTCTCTGTGAACAGCTCAACAGGGATTCATAAGTGTGAAGAGCTGTAGAGTAACTGCAGCACCTCTGAGAGGTCATGTGAGGTGGAGGTGTGTCAAGAATCTGCACTCATCATTGGCCCTTAATCAAGTTAACAGCCAATCAAAGAGCTCCGGCTGCATCTGCTGCTATTCTGAAGTGTAAACAGTGTAATTGGCACTAATCGTGTTTATAATGAGGGACAGACAGAGAAGAGCTTTCACATGCTTTTAGCTTGATGAGCTTTGATGTGTTTTGTGTGTGTGTTTTGTGTGTGTGTTTTGTGTGTGTGTGTGTGTGTGTGTGTGTGGTGTGGTGTGGTACAGTAATTGTGCTTCCTGAGCAAATGAGGTTCTCTACATATATTAGGCATCCTTTTTCTCTCTCTCTCTCTCTCTCTCTCTCTCTCACTCTGCCTACCTGTCTTTTTCTCTCAACCTTGTGTTGGAAATTAACCTCCTTCCGCATTCTCCTGCCATGCCTTGTGTGAAGAGCTGGTAGCACATACAAGAATTTACATTGGAAAATAGCAGGTGTTGATTTTCAGCAACAGTGGTGATTACGCGCATGTCTAGTGATGTGCAAAGTTTAACTTTATGCAGACTGGAAAAGGATCACATCACGTGTCATCTGTGAGTTACTGTAGTCCCGTGCGGCAACATCACGTTACTGTTTCTGTTTGATTCATCTCGTCCCACACAGATGATGCTTTATGCACAGCTACATTTTACATGCAGACGCTACAGTGCAGTAGCTGCCATCTGTGTTGAGCTGTGGCTCCAAAATAACATGAGGACAACCAGCAGTGGGAGTACCCACCAGCACCAGCAGTACTGCAGCAGTAAAATCACAGTATGTGTGAAGGAGGCACATCGAGGATGAAGGAGGAAGACAGATTAGACATCTTGCGCTTTCCTTTCCACCTCAGACCAGCAGTCTTCATTTATCTCCAAAAACCCTTCAGCAGCTAGAAGATCCCTCAGCGGGAGTCTCATATGAGCTCTAGAAACATCCGCTAATGTCCTCACTCCTCACAAAGACTCTCTCACACTCTCTCTCTCTCTCTATCCTTCCAGTACTCCCAGCAGGTGAAATCAGCAGGTTTCATGTTTCTCACCTGTCTCACTCTTTTCTGTCTGTTTGTTATATCCATCCAGTGTTTTCTACATGCTTGTCTGTTTAGTTGCTGTGTTGTGCTGCATTTTCTCAGTCATGAAGCCACCATGCCTCCTGCTGACAGCCGAGAGGAACTACTCCACCCTCAGTACATTTACATCATTACAGAAGTGTTATTGAAGTTGTTGAACACCAGATCTTGTTCTCTGTGTGTGTTTGAGTGAACAGCAGTGTGTTTGTGTTGTTGACTGTGTCTGTAAACAGTTTGTTAATATGTCACACAGGCAGCAGAAGGCGTATATAGCCACGCAGGGTCCTCTAGCAGAAACCACAGAGGACTTCTGGAGGATGCTGTGGGAACATAACTCCACTATCGTGGTGATGCTAACAAAGCTCAGAGAGATGGGACGGGTGAGTTTAAAACACAAATCCTGATGTTACTAGACGCACGTTCATGAGTACTGATGTAGATGATGATGGAAACAGACCATGATTGTGGACTAGCAGTTACTGCATCATTTTCCACTCTGCTTTCAAAGTGACATAAATATTTGGAAGGAGACCTTGAGAAACTCAACTGTGTTTCTGCCCCACAGGAGAAGTGTCATCAGTACTGGCCTGCAGAGAGATCTGCTCGCTATCAGTACTTTGTTGTAGACCCCATGGCTGAATACAACATGCCTCAGTACATCTTACGAGAGTTTAAAGTGACAGACGCCAGGGTAGGTTTCATTGTACCACAAGTTATAGTATGAATTCAGCTGTGCTGGCTTCCTTTAAAACACTAAACCTCTCTTTCTCTCTCTCTCTCTGTCAGGACGGCCAGTCCAGGACGATCCGTCAGTTTCAGTTCACCGATTGGCCGGAACAAGGTGTGCCAAAGACAGGAGAGGGCTTTATTGATTTTATTGGCCAAGTTCATAAAACCAAGGAGCAGTTTGGACAGGATGGACCAATTACTGTTCACTGCAGGTGAGACACAGGACAAACAAGTGCAGTGTTTTCTAGACACACATAGTGTGTGTGCATATTTCAGCACTTAGATAAACAGTGTTATTATTATTGTGTTACTTGGACAATATGGATTCAATAAATAAGTGGTTTTGTTAAGTGAGTAAAACTTAAATTTGACCCAACTGAGACTTTAGTACTACTGTCATTATCAGTTGGCTATATTACCGGCCCTGTGTGTATATGATTGTGTATGTGTGTCTGTCTGTGTGTCAGTGCTGGTGTGGGCAGAACAGGGGTGTTCATCACTCTGAGTATTGTGCTGGAGAGGATGAGGTATGAGGGGGTGGTGGACATGTTTCATACCATCAAGACGCTGCGCACTCAGAGACCTGCCATGGTACAGACAGAGGTAATCTCACTGCTGTCTTCAGTTCAGAGATCATTCTGTCATTATGTGCCCAGCCTCACTGTTCCATACCTGTGTGCAGTTTACTGTATGAGGTTTACTATTTACTGTATGCTGTTTGCTGTATGGAGTTTTCTGTATGCTGTTTACTGTTTTGCAGTTTACTGTTTATTACATTTACATTTATGCATCTGGCAGATGCATTCATCCAAAATGACTTATAGTACATTCACGTTACACATTTTTTTATCAATGCTCCTTGGGAACTGAACCCACAACCTTTTGCGCTGCTAACGTAATGCTCTATCTGCGGCTGCTGGTCGCTCTGTAAGTGTTTCCTCTGGGCTGTTTCTATCTGAGCGTAACCCTGCGTGTTTGTGTGTCTGATCAGGATCAGTACCAGCTGTGCTACAGAGCAGCTCTGGAGTACCTGGGCAGCTTTGACCACTATGCAACGTAACCACTCCTCAAATGCCTCAGAACTCCGCCTCCAGAGAACCACCCACTTCCTGCTGAGCCATAGCCATCCTACCTATTCATCCACACAGCTGCTGGAGGAGAGAGAGAGAGAGAGAGACTGACAGAAACAGAGAGAAAGGAGCAGGCAGATGAAAGGAGGACCAGTTCTTCACTCCAGTCATGTTCCTCTCACTGCAAACATGTTCATTCTGGCCTTTATATATGCACAGATCTCGTCTCTGTACCTGCTGAGTGTTTGACTGCTTTTTATTATTGCCATTACATCTTCATTATTATTATAAGCTGCCATTGTCATTATTATGATTATTATTATTGCCATTATTGTCTAAAAGTATAATACTTGTATCATGTATGCTGATCATTGTATATCTGAGTGTTTTATTTTTGTTTATTATTATTCTTTAATGAGATTTGTTCATTATGTTTAGCACATGTGGACATGTATTTTCACATGACCAGGTTATTAATACTGTAATTCTGAGCTGCTGATCATTTCTTACTGTTTATCATTATTATATTTTAACAATCTTCTTTTCTTTGGTGGGATGGGGGAAACTTTTTATAAAAAAAACTTTTCACCTCATGATACTTTATAACACCATATATTTGAGTATAAAAGAAAGTGCGAATCAGAGACCTCACTGTTGGAAGGAAACGGAATAGACCAATGAAATGTGAGAACACACAAACGGGTTCTGCTCTCAATAGCAGCAGAAAACTCATTTTCTGGAAACAAAAGGAAAAAATGGACCTGCTGCCACAGCAAAGACTTTGTTCCATGTCAGCTCATCTGAGGTCAAAGGTCAACCCGTGTCTATGGTCGCTCTTGATCCAGCAGCCTCGACCTGACAGACCAGCATACACGTGTACAGTCGTCCTGCTCCTCCAGTGGAACCTCAGTCATGTGTCACCCGTTCACTAGCAGCTGATGTGGTCTGGATGATAGTGAAGTGAAACAGGAAACATCAGATTCTGTTCTCCAGATGAGCCTGTGAATCGACGCTCTGCTAAACAAAATCTTCCGGCCCTGAACTCTCCATACATGATATTAACAGCCGTCCAATCATTTCTCACTGTGGCTCTTACAGACACACAGACGTCCCCTAAAATGACTCCACAGCATCACTGGACGGAACACGTGCATACTCTAGTGTTTCTTACCTCCTATGGCCTGAGCACAAAGACATGAAATTTGAGGACGTGGGAAGATTCATTTCACTTTGTGTTCACAAACAAAATGGCATTCAATCTGTTGTACAGGCCGTCTGTTTTCTATTTGTTAATGAAAAGGAGAGAAATATGTTGGAATATGTGTTAATAAAATGCTTAATTGGGCTTTGTAACATCCACTTCACTTTTGCTGTTAACAGATGGCATGTGTGTGTTTGAGGAGCCTGCACGCCGGTCACTGTTTCATGTGAAGACGTTCAGTGTGCAGCGGCTCTTCTGCTGGAATTAGTCCCGCTTCAGATATCTCAACATTAAGAAGTTGATTATGCTGAATTATTTCACTAGTTAGACTCAAGTTCTCGCTTTGGTCTCAGGTCAGAGTCGCAGTGTTTAGTTCCACACAGTTATTAACACAATTAGACCAGCCAGCAGTTTGTAGACATAATGAATGTCTGTTTACTGCTGGAGACACAAATGATTGAATTACACGTGTGGTGTGAAAAACTGACACTGACATCACTGCAAAAACAAGTGCAGTGAGGACTCATTTAATGACTGACCTCAGATCAGCTGTAGCTGAATGTAGACACTTGATACAGACATGGTTCAGTAGCAATGTATGGACTGAGAAGTGTGTCATTTGTATAGTACGCAGTTGTATAGTATTATGGTTGTATTATTCGTACGGTGGTTTTATATTAGTATATATATATATATATATAGTATTTAGACGCACTGTTATCTGTGTTGTGCGTCAGTGCTCGTGCTCGTGCTCGTGCTCGTGCAGGGAGTTGATAAGAGCGCGCGGGGGGACGCCTGCCATCTTTGTAAACAGAGTCCGCGCATGCGCAGTCGCGCCGCGCTGTAATGGAGGACATGTCTGCGCTGTGATCGTGTCGTCTGCGCTGTGATCGTTTCGTCTGCGCTGTGATCGTTTCGTCTGCGCTGGTTTTCTTCGTCTGCATCACCGCCTCAGTCGAGCCTCCGCGCGGTGAGTGACGCGGCCTGAAGCGTCGCGACGGTCGCGGCTCATCAAAGTTTACAGCGGATCAATAATTCAATAATTCATGTGTTCAGAGTCCCGGAGACTCTAATAAACACGAGCGTGTGTGTGTGTGTGTGTGTGTGTGTGTGTGTGTGTGTGTGTTGTGTTGTGTGTGTGTGTGTGTGTGTGTGTGTGTGTGTGTGTGTGTGTTGTGTTGTGTTGTGTTGTGTTGTGTTGTGTTGTGTTGTGTTGTGTTGTGTTGTGTTGTGTGTGTGTGTGTGTGTGTGTGTGTGTGTGTGTGTGTGTGTGTTGTGTTGTGTTGTGTGTGTGTTGTGTGTGTGTGTGTGTGTGTGTGTGTGTGTGTGTTGTGTTGTGTTGTGTTGTGTTGAGTGTGTGTTGAGTGTGACAGGTGTGAGTTTGTGTCATTTGAGCAGTATTAGCCGCGGCTGTGTTGTTGTTGTTTTTGTTGTTGTTTTTGTTGTTGTTGTTGTTTTTGTTGTTGTTGTTTTTCACGCTCTGAGTTTGACAGATTGAGTGAGATCAGAAGATGGTTAGAGATCAGCGGATCTGATCCAGTCTGATCATCCAACACTCAGTGATCAGATCTGTGATCAGATTCACAGCCTCATGTCAGTTAGCATGCTTAACATGCGAATTACACGTGATTAAATAACAATAAATTACATTCATTAACAGCAGTGAAATAATAAGCCAAGCTTATATTGTTAGTTTGAACTAAACAGTATAACTATGGCTTAAACTTACGACTTTCATAGTAAGTTTATATATAGTGTGTGTGTGTGTGTATTGATATATAGATATATGTTTGTCTTTCCTTAAGTTAGGATTTTAAAATGTAACTTAATGTTTGACAACACCTTTGTAAAGCACTTCTGTGTAAAGCACAGTTTAATGCAGAGTTGGTGGTTTACATGTGGAGTTCAGTGGATGTTTCATAGTTAAACAGTTTGCTTCGACTCTTGTTGGATGTTTAATGTAATTCATGATGTTTAAGTCTCATGAATTACATTATGAATTACATACAACAGTAAATCTTACACATTGTAGCTCTTGGTGTTGATTTTGCTGTTTATGTCTTTGTTGTTTCTCTTACAGTTCAGAAGGCAGAATGGCTTCAGACTCGGTCTCTCAGAGCTCCCAGAGCCCTGCCACCCGGATCATGACCTTTCATCCAACCAAAGAGGAGTTCAAAGACTTTAACAGATACATCGCATACATGGAGTCACAGGGGGCTCACAGAGCGGGCATGGCAAAGGTTAGCAACCAGATTGAGATTGTCGCTTCAGCCTGCAGAAATGTATATCTTGTTTTGTGTCCTGTAACTGGGGTGTTTGTTGCTCATTGGTGTTTGTGATTGGTGTAGGTCGTGCCACCAAAAGACTGGAAGCCCCGCCGCACGTATGACGACATTGATGACTTGGTTATTCCCACCCCTATTCAACAGGTTGTTACTGGCCAATCAGGTTTCTTCACTCAGTACAACATCCAGAAGAAACCAATGACAGTCCGCGAGTTTCGCAAAACTGCCAACACAGACAAGTGAGGAGCAAACAATACATCTTTAAAATTCATATGAAATAAACTTAATCCTGTTGCTCAACGGGTTGAGCATAGCGCTAGCAACGCCAAAGTCATGGGTTCAATTGCCATGAAATGTTTATACTGATAGAAGCTTGAATGGTTTATTCCTTCAGATAAAAGAGTGTGCCGAATGCACCAGTATCATGTAAATGTTAATAAATGTTCCTGGTGTTATTGGGTTTAATTCATCTAGTTATTCTGTCTCTCTGACTTCACTGCAGATTCTGTAACCCCAGATATGCTGATTTTGATGAACTTGAGAGGAAATATTGGAAAAATTTAACATTCAACCCTCCACTATACGGGGCAGATGTCAGTGGAACCCTCTATGATCCAGTGAGTGAGCTTCTGTAGAAAACAAAAGATAAGATAGTTGTCTCATCACAGAGTGATGACTCTGTTCTTCCATACACTGGAAGGCAGTGACCGGAGACTGTCAGGCAACAAAAAGGACAGAAAACATTATTTTTGTAAATTTGTACATGCATTTGTACACAAACACAAATAAGATTTAGTGCAGAAGAACATTTTCAGTCAACAATGGCTTAAATTTAAGTATTTCTCTCATGCAAAACCTGTGGAATATTTTGATGCTTTTGTTTGCTTGACAGCACCATGTGACTTTTTTCTTTTTTGGGGTGAGGTATTCCCATAAATGTTTCTTTAATTTTCTCTCAGTTAATGCTTAAACTAAAATTATGAAAAACATAAAACATAAATGTGAATTTATTCTCATAACAGGACGTGACGGAGTGGAATATTGGTCATCTAAACACTATCTTGGACATGGTGGAGAGAGAAAGTGGGGTCACAATTAAGGGAGTGAACACTCCGTATCTTTACTTCGGCATGTGGAAGAGCACATTTGCCTGGCACACAGAGGACATGGACCTCTACAGCATCAACTACCTGCACTTTGGAGAACCCAAGTCGTGGTACAGTCACAGCACATATCTCACATATCAGATTGAAAGGCATTATGACTTGATCTTGAATTAAAAATGAGCTTTTCTGCAGGTATGTGGTGCCTCCAGAACATGGGAAAAGATTGGAACGTCTCGCCAGAGGTACAATAGTGTTGTGCAGACCTTCTGACAGTAAGTTCATCCTCTTCATCAGCTCTGTGTCTAAAGACACTTCTGATCTTCTCGCAGGATTTTTTCCCGGAAGTGCTCAGAGTTGTGAAGCCTTCTTACGACACAAAATGACTTTAATTTCACCATCAGTTCTGAGGAAGTATGGCATTCCTTTTGAGAAGGTCAGTTCCTTCACATTTATCAAAAGCTTCCCAACTATTATTTAAAAAATTTAAATATTTTTTGTATTTCTATTTTATTTAATTTTTTCTGTGTAACGCATCAGGTGACCCAGGAGGCAGGCCAGTTCATCGTGACCTTCCCATATGGATATCATGCAGGATTTAATCATGGCTTTAACTGCGCAGAATCCACCAACTTTGCCACCCAGCGCTGGATTGATTACGGCAAGCAGGCAACTTTAGTACGTTTTACTTTACGTGTATAGTTACAGCAGGGCAAAAGGACCTGGACCTTCCTTAAGAAAAAGACTTTTCTGCTCTTACAGTCCATAGTGATCATAGTCATCACTTATTTGTAATTTAATATTGATTAAAAAATCTTGGGATTTTATCCCACTGAACCCTGTAAACCTCAGTGTGGGATCTTTATCAGAACAGTGAAACCCCTTGTGGATGTTTTTGTGATTTTGTTTGGTGATGTTGTGTCTTCTCCCAGTGTTTCTGTCGGAAGGACATGGTGAAGATATCGATGGACGTGTTTGTTCGCAAGTTCCAACCCGAACGTTACAAACATTGGAAAGCAGGAAAGGACAATGCACCCATTGACCACTCAAAGTCCACACCAGAAGCAGTAGAGCTGACAGAGGGGAAGAGCCCAGTCAAGGCAGGGGAGCGTGGTGACAGCAGCCAAGCAGACACTGAGGAGAAGCCAGGAGAACTCAAGTGTTTTGAGGAGCAGAACACAAACACTGAAGCTGGACAGGAGGAGAAGGCAGGAACACTGGCTGGAGAGGAGCTGAATAAAGTAACAGCGGATGGAGAGCTGGAGAGAGATGGGAAGAAGGCTAACAGTGTTGAGGAGCCCAGCAGCACCTCGGAGCAGAACAGCAGGTGTGTAGAAGCTCACATGTAATGAGCTCAGGTTTGAAATAATGAGTAACTATATTGTAATAGTGGATCACCTCCTGTGGTCTTTGAACCTGCAGTTGTATGGTATAACTTTTATGTCTCTAATTTCCTTAAATATTCAGCCAACCAAACCAGATTGTGGGGCAGAAGCGTCTCAGAGCCACCGCTGACACTGGAGCAGAAGACGACAATCAGGTTAAAGTGGAAGAGGAGAACATTGAGGAGAAGAAAGCTAAATTCAGCCAGATGGAGACAGATGCCGTGAGAGAACAATCCATTTCTGCTGACCCAGGTAAGGAGCTCCACATACTGCATATGATCTGTGAGTGCACAAAAAATACCAAACATGTTGAAAATGTTTATTTCTGCAGGTGATGGGAAGGCTGAGGAAACCATGCAGACAGACACTCCCCCTCCAAACCTGGAGGACAATCAAGCCTCTTCTCTTTCTCACCAGCAGCCACACCCCACCTCCAGCAGTGACATCAAACCTCAACAAAGAGATGGCCTCACTCCTTTTGAACCCAGTGATGTCACCTCATCTTCACAATCCAACAGCATCAGTGATGAGAGCAGTGATGTCATGGCTCAGAGCAGTGATGTCATGGCTCAGAGCAGTGATGTCATGGCTCAGAGCAGTGATGTCATGGCTCAGAGCAGTGATGTCATGGCTCAGAGCAGTGATGTCAGTTGTGATATCCAAACCAAGCCCAATGACATCACACAAAACAGTGATCTCAAAACAGAGCTCACTGATGTTCAACCAAGTGACATTGTGCCCCATTCGTGTTATCGCAACATCATTGCCGAAGTTTTGCCCTCCGATGTCACATCAGAGCAGCAGGCCAGCAATACTTCTCCTCAGCCCAGCGTTACCTCCACCCAGACCTATGATGGCACCATGGAACCCAGCAACAGCACCATCAGCCCTAAACATAAGCCCAGCATTACCTCAGCTCTCACATTTGATGTCAGTACAGAACTAAACAACAGCAACATAAACACCATTAATCCTAATCGTGAGCTCAGCATTAAATCCACCCACATACGTGATGTCACTACAGAACCCAGCAGCAGTACCATCAGCCCTAAATGTGAGCCCAGCATTATCTCTGCCCACACCTTTAATTTCATCACAGAACTTGGCAACAGCATCAGCCCTAGTGAAACCACCACTAACTCCACCCACAACTGTGATGACACTACAGAACCCGGCAACAGCACCATAACCCCTAAATGCAGCACCGGCATGAGCTCCGCCCACACATATGATGTCACCACAGAGCCCAGCAACAATATCATCAGCTCTAAACGTGTGCTTGGAATTTGCTCTACCTACACAGATGATGGCACTCTTGAACCCAACACCTTCAGCCCTAAACGTGAGTCCAGCACAAGCTCTGCCCACCCATATGATGTCCCCACAGAGCCTAGCAACAGCACCATCAGCCCTAAACAAGAGTCCAGAACAAGCTCCTCCCACACATATTTTGTCACCACAAGACCCAGCAACAGCACCATGAACTCAGACACCATGGATCTTGCTGATTCTCCGTGCAGCTGGAGGTTGGCAGGCAAAAGTCAGGTCCAAAACATCTTCCAGAGGACTCTGAGCCCAGCAGAGGTGCTTCATGTCCACAGCTACGCTAAAGGAGATTACAGCGAGCTGGAGCCACGCGGCAGACACGAAAGGAACCAAGACAGCGATTCAGACAGCGAGTCTCAGGATGACAGAAGGGTGTGTGTATGCTGCATTCAAACTAACCTCTGAAATGTCAACTACTCACTGTTAACCTACTAACCTGTGTACTGTTGTACTGAATATGAGTGTTTGTAATTATCAGGCTGCGTTTACACTGCAAGCCTTAATGCTCAGATCCAATCTTAAGTCCATATCCGTTTTTTTGTCCCCCCTGTTTACACACTTATGCCTCATCCGATTCGCGTGTTTACACTAATCTCCCGGCCTAAAATTCACTAATACAAGTGGCATGATTGACCCTCAAGTTGTGGATGGACTTTTGTAGTTCATCTGTTCAAAGGCGGCAAAAGTAAAACGGCAATTAATTAGACAAAAAAGTGAAAGTGTTTTTTAAATAAACTTCAATGCTTTACATATCGGTTACACAACAACTCCATATATCCTTATAGCCTCCTTATATTTGGCTTTAATGCTCTTTATTTTGCACTGGTCAGGTCAGATGTCTGTATATCACAGCCCAATCACAGCAGGACTGATTTTACAATTATAAACAGATTTAAAATATCTCACTGACAGGATATCTGGACATACAGAAAAATTCAAAGCAGTAAATTAAGAGACTAGATCAGCTCTATTGTAGCATATTTAAATAATACTTGTGAAGGTTATTACACACTCTTTGAAATCCAGTATTTTTATATTGTGGCTCTGTGGGTTTTGGACCTCATTTACCACAGTAGCTTATACTGTAATGAGTGAAGCTGAGTACAGTCCAGGCAGGCGTGTTGATTGTGGTACAGTGTGTTCAGCTGTGACACTGTAGTATATGAGTGTGTGTATGTGTTACACAGAAAGCATCTCGTCTCGGACTGCCAAGACTCCCGAGACATCACCCTTTGATGAAGGACATCATCAGTGATGAAGGTCAGATACTGCAGACTGATATACAAGGACACAAATGTGAATAATGACGTGTATAGTGATGTAAACATGATAATTGCTTAAACGGCCAAATTGTTTAAACACATAATAAATGGTGATTTTTTTTTTAATAAATAAAAACGGCATATGAAATATGAAGAGAGAAGATTTAATAAATTCCCAATAGGGTAAATTCTGTTTTACAGCTATTTTACAGCAAAATCATGGCAGCCACAATGACACCTAATTTTTACAACATTCAATATGTGAGTATGTGTATGTTCTGCACTGATGTGTCTTGTGTCATATAGAGCTTCAGGATCCGTCTGCGTCAGAGGAGGACGGGCTGGATGGAGAGCTCTGGGCTCGACCCCTGACCCACCTGTGGCAGAACAAACCCTATAATCCAGAGAGAGAGCGAGAATACAACAGACAGATGGGTCTAATGGCACCCTACTGCGCAGTGTGCATGCTCTTCCAAGCACACCAACGGGTGAGTCAGTGAGCGACAAATATTATTCAACATTTCAGTTTATGATACAATAACAATGATACTCTTGTAACAATGAAACCAAATAAACCAAAAGCAACAAAGAAACGGTTTAATTTTAGGTTTTTGTTTAAGTGCTTTTGTTTTAGTCAGCAGTTTCTGAAGTCATTTACTTTGAATAACTGCTGTTAGCCCATCACAGACATCACAATCTGTTTACTTCTTTCCTGTTACTGCTGTTAAACATCTGTGTTTTCATGCAAACTTTCCTGTGTGTGTCCAGTCTGAAGGGGGTGAGAGTGAGCCGGCCGTGGTGCTGCCGGGGGTTCAGATGAGAACCAAACCTCTGATTCCAGAGACGTGTTTCAGCACCACCACCGAAGACAGCGCAGGTGTGCGCCTGTGCACCCCTCACCTGGACGTGGACGGAACCAGCCTGCTGATCAGCTGCTCGCAGTGCAGCGTCCGCGTGCACACCAGTGAGTTCTCACCTCGTCTCAGCACAGCCTTGTGTATTGCATGAAAGAAGACTTTTAAAACAAGCTTCAATCTGGTTGGCTGGTTTAAGCAAATTCCAGGAGGCACAGGTTTTATTAGACTTCCAGGAAAAATGTTCACAGGCTGCTAAAATGATTACAGAAAATGTATATATAAAATATTTTATATACTCTAAATATACATTTATTCATATAAAATGTATATATTTCATAAGTTTGCTGCCATAAACCATGCAGAATGAGGTATTTCAGAAAGATGTGTTCTATTATGTTGATATGTTGAGCTGTGGTTTGTTATTTTGATAGTATGAAGTCTATGTGGCACTCTCTCATGAACACTGTTTGACCTGCAGAACAGACATGACCAGCAGACAGAATGAGAGCTTTAATCATAGACCTCACCCTACTGCATCAGGTTAGAGTGAGCTGAATAACCGGAAGGGTGATTAATTTGGTCTGTTTGTTTTATTCTAGGTTGTTATGGTGTGTCTTCAGTAAGAGTCACAAAAGACTGGAAATGTGCCCGCTGTAAAGCCAATGCCCACGCAGAGGTAAAACCCACAATCTGCACACACAGTGACCGCTAAAAGTATGTGGCCTCTGACATCACAGATAAAAAGTCTGAATGTCACTGCATTAGATAACACAATATCAAACCTAATGGCTTACACAAATAGTCCAAATACTTTATCTGCATTAACCCCGCACCGTAGATCTGCATTAAACCCGCGCCATAGACCTGCATTAAATATATAATTCTTCAACTATTACTACATTAGTATAGAGGGTTGTCTCATTATGTTTTATTGTCTCATGATGTGTTGTTTTTTCAGAGTTGCTGTTTATGTTCATTGAGGGGGGGGGCATTACACAGAGCCAATAATGGCAAGTAAGTAATCTGAAGGTCCACTAGATGGCAGCACTGATGTACCATGAAACAAGAAATATCCTTCGACTCTGATATTAGTTACATTATGCAGATTTACTGAAACAAATATGATTGATTGTGCTTAACTTGAATTGAACCGTGAACATTTTAGATAGAACCACCCAAAGATTCTAACACACAACACTTTGTATGTGACTGTACAGGTGGGTTCATGTGCTGTGTGCAGTGGCCGTGCTTGAAGCGCGCTTTGTAAACATCACTGAACGGTCGCCAGTGGATCTCAGTGGTATTCCCATACAGAGATTTAAACTAGTGAGTATCTGAACACCTCTGCACACTGAGGCTGCTCTATAAACAGGAAACCTGCTCTCGCTGAAGGCCTTACTTTAATCAACACATCCAGTGCGTTTGAAACCACTTTGTCTTCAATCGGACAACTGAGATAGAACTGCTACGAGATGGTTGAGTTCACAGTGCTCTGCTGTATCAGCTGGCTCTGCTGCCTATTGTGTGATTTCGGTCGTTTCCTCTTCTCACTTCCTCTGAACTTGCTTACAGAAGTGCTATTACTGTAAACGGAGGATGAAGAAAACATCAGGATGTTGTGTGCAGTGTTCTCATGGTCGCTGCCCCACCGCATACCACCCCACCTGCGCACAGGCCGCCGGCGTCATCATGCACCCGGACGACTGGCCCTTCATCGTCTACATCACTTGCTGCCGTCACAAAGGGCCGATACAATCAGAGGTCTGTTCAGAGCTTGAGCTGCTGTAACTGACGTAAATTCTCTTTTACACATCACTGCAACCTGATTGGCTGATGCAGGCTGTACAAATTGCCCAATTGTCTCTCCCTGCATGAAGTGTGATCTCATGTTTTACCTCTGTTCCTGAATGTAATGTGGAAATAGTTTATTTACTTTTGTTACGTGATGGGAATTGAACCATGATTTTAATGTTGCTGTAGCGGAACACAGCAGCCATGAGAGCAGAGCTCAGCGTGGGTCAGAAGGTTATCTGCAAACACAAGAACGGCCGTTACTACCAGTGTGAGGTCACACAGCTGACAAAAGAGACGTTTTATGAGGTCAACTTTGATGACGGATCCTTCAGTGATAATCTTTTCCCAGAGGACATAGTGGTATGAGAGCGCTGTCTGTCTGTCTGTCTGTGTTTAGCTGTTTGTCTAGCTCTCTGTCAGTCGAGTGTATGTTTACTGTATGTATGTTAAGCTAGAATTCAGTGTGTTGTTGAACTTTTTTCTAGTTTTAATTGTTGAAATGTAACTAACAACACTATTTACAATTCATAATTTTAAAGAGAAAGATGAATATAATTAATGCACATTAATGCACACTACCAACATAAATTGGTAGTGTTTTTTGGCAGTTTTGGTCAGACTTTGTTTTTTCTGCTGTAGAACCGGGACTGTGCTCAGCTGGGTTCACCTCCACAGGGTGAGGTGGTTCAGGTCAGATGGACGGATGGTCTCGTTTATGGAGCCAAATTTGTGGCAGCTCATGTCATACAGATGTACCAGGTAAATGTCTAACAGATGTATTTAAGCAGTTCTGTGACTGTTATGTGGTCATACCATGATACTTTGATATATACCATAGTACTGAAATTTGAGAACCTTGAATTGCTGATTCTCCTCAGATGGAGTTTGAAGATGGCTCACAGCTCACAGCAAAGAGAGAAGACATCTACACTCTGGATGAAGAACTTCCTAAGAGGGTGAAGTCTCGTCTGGTGAGCTCCATCATTAGGTTTAACAAGTTTATACAATCCAATAAATGTTCTGTGTGTTAAATTGTTCATGTGTGAACAATTGTGCATGTGTAATTCAGTCTAAGGCATCGGACATGCGCTTTGATGGCATGTTTGGAGACAAGAAAGTTCAGGAAAGCAAGAGACAGAGAGTGATCAACTCCAGGTACAGAGGAGACTATATCGAGCCTGTCATCTACCGCACCATCATGGAGTAGCAGCAGTGATGACATGAGCTTCACCTGAAACCACCAGCACCCAGCCAGCAGACTCCAGCACACCCTGCTTATGTCAGCAGAGCTCAGACAGCTGGGATCAGACACCTGGAGGAAGGAAGGAGTCCAACAAACTCCAACATGTCATCCAACACATTACGTTTCTCTGGTTCAGGTCAAAGCAGGATGTTTATAGTAGTTTTGATCAGAGGCTTTTGTCAGTTCTGTCATGGGTTTTGTGACCTGTAATCTCCTAAAACAGCATCACATGGTCTCTGGATGAGTTATCACAGTAGCTTGTCACAATTCATATTCATTTGATAAAGAGTATTTGTAGTCTGCATTTTATAAAATATCTACTTTTGTCAAATTGCATTAATTTATTTGACTGAATTCAAGGTGCTGTTTTGTACCCATCTTTTACAGAATGGAGGTGCCATTGCAATTTTATGAACACAGATCATCTTTTTTATAAGACCTATGCTGTCGTACATTGCACAGTTGAGATTCTGAATATTGTACATTATTTGGAATATAATGAATTTAGTATGTTTCATCTTTAAGAGTTGTTTGTTTTTTTTTTTACAGGTCTATTATCTGATGCTTTTTGAAAGTAACTTTTGCCATATATATGTGCTATTCAAGTTCAATGTCAATAGTGTGTGTTTTGTTTCTGGAAAGAGGAGGACACCCAAATGCCACGAATCTCTCATTGTCACTGCTCCTCACAGCCCCGCCTTGTTTAACACATTTTCATATAGGCGTTTTGTAATAATGTAGCTTACTGCTATCAACAGTTTAACAAGTCCCCTGAGGTTTTATTAAGCTATTTTTGCACTTAACTGTTCTTAACTGTATGGATTTTTATCTGTTTCATTGCAGTAGTCTTGTGCTCCAGAGACAAAGATGCACTTATGAAAGTTGAGGTAGCGTCTCTGTGTCTGATCTGTGTCTGACAGCGTTTGGTAAAAATGAAATTGTTGCTGCCCCTTCTTTGTTTGTTTGTTAGAGGGACAATTTTACTATAAATTAACTATAAAAGTTGTTTTCTATCTAGAAATTTGTTTTATAATACAAGTTAAATGTTCATATACTGAGACAGATTTTGTATGTAGTTAATTTAAAAATGTAAAGCTTTCAGCACAGTTTTGGCTGCCTCTTGTTTTGTACTGAGTCTCATTCTGACTCAAATGCAGAGACCCTCAGACTCAAACTCCATGTATTTTGTAAAAAATTCTTAACGTGCATCAGTAAAGAATGTGGACAACATGTTTCTTCCTGTGCAATTCTTTGACTGATTCTTGCACTGCATTAGGTAACATTAGTTAATGCATTAGCTGACATTTCTGACATGTCACAGAAATAAGACATGCTGAAGAAGGCTGTTGTTCATTCTTCATCACTAATGTAAATAACATTAAAAAAAAAAAACTTAATAAAAAATTTTTTTTAAAAAAAAAAAAAAAAAAAAAAAAAAATAAAAAAAAAAAATTAAAAAAAAAAAAAAAAAAAAAAAAAAAAATTAAAAAAAATTTTTTTAAAAAAAAAAAAAAAAAAAAAAAAAAAATTAAAATTTTTTTTTTTTTAAAAAAAAAAAAAAAAAAAAAAAATAAAAAAAAATTTTTTTTAAAAAAAAAAAAAAAAAAAAAAAAAAAAAAAAAAAAAAAAAAAAAAAAAAAAAAAAAAAAAAAAAAAAAAAAAAAAAAAAAAAAATTTTTTTTTTTTTAAAATAAAAAAAAAAATAAAAACCTTAACTTTCATTTAAATATCATTAAAAAATTTTTTTTTTTTTTTTTTTTTTTTTTTTTTTTTTTTTTTTTTTTTTTTTTTTTTTTTTTTTTTTTTTTTTTTTTTTTTTTTTTTTTTTTTTTTTTTTTTTTTTTTTTTTTTTTTTTTAAATAATTTTTTAATAAAATTTTAAATATTATAAAATAAAAAAAAAAAAAAAAAAAAAAAAAAAAAAAAAAAAAAAAAAAAAAAAAAAAAAAAAAAAAAAGGGGCCTTCATATAAATCACTAATGTAAATAACATTAACAAATAGAACCTTAATATAAACTTTTAATTAAATAACATTAACAAATAGAACCTTAATATAAACTTTTAATGTAAATAACATTAACAAATAGAACCTTAATATAAACTTTTAATGTAAATAACATTAACAAATAGAACCTTAATATAAACTTTTAATGTAAATAACATTAACAAATAGAACCTTAATATAAACTTTTAATGTAAATAACATTAACAAATAGAACCTTAATATAAACTTTTAATGTAAATAACATTAACAAATAGAACCTTAATATAACTTTATAATACAAATAAACTTTTAATGTAAATAACATTAACAAATAGAACCTTAATATAAACTTTTAATGTAAATAACATTAACAAATAGAACCCTAATATAACTTTTAATGTAAAAAAAAAAAAAAAAAAAAAACTTTTTTATAAATTTTTTTTTTTTTAAAAATTAAAATATAAACTTTTAATGTAAATAACATTAACAAATAGAACCTTAATATAAACTTTTAATGTAAATAACATTAACAAATAGAACCTTAATATAAACTTTTAATGTAAATAACATTAACAAATAGAACCTTAATATAAACTTTTATGTAAAAAAAAAAAAAAAAAAAAAATAAAAAAATAATATTAACAAATAGAACCTAAAAAATAACATTAACAAATAGAACCTTAATATAAACTTTTAATGTAAATAACATTAACAAATAGAACCTTATATAAACTTTTAATAAAAAAAAAATAAAAAAAAAAAAAAATAATAAATAAAAAAAAAAAAAAAATATAAATTTTATAATAATCTTAATATAAACTTTTAATGTAAATAACATTAACAAATAGAACCTTAATATAAACTTTTAATGTAAATAACATTAACAAATAGAACCTTAACATAAACGTTTTGACAATCTTTCATCCAAATGGACCCATTTTGAATAAATATTTAATATTAAGAATTTAGTTTACTCTTAATTACTTGATGTAACATTTACTGTGATACAGAAGCTGTAAGCTTTTAACATGTTTGTTGTTTTGTTTTCAGTAAGTGGCCTAAAACATCAGCTGGATCTTCAATAGGAGTAGAAAACAGTTCAGCGTTTGTATTGGGTGCAGTCAGTGTGCACTGTTTTATTGTAAAATGTAAGTTTTGTTGTAGTGTTGCTCCAGTATGCACATCTGAAATTTCATAGATCTCTGATATAGATGGCTTTAAATTTGTGAATGTTTTGTTTGCATTGTGTTAACCTAAAGGACACAGACACATAGTTTTTATCTGAATGTGGATGATCCCAGCAGAAAGTTACTCTACATGTTATTCCCAGAATTGATGAGTGAGTTTAAACATTTATTAGTATAGCGACCTCACCATGAGCACACAATGTGTGTTTGCTTTCAGTTGAGTACATTGTGTTTCTTCTATTTCGAGAGAATCCACCCTTCTTATCCCAGAATGGCTTCAGTGCCCTGATGCATCTTATGAGTGATGCCAAGATTATCCGAACAGGTTTGCTGGTGTCAGATGAACGTGTTTGTCCTGTCTGTAAACAGGCACGTGTCTCCTGATGCTTTGACTGCAGACTTTGTTTATATATGATTTATTATGTTTATATAGCAGATAATATCCTGAAACCGTATCTGTGTGCGTTTGTTGTTAAACATCAGCCTCTCTTACTGTATATCCTTGTTTCAAACCATTTCTCTGGTTTGCTCCACACAGGAAGTGAATCGTTTGAGAATGCTCCAGATTTCCACACTCCCAAAATCACCCATTCTCTCACTCAGCATGTTTCTTCAGAAGCCCAAAACACAGCCATCGATCCAGGTCACCCACTCCAGAACCTCCCACACCCAGCCACCAGTGAAGAGACGTCGGGGTGTGAGTGGGAATGGCACTCCAAACCACTCCAGATCTCCTCTATACAGGAAACTCAGATAGAGAGGAAGACAACAGCAGGTCCAGAGCTTCACCCTGAAGATGGTGAGCTTTATTACAGACCAAACACAGATGTCTTCAGAGGTGAAGACTTAATAAAGACTTTGAAACCTGAACTGTACAGTTTTGTTAGATAACTAGGTTTGCATTGTTTGAGGGGCTGTGAGTAATATAGCCTTACTTAAATATTCTAGGGTTTATACAGTATTAGTTATTGTTAATGTTATAAAAGTTATAAATAATGACACATTTGGCAAACCAGCACTATGATTGTGATATATCAAGCTGGGTGACCTTCAAAAACATTAATTAGTGAGGAATTAGTGTTAAATACAGCTGCAAGCAGCAATTAACGAGCACAGAACCTGTTACTGATTTGTATACAGGCATTATGTTTTACGTAGTTTCAAATTCTATATGAAAACATAAAGAAAATGTTCTTCAAATGATCATACATGTTTAAAACATTCCTCATGTAAGAAGTTCTAGAAAAACTTAACAGCTACAACATATAAGTTCTGTAAATCAAATAAGTCCCATTTATGTCCCATTTAAATGTCAATATTGTACTTTTATTAAATACATGTTTTATGTGCTTTTAAGCAATAAATGCCTTTGCAGAGAGCTATGTGTGACACTGGTGACCATGTCATAAAACGCAATGGATAATTTCAAATCATGTTGATTGACTAATGACTGAAGACTTACTTTTTATATAAACTTCACATCAGTGTTGAAATATTTAGAATTCTTATTTGAAGAACTATACAATATGTATGATGTTTTCATACAATGAGTTTTATTATTAGTTAGCAAATAAACATGTATGTGCCCAGGTACAGGAATATTTGTTCATTAAAACAACACATTTTCTTGTAACCGCATAACAGCTTACTGGAAGCGGCAGTCAGTTCGTTTTGTATCTGACCTTTACAAACAAGCTCACACTAAATTATTGTACCCTTCTAAACATGTCTGCTGTAATATGCTTTTTTGCTTTGTGTAATATTGTTATGCTAGGCACAGTCACAATTTCAGCCTGTGTGAAATATTACACAAAAAAAATGAATGAAATGAAAAATGAAAAATGAAAAACTCAATGGAGGGGGGAAATTATTCAAAATATTTTCTGTGACCTTACTTTGATATTACCCAATATGGGGGCAGTTGTGGCCTACTGGTAAGTGAGTCGGGCTTGTGATCGGAAGTTTCTGGTTCAATTCCAGTGCTGACATGGAATCAACTGAAGTGCCCTTGAGCAAGACACACAACCCTGATTGCTCCCCGGGCGCAGTAGTGTGCTGCCCACTGCTGAGTGTGTGTTCACTGCTGAGTGTGTGTCCACTGCTGAGTGTGTGTTCACTGCTGAGTGTGTGTTCACTGCTGAGTGTGTGTCCACTGCTGAGTGTGTGTCCACTGCTGAGTGTGTGTCCACTGCTGAGTGTGTGTTCACTGCTGAGTGTGCTGCCCACTGCTGAGTGTGTGTCCACTGCTGAGTGTGTGTCCACTGCTGAGTGTGTGTTCACTGCTGAGTGTGTGTCCACTGCTGAGTGTGTGTCCACTGCTGAGTGTGTGTCCACTGCTGAGTGTGTGTCCACTGCTGAGTGTGTGTTCACTCCTCACCAGTGATGGTTAAATGCAGGGGTCACATTTCAGGTATGGGTTACCATATCTGACCAATACATCACTTTCACTTCACTTTCAAGGGTTTGAGTTTCCTGTCTTACACAGCAGAGCTCACATTTCTGAACCCTGTTTATATCAGCATGAGCTAACTGTGTAGCTGTGTAGTCAGGGCCGTTTCTGAAGGTTAATGTAAATGTATGTGGTGTGTGTGTGTGTGTGTGTGTGATGTGTGTGTGTGTTTGTGTTTTTTGTGTGTTTGTGTGTGTGTGTGGTTGTGTGTTGTGTGTGATGTGTGTGTGTGTGTTGTGTTGTGTTGTGTGTGTGTGTGTGTGTGTGTGTGTGATGTGTGTGTGTGTGTGTGTGATGTGTGTGTGTGTGTGTGTGTGTGTGTGTGTGATGTGTGTGTGTGTGTGTGATGTGTGTGTGTGTGTGAGGTGTGTGTGTGATGTGTGTGTGATGTGTGTGTGTGATGTGTGTGTGATGTGTGTTTGTGTGTGTGATGTGTTGTGTGTGTGTGTGATGTGTGTGTGAGTGTGTGTGTGTGTGTGTGTGATGTGTGTGTGTCTGTGTGTGTGTGTGTGTGTGAGTGTGTGTGATGTGTGTGTGATGTGTGTGTGTGTCTGTGTGTGTGTGTGTTGTGTTTTTTTTGTGTTTTTGTGTGTGTATTTGTGTTTTAACTGCCGTTAACTCGAGGTTTGTTTAGAGGTCGGTGTAACTGACGTTAACTCGAGGTTTGTTTAGAGGTCGTGATAACTGAGTTAACTTAACTCGAGGTTTGTTTAGAGGTCGGTGATAACTGACGTTAACTCGAGGTTTGTTTAGAGGTCGGTGATAACTGACGTTAACTCGAGGTTTGTTTAGAGGTCGGTGATAACTGACGTTAACTCGAGGTTTGTTTAGAGGTCGGTGATAACTGACGTTAACTCGAGGTTTGTTTAGAGGTCGGTGATAACTGACGTTAACTCGAGGTTTGTTTAGAGGTCGGTGATAACTGACGTTAACTCGAGGTTTGTTTAGAGGTCGGTGATAACTGACGTTAACTCGAGGTTTGTTTAGCGGTCGGTGATAACTGACGTTAACTCGAGGTTTGTTTAGAGTCTGATAAGGTCGGTGATAACTGGACGTTAACTCGAGGTTTGTTTAGAGGTCGCGATAACCGACGTTCCTTAACTCGAGGTTTGTTTAGAGGTCGGTGATAACTGACGTTAACTCGAGGTTTGTTTAGAGGTCGGTGATACGTAACTGAGGTTTGTTTAGAGGTCGGTATAACTGACTCTCGAGGTTTGTTTAGAGGTCGGTGATAACTGACGTTAACTCGAGGTTTGTTTAGAGGTCGGTGATAACTGACGTTAACTCGAGGTTTGTTTAGGGTCGGTGATAACGGACGTAACTGACGTTTGTTTAACGTCGGTGATAACCCAAACGTTACAGGTTTGTTTAGAGGTCGGTGATAACTGACGTTAACTCGAGGTTTGTTTAGAGGTCGGTGATAACTGACGTTAACTCGAGGTTTGTTTAATTTCGTTAACTGACGTTAACTTCGAGGTTTGTTTAGAGGTGGTGGTAGGTTTGTTTAGAGGTCGGTGATAACTGACGTTAACTCGAGGTTTGTTTAGAGGTCGGTGATAACTGACGTTAACTCGAGGTTTGTTTAGAGGTCGGTGATAACTGACGTTAACTCGAGGTTTGTTTAGAGGTCGGTGAAAACTGGCTTATTTTTTGAGTTTTTTAGGGGTCGGTGATAACTGACGTTAACTCGATTTGTTTAGTTTACGCTTGTTTAGAGGTCGGTGATAACTGACGTTAACTCGAGGTTTGTTTAGAGGTCGGTGATAACTGACGTTTAACTCGAGGTTTGTTTAGAGGTCGGTGATAACTTTGACGTTAACTCGAGGTTTGTTTAGAGGTCGGTGATAACTGACGTTAACTCGAGGTTTGTTTAGAGGTCGGTGATAACTGACGTTAACTCGAGGTTTGTTTAGAGGTCGGTGATAACTGACGTTAACTCGAGGTTTGTTTAGAGGTCGGTGATAACTGACGTTAACTCGAGGTTTGTTTAGAGGTTACGTTAACTCGAGGTTGGTGATAACTGACGTTAACTCGAGGTTTGTTTAGAGGTCGGTGATAACTGACGTTAACTCGAGGTTTGTTTAGAGGTCGGTGATAACTGGCGTTCTCGAGGTTTGTTTGAGTCGGTGATAACTGACGTTAACTCGAGGTTTGTTTAGTTAACTCGAGGTTTGTTTAGAGCGGTGGCGAAGGCGGTGATAACTGGCGTTAACTCGGGTTTGTTTGCGGGGAAAAGAAGGTTTGTTTAGAGGTCGGTGATAACTGACGTTAACTCGAGGTTTGTTTTTATGATTGGTTTGTTTAGAGGTCGGTGATAACTGACGTTAACTCGAGGTTTGTTTAGCGGTCGGTGATAACTGACGTTAACTCGAGGTTTGTTTAGAGGTCGGTGATAACTGACGTTAACTCGAGGTTTGTTTAGAGGTCGGTGATAACTGACGTTAACTCGAGGTTTGTTTAGAGGTCGGTGATAACTGACGTTATCTCGAGGTTTGTTTAGAGGTCGGTGATAACTGACGTTAACTCGAGGTTGGACTGGGTACATATAGAAACGTTAGAGTAATTCGATGCGTTTCTCTTCTATTGATCTGCTGTGACGGTGATAATAAGGTTTAAAGGTTTAACACGTGATGCGGGGATAATTCCTGTACTGCGGCAGGTACGTTTCGCAGCAGGTTATTACTGTTTCATATCACTACTGTAGGGTATTAATTACTGCATTTCAAAATACAGACAGTCGAATAAATTGTTTTAATGACATGGCTGTACAAAAGCATAACGTTTGTATGTGGAAATATTCTGTTGTAGATGTGCGGTTTGTCCGGCCTACTGTTGTGAGATAACAGTAATATCGGACCTCACTGTTTCACTCTCATTGTACTTATCACAGGTCAGGTCACATGAACTAGCTATCAGCAATACTTTACAAACACGTTTATTCATATTAGTTAATGTTACTTTCAGCATTTACTAATACATTTTTAAAATCAAAAGTTAACATGAGTTTTGTCTGTTTTAATAAGTCTGTTTTAATAAGTTAAAAGTACTACTAGAATATGACAGAATTAAACTTTAGTGTTGGGTTGCAGCAGTGAAAGTAACATTAGGTCAGGTACTGGTAACTATGGATAGTTAGGCCGGAACTGCGGTTGCTGTGGTAAATGTTAACATTTTGACAGCAGCATGTCTGAAGGTCTGATTGTAGTCTCAGCATGATGAAAATGCATACTTCATATTACATTACAACTTCCTGTACAGCTTTAAATCTATACAGATTTGGATTATATAATTTTATAGCTTTATAATTTTTTCTTGTCTTTAGAATTTGTCTTGCAAAATGAAAATTACAGACAGAGTGTATGTTTAAGTGTTTCATGTGTTTCATGTGTTTGATGGCAGATGAAGCCTTTAGTGAGATCAGAATGAAGTCCACACGGAGCTTCATCATTTTTCTTTGTCACATGCTGGTTTTGGGTTTCCTCTACTACTCCTCTGGAAGACTGCACCTGAAAACCCCAGTCCAGAAATCTCGTAAGTAAATCCAGAGCAGACCTTTATGTCTCACAGCATGAAGTGAATGTACAGTAGGGGTCCAGAATGCCATGACTGGCTGATTACTGATTAGTCTGTCATGTTTGTCAGTGTCCCGCATATCTGCCTGACTTTGTTTAAGATGGTGTAAAAGACAGACTGATAAAAGTTTATTTCTATAGCACTTTTCACAATGGCACATTGTTACAAAGCAGCTGTACAAATGAAAAATATCCAAAGATATTTAAGAGTGAAATACAATGAAGATTTATTTGAAAATGAAGAAAATGAAAATTTTTGAAAAAAGGGAGAAAATTAAAATGAATAAAATTAACCCAATGTACATAAAGTACAAAGCGAATGTTGTAAGCCACTACTTTTGGTCTCATACAAATCAAAATGAACTTAAAGATCCAATTTAATAATAAAAATCAGAGCAAACCTTTGATGAGTATCCTGTGGTTTAACTAATTATTAGCATGTTAACATACAAATATAGAAATTATTGGTTACTTATTGGTTGTCCAGAGTTAACATGTAAACCATGAAATGAAACTAGAACGTGTATGTACATGTATTTACAATTCAGAGAGAGTGTCTGATTTCAGAAGTCAGTTGTTCTTCATGTTGTTTTAGTCTATTGTGATGTAAAATGTAGCTTCTAGTTCATTACGGAACTGCATGAGTGCCCTCTGTTTATCATTGTGCTTGATCTTCCTGTATAACATCAGATGGTGGACATCATAATTTTTTAACCAAAGGGAACCAAAAGAATAATAAAAATACTGTGTGTTACTCTGGCCAGAGGAGGGAGCTAAGACCCCATCACTGGCCCCTTCTGTGTGGTGGATTCAATCCACAGAGAACTGACAGAGAACTAATGATCACATTCTAATACAATATAACCAACAAATGGATCGTTGCTATAAGAGCTAGTGAGGGGCTGATAGTCTGTTCAGTTAAATCTCTACAGCAGATGTCTTGGTTAAAACTACAGATTGTACATGCAATACTGTGGTTTAACAATCTATCTAGTCTATCTCAGTATATAATTAGAAGGTTACTTGAAACTTCACTTGTCACCTCTCAAAACAAAAATGAAACTGCAGTTCTTTCTGATGTTCAACGTGAACTTACGGGAAAACATCATCCTGTAACCCAACCTCTAACCCTAACCATTACTGGGGTGTAAGCAGGTTGTACAGAAACATGAATGCAGTCGTATGAATTCAAACAAATTAGCCATGAAATCGCTAAAATGTAGTTACAATTTGCCATGACATTGTGTTGGATTGTTGCATGAAAAAATTCTGATTCTGTTTTGTACTGAGAGTAGAAATTAATGTATTCTGTGTGCTACAGTCATGTGTTTAATATTGACATGATATTTTGTAATAGTATGAATAGAATATGATGTGTGTTATTTGTAAAATGTAAGGATATATAACCTATAAAGCCTTTTGACTGTGGTTACAGTGGATCTGTATAATTTCGGCACCTAAATCTGATCAGCATTTTGTTAGTAATCAGAAATGTGTTGTATTTTGGTTCATACAAAAAAAACAAAAGCTTCAGTGCAGTTTATCTTTCATTTCGTGTGTTTTGGTGGTTCATTTACATGACAATGATGTTATGGTGACCTGAAAACAAAAACTGAAGGTTTTTGGAAACTAACCCATATCGGAATAAAAAATGGGTTTAATTGGTTATGTAAGGTTGGATTGAAGGCTGAAACAGACACTGTATCAGCTCACAGTAGCACATATAGTGCAGAAAATAGTGAACGTTCTGTAGAGAAATGAAAACAAGTCGCACCACAACAATTACTTGCACTCGTACAAATGCTACCAAACATATTTTGTGGTTGCACATATTAAATTGGTCCAAAATGGTCGCAGTTTAGAGTCTCGCAGTACAAACGTCTAGCTGCATTCAGACCCTGGAACTCCCACTCTTGTTTCAGGACGTGGTTTGGATTCTTTCCTCTCCTCGGGACATTTTCATTTTTAATTACAATTGTATTTACACTATCATAATAATACATAATAGTTGTATTTAAAAAAAAAATTGTCAATTACAGAAATATTAGGCTCGGGTTACTAAATCAAATGGCAAAGTAAACAGATCGCAAATAATAAATACAAAAATATAAAATTGCATTGCAAATTTAATCTCCCAAAATTATGACACCTATCAGTCTGTATAAAATCTATCTGTGAATTCATTCAAAGACGTGCTTCTGTCCTCTTGCTGTTGAAGTGAACTCACCACTGTTATGATTCTGTATTAATTATTAAGCTGTTGATTCAGTGTAAATTCGCCATATTGAATTTGATGTGAATGAAAGCGAGACTGTGAGGGGTCACTTCACTGGATTATAATGTTGTGTGTGTGTGTGTGTGTGTGTGTGTGTGTGTGTGTGTGTGTGTGTGTGTGTGTGTGTGTGTGTGTGTGTGTGGATTGTTCAGCTGATGAAACGTAACACAAAAATGAGATGTAACCCAGATGTATTCATTCACGTCAGTTCAAATATTGTGTCATATCTTTACTACAGTCATAGTGTGGAAAAGTACTGTAGTACTGTTTACCTAATGTAGATATAGAAGTTTTAACAATATAAGTAAAGTAAATATTCATTTATTAAATATATATATTTATTAAAGAACCTTATAAATGAGAATATGTTTACAGTAAATACACTTACAGCTGGCAAGCAGTATAGCAAAAATATGTTTACAAATAAATATGCACCCTGTCCCTTGTAACCCAGTTTTTTCTGTGGTTATCGACTGTAGACCACTGATGTTGTCATGGATGTTCGTTTTTTAATGTTTCTGCAGTGATAGCAGGCAGGTAGCTGACAGAAGCATCTTTGTAAGACTCTCTGCGCTAAAATTCCTGTTATAACTTAATGCCTGTCGCAGCTACTGTAACATCTAATGCAACACTGCTGCTTCCTCAACCTCCACGTTTATAACAGCATCCTGTGCATTCACCTGCTCCGCCTCTGAAACAACTTTCCTCTGCAGCTGGAAACTTTCCCTTCAGTCATTTACATTCAGGTCTGACTCCATTCTGATGGGTTGTCCACTTTTCTCTAATCACTTAATTTTCAGTAGCAACATTTTCAGTAGTAATTTTCACATAGCAAAAACATTTCCTAGCACATTACTAGAGTAAAATGGATTACAATTGCTGTTTCGTGTTTATTTTGAAGACAAGGTTTTTTTATACAAATTTTATTTTCATCCCCTGGTGTCAACAAGTTTCACGTATGTAATTTCTATCTTACACATGTTCAAAATATTAATTTAATTAATTTTGGGTTATAAAACATTACAATGTTGTTTGTCAGCTGTTGAACTCAAAAGAATGATAACTGTTTATCTCATCTTTGTTTTCTTATAGCCATCTTATCTTATCATAGACACATGACCTGTGCTTTAATTATTGCACAGCACTCTGGAATAATTGATTTGCTGGCATTTCTGTAGAATGACTGCTAAGCTGTGTAGCTCTTGTCCCAGGCAATACATTTGCTGCATACTGTAGCTTAGCTAGTTTTATGTCTCATATCACTCCACAGTCTCTTTCATCTCAAGTAACAAAAATGATTTACTCAAATCATTATTACATGTCCATTTATTTTTGTATTTGGTGTATTTAGCAGGATAATGTACAGTTTGCCAGTGATTACTATAAACCTCTTCCGTGTGATAGGATTTATTTCACGATGACTGGGTAACTGTAAATGATCCCTTACTTACATTCTAAAATAAACCTTTGACCCTTTACTCTTTTAAACAAGGCCTGTCAAGCCATTAAACGTCTCCTAAAGGAAATGGATTCATCAGCTGAGGGTTTGTGAAGTATTTATGAAGAGTAACGTCAACTGCTTTTTGGATAGTGTTTAACTGAATTCACGGTTTATCAACACGCCTGTTGCCCTGGCAACCGCATACAATTGTTTTAGTTTGATATTTGCGTGCTGCTGGTTGTCATGTCCTCACTGTTCCTGTTGGCCTGTAAACAGTGAGCAGCCTCTCACATTTCCTTTGGTTCTTACAAGAATAATCTCTCCCTTTATTATCTGCTTCCCTTAACAACATGTGTCAGGTGATTCTTCTGCAACTTATCTCCTTGCAGGGTCAGAAACTCTATCTAACATTTCTTCTCTCTTTAGAGTACGACAAACAGGCATTCCTTATCAAGCTTGACAGAAAACTGTAAGTAATGCATCTCAACGTGTCAGATTCTGCATGAGTCTGGTTCTGTTCCAGAATCTAGTTAGTAGTCTTGTTATAATGACATTATATAACAGTAAAGGCATTCCCTCAATTTAATAACTGTTCCAAAAGTTAGGCAGCATGATTATGCCGTCTAAGATGATTTATTGAAACTCTAAGCCCTAATCACATGTATTTTTAACAAAGGCCACCCATAATGCAGTGTGATGAGTACAGTGAAAAAGGTCTCCAGGATGGTGGATGAAGTATGATTATAAATAAGACAAATCCTACATAAAAAAAGTACAGACAAATCCTGATAAAAAAAATGTTCTAATTAAACACTGTTAATCGTCACTGTTTTACTCATCATTTGTATGAACTGTGTAGTTTAATACTTACTAGAGTTGTAAGTTCTTTGAGACTCCTGTGAGCTTCTTGTGTGGAGTTCTGTTCAGGCTATTTGCTGCATGAGTTGCCTGTGTAGATCTTTCCAAATCAAACACATATGAAGTGTCATTTCAGTTATGATCCTAGGAGATAGCAAGACTGCTCATTAGATTAGAACAGAGCTAAAAAGTGTGTGTGTGTGTGTTCACTTTGGCCTGTACTGTCCACCGATTAATCTCTTTTAATAACTTGACTAGCTGTTTATTTGAACTTTACTTTGCTGGGATAATTAATGGAGGCCTAAAGCATTTTAATGAATGATCTCTTGGCATCCAGCAGCTCTCACACTCAGCCATGTGTGATTTCACAGTGTTGATTGTGTCTGTATGGGAGGTCTATTTGCCATAAGCAAAACCTGACACAGATTCTCTTATTACCATTACCACCCACCCCTAGAATTGGCACTGTCAACAAATCATCTTTTATGACCAGCACTCAGAGTGTTGATGTAAACACACTAACAAGTTTCCAGTTGCTGACTAGTGGGTTTATACTGGAGCCACTTCTGAATATTATTACAGTAGCCCCAAAAATATTTACACTAATAAAGATGAATTTCATTACATAACACAATATCAACCAAAGGGCAAACTTTAAAGAAAGAGAGCACAAACAAATTGAAAGCAATACATTTCACAAAAAGATGTTTGTGGTTTTAAACGATTGACATTTATTATTTTTATTTATATTTTATGTGTAGGAACCTGCCATACATAAACACTTTTAAATGGCATAAAGCTAGTGAAACTTCTCACATTGCTTAACTACATTTGTAATCTTGAACTACATTTAGCATGAGTCAGTTGTACCTGCAGGAAAAGAAGAGTGTTTACATGGTTTCTGTGCTATTCACACAGTGCTTTCTGTCTTTAAATGTAAACAAGTGTAAATGTCAGTAAATATGTCAATTAAATGTGTTTAAATAACGCATTATACTTGTCACACAAAACATGAGCTTATTAATGTAATCCAGTCATTCTGCTGTTTTTCTCCGGTCTCTGTTCTTCATCAGAGGCTTAACTGTGTTTAGTTAATCATTATAAAATAATAAATCAGTAATTTAATAACTAGTGCCATCCACTAATGTGTGGTAGTGGGTAATTAGAACCCAGCTGAAGTACAGTATAAATAATCACAAATTGGATGAGAAAAGTTCCTGTGTGTTAGATTAAAGGTCCAGCGTCATTTGTTTGCTGATGCCACTTGCTTTGATATTTTGTTATCTAATGCAGAGAAACTCATACATTGTACATAATGTAAATGCTATGTGCAAACAGTGTCTAAATGATTTTGTGGTCAGCATGTGTCTTAATTCTGTGTTATCTCAGATCTTTCCACTGTCTCCTTCATTTGTTACTGATGTTCTTCCTCTGTCATTGGTTTACAGACCCCTGGAGCTCCAGTATAAATATGGGAATCTTAGTAAAGGCGAGTGTAAACCTGGTTACACGGAGGCCAAGATGACCTCAATCTATCCGAAGTAAGCTGATATTATTCTACATTGTGAAATATATTTAAAACTCGAGTTCATTATATCAAACTGTTAAATGCAGATCCAGACAAACACTTGCTCAAGAATGACTCTGTTTATCAAGTCAATCTTAATGTGCAGCTCATCAGTGGCTTGTTGTTTAGCCTGATCTCTTGGTGTTTGAACTGTTCTGCTCAAACTGTTCAAAGTGTCACAATATACTCACACGTGTGTGCTGTGTGACTTCTGTAGGGCACTAAAATACAGATTTGAAGTCTTCTTAAGCATGACAGCTTTGTGTGATGAGTCACTTTCAGTTTTTTCAGTTTATTTCAATAGCACTTATCACAATACACATTGTTTTCTGTACACCTTTACAGAAAATCTGTCTCATGTGGAATATAACAGCATGTCTCAATGCACAGTTTTGAAAATGTGCATGTGTGAATCAGGCTTGACCTGATTCTCTGCTGCAGTTGACTATTATAAGAGTAATGCACTGTTGCATGCTTCTCTAGCGCTTTACACAGTAAGGCTGTTTCTGCATGCAATACTCCTGAGAGGAACCCAGAGTGGCATAAAAAACAGAAATATGTTATTTTCTTGCTCTTTTAAATAATTCATAGTCTGAGATTGAAGATTCCTGTGGTTGCTCTTTGTCCTCTGTGTATTTAAGATTTAGAGCTGTGTATTTAAGATTCAGAGTTTCAGAGCTGCTCCATGTCCACAGAGACATGATGCAGATCATTTCTGGGGGTCTCGTTTGTTCCTCTGAGCTCTCATTGCGTGAGAAAGCCGAGGTTTTGAGTCACACAACTTATGTGTGAGGTCTCGCTAAGACACTGGATTCCTGCTAAAATGTAAACTACAGTTAAGGAATCAGATTTAGATGATGGTAATAATAATAGTTAGTTTATTATTAATAGAAAATTTATTTCTACCAAAATGCATCGATTATGCATTATTCTTATATAATCAGGTTAGTGTTTGCAATTTTTGTGTTTTTTACATCTTAAATTCTATATTTAGTATATATTCTAGTAACAGAATACAATGTCCACTTCATGTTCAATGTTCAATGCTCTCATCCTTTGTAAGTCGCTTTGGATAAAAGCGTCTGCTAAATGACTAAATGTAAATGTATATTTATTAATACATTTTAAAATCCAAAATTGTATCTGTTTTGTAACTGCACAAAGAACTAATGACAACAGACAGTGAATAATTGTGTTGGTTTGAACTAGCATTTACAACAGTGAATAAATACTGGTAAATATATTGGTCTTTGTTAGTTTATGTCTTGTAATAAATAAAAAAAGTTGTCCTGTTGTTTCAGTTTTTGCTATGGTATTGATTCATTGGAAATACTTTACATTGATGCATTTGGCTTTTATGCAAAGCAACTCACAGTGCATTCAGGGTGTACATTATGTGTGTTTACCATGTGTGTTCTCTGGGAATCAAACCCATGACCTTTGTGATGCTAACACAGTGATCTATCAGTTGAGCTACAGGATTTTACTGGGGTATTGTGACAACGCTACATCAGATCATTGGTCATTGTCATTATATTTTACTGTATTACTGTAAAATCGATATCAAGTGACTTGGATTGGCCTGATTTTGATGTTGAATTTCTCCGCTTTAAGTGGAGTCAGATGGGAATACTAAATAGACCATGACATCTTCAGTGTTTGAGACAGTAAACCTACAACATCTAGTTAGCTGTGTAATTAGCATCTGACATGCATTGGTGGACATGGCCCGGGACCTCAGTTTCAGTCTGACCTCAGATAAATGCCTCTGCCCTGAAAACACAAGCACATAATCAGCCAAATACTAGTGATAGCCAAAAACTACAGGAAAAAGTTTAGTGCCCAAAAACACACATGCTGAACTGTATTGTCACATACCACATCAGTTTGAGTTGGCAACTCTTCACTTCATTGTTTTCATGTATTCATGTGTCTCCAAGTCTGACTAATATTTCACTGTGCAAATGACTTCTGTAATTCTGTAAAATGCTGGGTTGGGTTGATGTTGTACACAGGATACAAAATAAGCTTGTCACACACATCAATGGCTGATTACCAGACATAAATAAAGACATACAATTAATTCTCACCTGCCCTGAAACTGTATTTTGGTTTGTTTAATTTCATCACTTGCTTTAGTAATTGATGTAAAGATGTTTGTAGATACGTACATTCTATGTTTGTCTGCGAAATGAATTTCAGGTGTTTAAGCACAGGCCATTAGATTAAAAGGTATTTAAGGTTAAAGGTATTTAACACTTTGATTAAATCAACTGATGAAACAGGAACACTGTCATTAACTTCATTTTTTCAAAGCATTGGTTCAGTCAGAGAAAAGCCCTGTGGAATCTGTTATGACAAAGAGGAATGTCTGATCACAGTTTGGGAGAAATGCATGCAGTGATACAGATAATAAAGGGTTTTTCGCAACTGTACGTGTTTGAAAGTCAGAGCCAGCAGGAAACAGCAGGACTGTCTGTCACCTTCACTTAAGCTGTTGGGGCGAGAGCAAGCGCAGAGTTCAGTGTTCTTGGAAACTGTAAAGCACCACACCACCTGTGTCATTAGTAACATTACACCAGGGGCCGGGCAGCTGTGTACAGCATGACTCAAGTATTCAAGTATTGTTTTGTGAATGGGTCTGTCAAAACTGTCTTCACGTTTCTGGTGGTATCAGGGTAGGAGGAGATCAGGAAGTCTGGGTATTTCTTTATGAATTATAGCTTTCCAGCTTCAACACAGGTGGTGATTCTGGCCACACTAACAGGATTTTATTAGCAGTGTCACTGATAGTTTGTGTAATATGTTAGGTGTTCATGTTGAATATGCAACACAGAACAATTAACCTTCAATAAACCGGCCTTATTTAAGTAGTTTTAGTATGTCATGTTGGGTGTAAGAGTGTGTGAGATCTCTTCCAGAGACTAGTAGATGCAGATCACATCATCCTCTGAAATATCACACTGGTATCCACACATCTGCCTCACACCCCTTTCTCATGAGGCTGCAAGTCATTACCATGATTTATATGCACACACTGCTTTTTCTCATTACAACTTGTTTCAATCTCTTTTTCTCTTATTTGTTCTTTTAGGTTTTCAAAACCAGCCCCTATGTTTCTTGATCCCAATTTTAAACGGCTGTCAAAGATCAGCAGTTATCCGCCTCCCTTTGGAGTAAACACACAAGGTATTTCTTACATTTGTTTTAGTCTATTTTTTATGTTTGCTTTGCATCTAGGAAACTTCTGTTCTAAAGTTACTCATGGTGATTTCCTTTGGAGTGGTTTCATTTCACATTGTGAGGCAGGTAGTCCAGTTTAACATGTTCACAATAAAATGCTGTGCATCTATACAGAAAAATAGTGAACACATTTTCATGGAATTCATGGAAATTCATGTTTGCCTTTTTGAATGGCACACAAATTCTGTGTGCCATTTCACTTGCTGTACATCCTCAAAAGTGTGCATGATTTGAATTAGGCTACATTTAGAATTGAACAGCTGCATGTAACTTCAGGTTCCAGTCGTAATGACTTTCAGACAGAGTCTTGAAGTTCTTCATCAGTGTAAATTGTCACGATGAGCGCATTACACATTTTTAAATCATTTCTTTCTCCCTCCACAGAAAAGATCATCGATATTATTTTAGCAGCTACAAAAAGCTACTCACTGGGGCCAGAACTGGACAGGTAATTTATCTGTAAATAATTTTTTTTCTCAGAAACCCACATAAAGAACTTAAAATACATGTTTCTCTCCCTTTCATGCACACAGTAGAGTGACTTCCGTCTTCACCACATCGAGGCCATGATAAACCATTGACCAACCCATCATTTACATATTAAATAAAAACACTATACTAGGAATCAGCAGTGCTGCATATTAAATAACACATGGTTAATATTTTATTTTCATTTTCATCTGTATTGCTCTACAGTTCACTGATTTCTTGATCAAATCTTTTATCTCTTGCAGTATGAGTTGTATGAGGTGTGTTATTATTGTACAGTTCACTGATTTCTTGATCAAATCTTTTATCTCTTGCAGTATGAGTTGTATGAGGTGTGTTATTATTGTACAGTTCACTGATTTCTTGATCAAATCTTTTATCTCTTGCAGTATGAGTTGTATGAGGTGTGTTATTATTGTACAGTTCACTGATTTCTTGATCAAATCTTTTATCTCTTGCAGTATGAGTTGTATGAGGTGTGTTATTATTGTACAGTTCACTGATTTCTTGATCAAATCTTTTATCTCTTGCAGTATGAGTTGTATGAGGTGTGTTATTATTGTACAGTTCACTGATTTCTTGATCAAATCTTTTATCTCTTGCAGTATGAGTTGTATGAGGTGTGTTATTATTGTACAGTTCACTGATTTCTTGATCAAATCTTTTATCTCTTGCAGTATGAGTTGTATGAGGTGTGTTATTATTGTACAGTTCACTGATTTCTTGATCAAATCTTTTATCTCTTGCAGTATGAGTTGTATGAGGTGTGTTATTATTGGCAATGGAGGCATTTTGTCCAATAAGTCCTTGGGCTCTAAAATCGATGAATATGATGTTGTTATACGGTATGTTATTGAAATGTACTTTATAATGATTTTGATTATGTTGTGGTTTGTGGCCATAAACAGACTTGCACTAATAAATTCCAACATTTACTTTGTTAAAACATGAAAACAAGTCTGGTGTCTGGTCTGGTGTTTTCACAAGCTTATTCAAGGCAACATTAAATGACATCAGTATACTCTTATTTCTGTAATGTGAGCAACAAAGGTAATGTGGGGCTTGATTTTATGCATCATCAAATAGTTATGAGAGGTGGGCGTTTCTTGCCATATGGACCACATACCAGGAGGAGAGTTGTTAAAAGGTTGATGACTGTAGCCTAAAATGAAAGAAGTGGAGCAAAATTTTGTTTTGGTAGATTTTGTTTCTTCGGATGAATCTCAGAAAGTAAGACCAGGAATGTGAATTTAGAAAGTAAATGACGGTTTGTTTTGATTTCATGTTGATTTGAAATGTTTCTTCAATGACTGTAGACTGAACGAAGCTCCAGTCAGAGGGTTCGAGAAAGACGTGGGTTCGAAGACCACCATGCGTATCACATACCCTGAAGGAGCCTTCCAGAAACCTGACCGCTATGAGAAGACCTCACTGTTTGTGTTCTCTGCCTTCAAACCTGTGGACTTCAAATGGCTGCAACACATGGTGTTTAACAAAGAGAAGCTGGTAAGGCCGATTTGAGTGCTTGTTAAGATATCAGAGCAACTAGTTTGGCAGAGAGTGATCAGACATAGACAGACAGTACACATACTTCTGCCAGTAGGGGGCAGCATGGTGTGTATTCTGAACACTATTGACAAATAAACCTCACAGTTTGGAATTCCATTAAAATTTGTAGCGTTTTTTTCTTTCTCCTTTTTTATTTATTCATGGGCTTTTTGTCCTATTAGCAAGTTCATGAAGCCTATTAAAAATATACCCAAGTTATATTTTAATTACAAAATCAAAAGAAAGAACCATGTAATTACAATTGTGCTTTCTATGCCTGGAAAACATTTTCAGTACAAATCATCATGACTTATTTTTTTAAGTTATACCAGTCAGGATTTAAAATTTTATGTTGAAATGACTTATATAGCCAATTTGATTAAACTTAAAAAATGAAGGCAGTAAAGTTTTTTTTACAGCGCACTAATTAACAACTACTTGTTAATGCACTAGACAATTTATGGTTGCTTTAATGTAGTGTTTCATTTAGTGCTCCTGCAGCTCAACTGGTAAAGCACTGCATTAGCAGCGCAAAGGGTGTGGGTTTGATTCCCAGGGAAAACATGGCACTGAAAAATTGTATAGCTTAAATGCACTGGACGTTGCTTTGGATGAAAGTGTCTGCCAAATACACACACAATGTAAATGTACACAGAATGAATAACACATGCCACACACAACCTCTAGAGAGACTACATTTTACTCAGTTTATTTTGTTCACTGTATCCTCCTGATAAGGTTAATGGCCCAGATTCATTGTTGGGTCTTTAGAAAGTTCCGCCAACATGGGCGGCAGCTTGACTGCCTCTTTCTGTTTCTTAAAACACCTGCTCAGTTTACTCCTGAGATAACACGCCTTCCACCAGAGAGAAAGAAATGTATCTCTTGAATCCTCCATAGGATCCCATCAGACATTTTTTCTAGAGTGTTTTATGTAGAGATGAGGGTGAAGAAAGTTTACAGTCTGTGGATACAGCATGCTGCAGATCCATTACCTTCACGACCATCAGAATGATTTACTAAACAAACTGAACAACAAATGAACCAGTTTTAGTTGAAATTACACATCATTTGGCCTAATGTTAAACAAACTTTAACAAAAGAAAGTAAAGCTATGGCTATAATCGTGAGGTAGGTTTTTTAGGTAATTGTTTTTAGTTTGAATGTCTCCTCCACTTTGAAGGCATTATCTGTCACTGACCCATCCTTTTAAAACATCAATTCACAACCCTCTGCATGCTACAATCACGGCTGTAATTTACACAGGAAATGAAGCAGAACGTCTTAATGCAGTGAGCGTTTTCAAGTGTGCAGATTTTAAACCAGACTGTCTAGTGAGTATTCTTCTATTCAAAACATTCAAACAGAAATACTGATGAGGATAATTGAGGGGTCAAAGGAGAAGTGGATGTTTTTGCTTTGTGTGTTTTTTTTGGCGATAATCTCACTGTGATTTTAAACTCAGAAGGGCTCTCGGCCAGGAAGACTTTCATTACTTTCATCTCTGTTAATTCAGAATTAAATGGCAGCTATGCTCTGAAAGCAAAAGAGTGGCCAAGATATCCTGTCGTAAATGATGCATTAAAACAGCTAAATCATCAGTTTGTTTGTGGTCTTAATGCAGTGTGTTTAGACTAATGTCACCATATGTGAGTTATACCCAGCTGAAGATCTGCTGAGGAGCTTTTGGTCATGTCAGCTGTTGTAGCTGTTCTTTTGCTTTTGTCTCTTCGTGGTCCTTTTGAACTGAGCTTCAGACACACTGTATAGAAAGGTAAATATGAGCAGGTGGTAAAGGGTCAATAAACTGCCTGCTGTTGTTGTTCCACTGTTGGTGTAATGGCTTGTTTCTAGATGCTCTGTGACTAAGATAAGAGAAACTTAGAAGATCTAGAGGTCAGATGTTGATTCAAGAAAACTTCAGAAGAGAAAGTTTAGAAAATTGATTTAAATGAGTAAATTTGAGAAGAGGAGAAGGCAGAAGAGAGAAGAGGAGAGGAGAAGAAGAGAGGAGAAGAGAAGAAGAAGAGGAGAGGGCAGGTATATGCTGAGGCAGTGGGGCTGTTGTGCTTGACTGGGCAGCATTAAGGGTAGAAGGGTTCTGAGGTTACCACAAGGGTTCTGGTGTCAGTATTTAGACTCTGAGACAGAAGAGAAAGCAGTCACTCCTGACACACAAATAGCCTCATCAGATGAAACATTTAGGCTTTATTCCCATAGTCTTTTTTACTAGCATATGTTGCTAAGCTAACTACTGATACTGTAATAAGCATAAAACATACAGCTTTTGGCTAAACTAATGGAATAACCTTATTACCATACTTTTTAGTGATTAATGTAATAGAAGTATATTGGCCTCAGTGCAGTCTAGGAAGGAAGCTTATTTGCGACTGGAACAAGGCCTTTGTCTATAAATCATTATATTCTTTGTACAACACACTTCTCTTACACATTTAAACACAACAGTGTGTGTGAGCATCAAGAGTTCTGTAAGCCTGATGATTCAGACATGAGGAGACACAGGGGTGAGGGTTCAGGCCAGCCTCCCAAACCACTCAGCAGACCGCTGTTGTAGACAGCAGTGGTTTATGAATGCAGCAGTGTGTGTGAGCCCTCTGGAAACTGATGAATTCTGAGATAAAGTCTGAGACTCACACCTCCAGAGTGTCAGAGAGACTGAGAGCGGCCATTGTTGTCCACCCGCCATAATTACTTCCACTGGAAAACACAGGGCACACGCCACACCCTCAGGTTACACAGGCCAGAATCATCACATGAATATGTGTCAGGAGCTCTTTTAACCAAAGAAAGAAAAGCTTGGAGCTGTGAAAATAAGAGAATTCCCCATCAGGGAAAGCATGTGTATGACTGAATGTATGTTTGTGTGTGTTTGCTAGTGAGATAATGAGATGTGGTCCAGTAACCATTTACCAGAGAATTAAGGCTTTCACAGATTAGATTTACTGAGAACTCCATCAAAGTGACTTTAATAAACATATACAGATGTACTTTTGTGTGCAGTCAGTAAAAACAATGCAGAAGAGAGCAACAATAAGTTCCAGAACAGTCACATTCATTTTCTCCATTTTCTAGAAATAAATATTGAATTAAAATGTATGAAAAATATATAAATTACATTTGTGTAATTCCATAGTATCGATGAGTTTACTATTATTCTAAAATGTAGAAAAAGTAATAAAAAATAAGTGACCCTGAATTTTTGAATGTAAACGGTAGTGTATGCATTTGTATAATTCAGAATATTTAGTAATACGTTTAAAATCATTGTTTAACACTTATCATCGATGAGTTGTATAGTGAATAGTTTTACATTGTACCAGTGGTTTCTGATTGGGTTTGATTCTTTTGCTGTGACATGTACACTGCGGTGAGATTAGTTTCCCACCCGTTGCTACGGCAGTGTTGAGTGACCGTGTCTGTAACACAGCACAGTGAGGCATTTAAACAGCACTGTCAGCGGCACCAGACCCGCACACATCAGCCACAGTTCAGAGTTCAGAGTCATTAGTCGCTGTTTTTTACCTGCTTGTCTAATTAAAGCCGCTCTGTGACGGGTATCAGAGAAACTCTGCATACAAAAGCCTCATACAGCACAGGGGGTGGAGTCCCCGCAGAGTGACTGATACAGGGTCTTCCTTCTCTTTGTGGCTTTGTTTGCCCTTCTTGTTTTTCATGGGGCTTTTAAAAGGCCCCTCTTCTGTCCGCTGTGCAGGGTATTATGTTCACCTCTCTCTGCCTGGGCCACGTCACATTTTCCACCTGTGTGTTTATGACTCTCACCCTCTTTGAGTGAACAGCCGGGTCCACTGCCGAACAACACATTGTTGCTGATTCACCTTTGCTTAAATGCTCAGTGTTCTCAGTGTCTTCCAGTTCACTTACTATCTGAACTTGTTTATGTAGTATTCAAGATAAGGGTCGCAGTACATTGAAAAGTGTATGTCAGAGATGCAGGTATAGTATCTTGATTCTTGTTTCAGCAGCTCAATTATGTATGTATAGTATAGTATAGAGCATAATATATATAGTTCTTTAGAAGAGTTTATAAGTTTTTAAAAATTATTTTTTAAAGTTGTCTCACAACTACTGATAAAAGTCTTATATACTTGAGCAGGGTCTCTTTAAGAAAAGTCCCCCTTTTCAGTCATATTTGCAATGCCTCCAGGCAGCTGCTTTAGTCAGACAAACCAAGTCTGGTTCTACTTTAATGGGGAATCACTAAAATCGCTTGCTGAGGTTCCAATAAAAAATATTTTTTATCAACAATTCAATATCAACAGTTCCATAAATTCTGTTTCTTAAGTTCAAATTGTGCTATAAAAAGCAGTTTTTCAGATCACTTCAGAGGCTGTCAAGTACTGAGCCCCTCCCTCAGAGAATCATGAGTGTTTAGTGATTGATGATTGGCTCTTTCTACAAGAAGGCGGGACTTCCTTCACTAAAGAGGTCATATTGAGTGTTGCACTTTCCATCATTCAAAGTAAAAGAACTTTGGCATTTTATTATCTTTAAATCTTTGACTTGGCTCAGTTCATCAGTTTTCCATCTCCAATTTTCATCTTCATCTGGGCTAAACCTCCACTGTCATCACAAAATTTTATGATCTGTGTTTTGTCCTAATGTTGGTATAATGTTGTACTACATACTCAGTTGTGTAGCAGAAATATACAAATTGGGATACAGCCCTGGTTTCAGAAACTTTGATAATGCTGTTGTCAAACGTTCTCTAAAATTCAGTCAAGCATGAATACATAGAATCAGCTGATTTAGTTAGTTGTAAGGAAGCGTTTTTTAATTTTCATTAAATTAGACTGGGATCTGGAGTTGGTCACTGAGCTGCGCCGCTCCACACGTGGTTTGTATATCCAGAATTGCTGCTTATTAAAGCATCTTATTATAACCAGAAAACTACAATTAAGGCTCTATGTTTTTGTTGTTTTTGTGTGGTTTTGTGACCTCTGTAAAGTCTTTCCTGCTCGTGAAAAGAAAACAACAGCTTCATGCAAGCCACGCAATTATGTAGCATGTTTATTTGTGGTATGGTGACTCTTTGGAATGGGGCGCTGGTTGATGGAATCCCACCGGAGTTGTTTCTCCAGACGTCCATTGTCAACTGCAGTTATGACTTCTGAAATTCACATTCCTCCAGGTGTGTCCATACAGGTGAAGTGGACGTCTCTCAAGAGGCATGTGTTTGTACTGTTGGCTCTGTATCAAATCAGCGCATTGCTAGCGTCACCCTCTTTATTCTGAATATAAAAGTGTGTGGCTATCAAAGTGAGTGGTTTATTTACTCAGCTGAATGCGTTACTGAGGGACTGTTCTGATTTACTTTCATATGCAGCTTTTGGTAGTTGTAATGGCTTATTTACAGAGCAGGAGTGAAGAAAAGCTGTTTCTGCTTATGGTGAAGTCTGTCAGTGAAGTCACGCAGGTTTAGTCATTTCATTTGTTCCATCTCCTATTCAGTGTTTGACTTCTCATATATATATTCTGCTGTTGACGTCTTTCTATCTCTGCCTTTCAGCGGAAAATGGAGGGATTCTGGAAGTCTGTGGCACGTGAGGTTCCTAGAGAACCTGAGGAGATGCGTATCCTGAACCCGTATTTCATCCAGGAAGCCTTCAGATTCATCGACCTTCCACACAACAAAGGCCTTATGGGACGAGGGGTGAGGAACAACCAAATACAAACATCACAGCAACAGCCCTTGCTAAAGACATACATTGTTCTAGAGTTTAGAATAATAAAGTTATTCTTAGTAGATATATCAAGAACATACGTCTTTGGTCTGTGGAGATTGTGGGAATGTGGGAAGTGAAGTAACTATAACATGACTAAAGGAACTTATGGTTTCTACAGAAGCCTGTAGCATCACTTTATCTAAGAGATCATGACTGGTCGATCCAGACGTCATTTTTGTTTCTAGAATCCTGTTGTTGAGCTTGATAAGGTGCTGCTGACCCAGCAGCTTGATCTGTTTAAGCTGCCATGGAAACACAGAAGTTTAAGGGGGTGGGAGCCACGGGATTCAAGCTTTGATGCGTTTCCTGTGTAATCAGTATGCTGGTAGAGTGTCTGGGACAGGATTAGCCATAAGAGTGTCTCTCTGTGGTGATAAGACCATCAGACTGGTCTGTTCAACCACACTGGAACACACAGTGACTGGACGATCTCTCACTGCAGATAAGCAGACATCTCTCTGTCTCTCTGTCAGTCACACTCTGGACAGTATCAGTACTGAAGTGATTGAGCAGGACGCTCAGCAGCAGTCTGAGTCTTCAGTCAGGTGTTTACTGCACAGTGGCGTGTAGTATGAGTTACAAATAGAATTTTTTTAGAAAGACATTTTCTGAGACCCTTTACAGCAGTGAAGTTTGTTCATGCAGCATTGTAAGCGGCTATAATGGTTCTTCTGAAGGATTTGTTGTGGAATCTCTGAATCAGCCAGACAACTCACACACTAACTGAATCAGAAAATGATCAGCTGATTCAGTGAAAGGATAGTTCACCCAAAGATGAAGATATTTGGAGAAATGTCTCTGTGATTTTATGCCCATACAATGGAAGTCAACAGGTGCCACTGTTGATTGGCTTCAAAAAATCTTCTTTTGTGTTCCTCAGAAATAAAACATCATACAGGCTTAGAAGACTTTACATTTTTGGATGAACTATCCCTTTAGGTTACTGTAAGCATTCTGTATGAGCATTTTTAATCACTGACTACTGGATAACAGTTGTGGAGTTGTGGATAACACTTCAATAAAAGTGAAGTATTTATTTTTCTCCAGAATATTCCTACTTTGGGGACCGTTGCGATCACAATGGCCCTTCATAACTGTGACGAGGTGGCAGTGGCGGGGTTTTGTTACGACATGAATTCACCTAAAGCTCCTCTTCACTATTATGAGAAGCTGATGATGTCAGCAATCAAAGAGGTAAACCGCACCACAATCACCTGATCTCTGTGCTTTATCTCCAGCTCTGCTCCAAAACACAGGCAGCTTTATGTAGTCTGCTGTTTTAAACAGCCATTTGGTAATGCCCTTTTAAAGGCTGTGCTCTGCTGTGTGTCTGTTCTTTGCCTCGCTGCTACTTTAAATGACAAACAGCCGGTTGCTTGATAACCTGCAGTTTCAAAGTAGTTAAACTGCAGTCAGTTTACACTTTTAAAAGTAGCTGGTTACAATATAAGTTACAAACAAAACATGGAAGGAACGGAGGCCAATATTTTTTTTTTAGTTCATTTTAAATGACTGTAAATTTTGGCAAGATTTGGACATGCACTAGCAAAATACAGTATATGCTTGCAAAGCTAACAGACATGGAATAAAGGCACAAAATTATAACCCCCAGACGTTTAGTGCTCATGAGCTGAAGTCACTCTGCAACAGTGAGATAACAGGAGCCATTTTCCATTACCTGCATCTGAAGGTGCTTCATCCATGTGGATGTTCTCAGCAGAGCAGGAGCTGATCAGATATGAGGTGACATGAATTGTGAGTCACAGGTTCATTTGATGAGCTTATTTGATGAGGTGCCTTATTTATTTGTAGATTTGCCTTGTATAACATCAGAAAAATCCAGCCTTACCTCACTGAACATGCAACACAGCTTCTTGTCCAGGCCCTTGTCATTTCACGGCTGGACTACTGCAAATCTCTGTTGGCCGGCCTTCCAACACGGGCACTCAAACCACTACAACTAATTCAGATTGCAGGAGCTCGGCTGGTCTTCAAGGAACCTAAAAGGGCCCATGTCACACCTCTTCTCATTGCCCCTCACTGGCTACCAGTTGCTGCGCATATCAAGTTCAAATCTCTGCTCCTTGCATACAAAACCACTACTGACTCTGCACCAACCTACCTTCACAAACTCATTCACATCTACACCCCTTCTAGATCCCTACAGTCAGTGAAAGAACATTGCCTGGTAACGCCCTCTGCTAAGGGTACGCAATCACTTGCTCGCAGGTTCATCTTTACTATCCCTTCCTGGTGGAATAATCTCCCAAACACTGTTCGGTCTGCTATCTTTGTAAAATTTGTACTATGTACTGTGTACGACTGTTGTTATTGCCTCACTACAATTTATCGCTTTGTTGTTTACCTCACCTTGTAAGTCGCTTTGGATAAAAGTGGCTGCTAAATGCCTAAATGTAAATGTAAATTTGACAGCATACATAGAGATGATTCAGAGAAGGGTCACAGTCTCTCTTTCTTCCACTTTCAGTCGCTCTCTTTCTGTTTCATTCACTCTTTCAGTCCGTTAGTCTGACACTTGGTTCAGCAGATCTGAGCTCCTCTCCCTGCATATTGGAGAGCTGTAATTAAAGTCATATAATGTAAATCTTTTTCTTCTGTGAAACAGAAGTCTGTTCTGTCTCTGTTCTGAAGAATACATGTGTGATTGTAGTTTTCTCTCATGTGTGGTGTTAAAAGACTGTACGCAGAAGACATACTTCTGTTGTGATACATGTTTACTTTAGGAGGATTGTCTGATCTGCTTTGTTATTCCTTCCTGAGCAGACGTCAGGTCTGCGTGGAGAGCAGCACATGACAAATGTTGGATTGTTTTGGTGTCTGTTTCTGTCTCTTTCTCACACACACCCAGTCGTGGACGCACAACATATTAAAAGAGAAGGAATTTCTTCAGAAGCTGGTGAAGGGGGGAGTCATTCAGGATCTGCCCAATGGAATCTGACATTGCAACCCCACTGGTACCAAAGGGCGAAGATTTTTAAGCCAATCACGTGATACCACTAGAGGAACTGACCTCACTGCATAGGTTCATGGTATCCATGGCAACCTCACCTCAAACACTGTACCTTGTTTTAAGATAAAGGCGGAGCAGGAGAGGAGCCCATCCTCACACAGCAGCGACAGCGTTGGATAAAACCATAGACCTGCTGCTTTGCCCTGTTTTTAACTGCACAGCAGAGACATGAACTGTGTTTGTATATTCTCAGTATTTATTAGACAGTATTTTAAAGTTTTAACGTTTATGCTTTAATACCGATGTCTTCAATCTCAGGCTATGCACAACAGCACCGAACAAATGATTGTCTTGACTCCCTGCTGTTCTCTGTTACTCATCAGATCTGTGCCATTGACAGAATCAGCAAACACTTGTTTCCTCACACGTATGTCTTCTCTGTGTGTTTCCTGAATATGAGATTTGTGAGAGCAGCTCTATTAAAGTATTATTCTGATGATTTATACAAGCTTTTGTTTGGAACATGTTTCTCGTTTTAAATGTAGACTGATGTGTTGAAAAATGAAGGATGAATGTGTTGTTATGCTTTAATAGGTGCAGTCTAGGGTTGTCATGAACTTATTGGTTATGATTGTAAGCTGAAGTAATTTAAAATAAACAGTTACCAATAAAGTCAAGAAAAATCACACAAATACAAGCAATAGAACATATTAAAGCAATAGAACAAATAAAAACAATAGGTTAATTATATCCGTAAAATTGTGCTTTTAGCTATATAACAAAAGTATGAAATATTTTGGTAAATATTTAGAAATTAAAAATATAATACAAAATAAATCAAATGCAATCTATTATTTTAGAAGCAGAGTGAACTGAAATCAGCTCAAAAGGACCTAAAGGTGTAATCATGTTTGTGGTAGATGAATTTATCATCATTCAGCTGTTATCTGTGCTGTGACTGGTCCCTGTAAAACCAGCATTTAAACTCACCTGACCGTCGTACCGTCTTTCCCTCAAACAAACGGATGTTTCTGTGTTTTGAGGAAACACTCTGGCTGCTTGTCTCATGAGTCATGCGGAGGGAGTTTTCTGCCAAAAGGTTAGTGGGAAGTTTTAGGAATTTTTTAAAGGTCTCTGCTTCAAAGGCAACAAAGGCAACATTCCTGGAAATCCTTACGTTTGGATTTCCACGAATGGAAATCCAAACGTAAAAACAATCCACCGTTTGTGTTTTGAAGTGTTTCATAGGTGTGATGTGTGATACGAGTCCCAGTGAGCCCGGCCTCATATCAGAGAGAGTAAAGTTACAGCATTGCTGTAGATCTACTGTAGGTAATGTTGTTCTGATGTGTGCTTACTGTAATAACTGCCATGCTTGTTTTCAGACCTACAGGAATCTTTAGACCTGTAAAAGATGCAGCGCTTAAAAGAAAATGTCCAACAGTTGAAATAGATTCAAATCATTTTAATTGTTACGCTATTGGAGCTGTGGCCCAGTGGTTAATACACACATTGTGCCGTGGTGCATGAGTTTGAAACATTTCCTAATCGCTCATTTCTTTTTCTTTTCATTATAAAATGTCTCATCTTGGATAATGTCTTTACACTGTACAGTATATGCACATTATATGTCATTCTTTAAATACGAAAATTCCAAAAATGCTAGTGATGAAACCTTAGCAAGAGTGTGTCAGTGTCTGAAAAATGTTTCAAATGTCTCTTCCATCACAGATCACTAGTAAACACAGTGAGTAATCTGACAGGAATTACACAGTGGTGAAAATCTGCAAGACTTTCAGGGAGAAATGTGAGTTCTTCTGTGATGCATGTCCACATTGTTAGCAGACAATCCACCATACGGCCAAATCTGCCCGTACTGGAGAAAACACCCATATACACGAGGAAATGTTCCCTGTGCCTGAACTGTGTGGGAATGGAAGCAGATGATCATCTGTTGTGAGCACTCACAGAGACTGAGTAAGTTCTGACTGTTTCATGTATCATGTATGTGAGCACATGACGGCTGTATGACTGTCTGTTGACAGCAGTATTGTGCATAATAACAGCAATATGCTAGTGCCAGATGTATTTATACCTGTATTATTTATATTATATAGAGACATTTTTGGTAACACTGAAACAAGCTTATGAATAAGTTCATAAATTGTTTTAGTGGCAGCTCACAAATGGGAATTAAACAAACTCTGCAGCTCTGCTGTGCTCAGCGCTGCAGCTCTAGAATGTGTCGCTGCCTCATGGCCTCGCTTTCAGCACGTCTCAATTCTCTCTGCATGGCTGTGCTCTGCCCGCACGCTAAAACATTTAATGAGCTCGGAGTGCAGTAAATAACAAAAAGATTTAGAAAGTAGTGTGAGATCACAGACAATTGAGCTATGAACACAACAGGCAGGTGTCTCCTTTTAAAAGATAATCCTTGACCTGCTCATACGCCACACTTGAGTTAGAGGCAGTGGGTGCAGCGAGAGGGGAGGCAGGTTTTAGAGCTCAGTGAGTGAAGAGACGAGAGGAATTTGCTCTGACAGGTGTTTTTCTCCATGTTGGTGGCCTTTCTGACAGTTGTGATGGAGGTTGTATCCTGACAGCTTCACACTCTGTGGAGAGTTGAGTGGAGGTGACCAGGGTTTGGTTACATGTGAGGTTTGTCTAAAGACCAGTGCGTTGTGGTTTTGGCCAGTGCCTGTGATGAATCACTTTTCATTGAATTTATTCTTTCTGAAACTGTCACTTTCCACCTTTTTTTCCAACAGCTTACAGCTCACCAAACAGAGCTACAGCACCATTAGGAGTTTTTTTTTTTAAGTTTTAACTATTTTTATTTATTTATCCATCCATTTAGTTTTACAGAAGGACAAAAGTTAACAGGTTTGGAGCAACATAAGAGTGTAAATAAAAGACAAATGTTCATTTTTAGATTATTTAATTTTGTAAACACAGCTCACTGCATCATACTTTGGGTTTGATGGGCATTATACATCTTAATAGCATTTAACTCTCCAAGAATGTTAATGTTAACTGTAAAACTAGACCGTACTGTTGACGTGCTGTGAAAAGGTTCTTATTATGAGAAGGATCTGATCAGGAAGATGTGAGGGATCAAGGTAGAGTTTGAGGCCCTTCTGGGAGGCCAAGCGTTTCGATACAGTCGAGTGTTTACCTCACTGTCAAGCATCCTGTCTATGTGTTGGTACATTCTCTGGCTGAATGCACTAAATATAAACTCCAGCTTTGTTTGCTATATTGTGTTAGTTTACATTGTTTTAAAGAGGCCGGCATGTATTATGCTGAATGATCATGCCTTAAATATTTCACTTCTTTAAAGAGTGGGTCATACTTGATTGTATGGTTTTGTATTCTGAAGACTGTCATTTTTCAGAACTTGATTTTTTGTTTGTGGTCTTAGTAGCTTTATTAATAGTGATGCTGAGACAGATTATCACAGAGACTTGATGAGTTCTTTTGCTCTGAGCTAGTAAGCAACCACCTGGCCACCATCCAGAATGTCCCAGCAGCATCAACTTCTGCACAAAGCAAACAATATAAAAAGCTAGCTATATGGATGCTGTTGTTTCTATGATGCATGGGAATGCATTATAAATAGGGTTAAGAGAAATTCTTTACCGACTGGAGTCTGGTCCTGGAGCCCTGAGGGGAGCAGTGAACGTGCAGTGACCACCCAGGTACCCTTTGACCACTCTGATGTCAAGACGGTTTATCCAGGGCTGAAGAGGTCAGAATGATGAATGGAGCTCTAAGGAGCCGCATTAAGCACTAGCTGCATTCTGGTTCTACTTGAGAGGTTCCTCACAATAGTTATCGGAGTGAGAACAGATCTCAGTGGGACATCTGGACACACACAAAGTTCTCACCAGAAGAGAAAGAGTTAGGGTAAAGGTTGTGTTCTGGGGTCATGACCATATACCCTGTCCTGAATGCCACCTTCAGCCCTCGCAGACTAGGTTTGTCTTTTGAGTCTACACTTTGTTGATGTAATACAGTACTTTCAAGTAGTAGCTGAGGGTGAGGGTTCTTTGTAGGGCCCTTCTTTATCATAAAATGACAAATTTAACACCCTACAGCCTTGTTGACCTCATGAACTGCATCTTTGTTGAAGGTTAGATTGATGGCATTGGTCATCAAATCCAATTTCATACTGGCTCAAATTCAGAATAACACATATGTTATTTATTTCCCCAGCTATTTATTAATGTTAATTACTCTTTCATTGCCCTGATTACATATCAAGTCACAAGAGTGTAAAATTCTGGCTCTGAATGTTGGCACTTGTTGTCTGAGGCTAAACAAAATATACCAAATTCAAGTTCTTTCTTGTGGAAAAACAGCAAGCGTTTTGTTTCAATTAGTTTGATGTTATCCAGACTAGATTTATTTTGTTCAGGAGAACTTTGTGTACCCGGTACACTGAAGCATTCAGTCTGGCTTCCTGACTGAACTTCATCACATCTGTAGGAACACAGGTCAGCTTCAGCTCTCTGATCACACTACAGGGACAGAATTTCACTCACACTGTAAGATGTTACAAGCTAAGAGCTTTGTTTTCGCAGCTGAAGCACGTACCCCTGAATATATATCACTCTGACAGAAGCTGACTGGAGTCTAAATGAGCACTGAAATAAAATCATATTCACCATTAGTCTGTTTTAAAAGGTCACAGTCTGTAATATTGCTAATAACAGCATCTGAAAAAATACACCGAAATAAACTACAAATTTGAAAGCTACTTGGTTGTAATTAAGCAGTTACTCCTCAGAGCAACTGCATGATGCTGTACTCGACAGTATGTCAAGACACACGGGTAGAACATACAGGTATCTGTTAAACATGCATTGTAGAAAGAACAACAACCACAGATATAATACAGACATAAAACTGCTTTCTGTTTGTTGGGGGCAGGTAGGCTCGGCTTGTTTACTTAAAGGTAAGTGTGTGTGTGTCTCCACCAGTACCAGTTGCCAAAGTTGGGAGTCCAGGACAAATGAGTTGTGACGGTTCAGTCATGAACTTCATTTCTGTATGTGTCTAACATCTCTGTTAGTCATTAATGATTGTCCTCTTGCTTTGTATCTATGTACCGTCTGTTCTAAGATCTTAAGAAAACGTATGATAGGCTTTGTAGAAACAAACGCTGGGCTTGGAGACTCATGTCCTGAGCTGATAGATGACAAGTCTTTTTGACAATGGTCTATGCAGACTGACTGTATTAGTAAAGATTCAGTTGTTATCAAAACCTTTTTCTTTTGTTACTGGTCTCGAGATCTTTTATATGGCAGACAAAACTTTCTGCTAACATTAAACTTCTCTGTACTATGAACATGAATCATGCAGCTTGTTGAAGAGAGCCGTTATTATTTTATCAAGCATCTGATGGATGATAGACTTACAATACAGGAGGGAACAAACCATATCTTGTAGAGACTTGGGAAGGTACCAGTAAGCAGTTATGCAGCAACGCTCTTGCAACCACTGTAGAACACTAACAACTACATAGCAACCTCTCACATCTCCCCAGCATCACGGTGGTGAAAATATTTCTGCTTCAGAAAATGTACAAATGTAGTTATGATTTGCAGGCTTTCTTATTAAAACTAATTTACAGCATATTTTGATTACAGGGATAATTGCCCAGTTCTTGTTCCTGGCACTGGTTGTGGTAGTTCTCCCTCTACAACCTTTGGATTGTAGCCCAGTTATTAAAGCCACAGCAGCCCATCAACACTCTTACATGTATTTTCTGTCCTCTCACTTGAGCTGCTCTCAGTAACACATCTGCTCGAGATCCAGCGGCGTGTTCTGAGGTGGCACTGCCCAAAGAACTCATTGTAATCATGTTCTGACTGTTTCAGGTGGCATTTCAGCATGTGCTGAGAGCAGCTCAGAGCTGCAGCTGGGTTTGACTTCTGGCCAATCTAGATAAAGTCCCCATTCAAAAATCCTCCTTATTGTGGGAAATTTGGAAGTGAAATCTCATGAGAGCATCTCACCAACCCGAGTGTTGTTTGTTTACCTGTCAGTTATGTGATCGGTCAGAAATCTGCTGCTGATGTGGTTAATGCTGATTTCTCATGGGGAAATGACATGTTGTTTGACACTCACAGATAAGAATGTTTCTGATTGTGCCAGAACAGAAACCTGCCAGACACACAGAGCTGCTATTTGACCTTGAAATCAACACGTTTCATTTTCTTCATTTCATACGTCACTCATTCAAAGTCCTTAAGTAGAGAATTGTTCAGGACTTTTGTATGTCTATAGTGCAATAGTGAACACATTATGTATGCTAAATTACATACATAAGTATGCTAAATTATTTTAATAAATGGAAAACATTGTTGCTATCAAGATTTGTCACATACTCGTACAAATAAATTGCTATAAAAGAGTCTTTGCAACAATGTGATAGAATAACCATTTTTGGTTCCCCAAAGAAGTGTTTAGTAAAAGGTTCTTAAAAGAACCATTTCTTTTTTACTAGAACCTTTTCCAGTACAGTGAACCTTTTGTGCGACACACAGTACGTGTGGACGATACAGATACTTTATCAAATCAAACAGGCCCACAAAGAACTTGTATTTACTTTTAGTGCACACAGTGTGAACAGTGAAATAATATAATTGTGATTATAAGATGTGGCTACATGTAATCATATAATCACAGTCACTAATGAGGGTGATCTTGTGTCTGACTGTGGGTACCTTTATTCTATATAGTACTCTCTACATAACGCTACGCTTGTTTGTGCAGCTGAGAACCGCGCAACAGCCGCTGAGCCCGACGCGGACGCGACGCGTCTGGATTCTGACGTAGGCACCCGGCCGTCCAATGAAATCGCTCCATATAATCAAAATCTTCATAATCGGGAAGCGCGACGCTCTCAGGAGAGTGATGGGAAGGTCGCGTCGCGTCGCGTGTAGAGGAAGAGACGCGCGGTGCGGACGCGCCGGACGCGCGTGTCTCATGAGAGTGAAGCATGAATCCTCATGCAGCAGCAGAGAGAGCTGCGGGAATATCCTCTGATCACTTTATTCCTGAATGATTCCCTCAGATCCATGACAGCAGAGCTCGAGCAGGACAGAGAAGGTGGGAATCGTTCTTCATTCACTTCTCTTACACTCACGTCATTGTTTTCCGCAGTAAAGTTTGAGTTTCATCTGTACGATTATGCTTCTGCAAGATTATTATTTTTAACCAACAACACTTACACCAACATGTTGTTATTATGAAATTGTATTAAAGTTCATTTTTCTTCAGGTTAAACTTTTCAAGACGTGCATGTATGATTCTAACGTTGATCCCAAATGAAAGAGTGAAGAATAATGTTCCCTCGTCTCAAGTGTGAGTTTCTTATTCATCTGAAGGATGTTGAACTGAAGTGAGTCTGACACTGAGTCCTGTGTGAAGGACACTGTGATCCAGTCTGGCTTTATGATCATTTTGATGTGGCAGCTCTCACGTCTTATTCTGTCAATGCAAATACATTAGAAATGATCCATTTAATTTGTTAAAAGTGTTGCATTTGCTCATCACTGATTTTGCATTTCCGTGTCAGTTTCAAACAGACTGCAGGATACTCCCTGTAATATACTGTAGTCCAGTTTATCTGTGTATTTTATATCTAATTTATTTGTCTGTTGGCTTGGCTTTGTGTGAATAAGAGGACCGTGTGTGGAATTGCTTTCAGGTTGTTTGTTATGTCATGGTTAGAGACGTGAAGTGATGTGTAGTGTAGTGATACTGAGTCTTTGGTTTGTTCTGTTTTAAGGTGAATATGGTGGATTATTTATTGCTGACATGATGTTGCTGTGATTGTATAATCACAGACAGTCTCTCATCTCACTGTATTTATGATTTGTCATTTTTCATTATGAAGAGCTTTTAATGTTGTGTGTCAGATGCTGGTAAATGACTGATCACATCTGCTTTAAGAGACACTAATGCCTTCACAGTTTAACTGTCTGCTGAAGAACTGACATGCCATTTAATCACTTCCAACCTCCTGTCTTGTGTAATTGTTTAAGAGTATCTGGTCAGATACAGCAGTGGATCTCTACAGGGTTTTAATTCAGGGTAACTAACATTATTAGTTGGATTTGTTTTCTCTGCTGTCTGTGTCATGAGAACAGTTTAAAGATCTCCAGCCAGCAGTTTTCTCTGTGGGGTCTGAATTGTGTGTGTTTGATGAAGGTTGTGGAAACGGGCGGCACATGAGTGTCAGTTACAGGGACACAGAGGCACTGTGGTGTTGGTAAGAATTATGGGCTGTAGTCACCGTGTGGCTGTCTGACCGTTGGATAATTTATTACACACTGCACTAATGAACAGCCTAGTTTTGTGATAATGAGAAACATCTTATCCAGGGTCAGAGCCGGGCATTTCTCACGGAGAGAGCATCTGAATCCTATTGCTGAAGTTAAATTCTAGGTTTTTATAACCAGATGTTTGACTAGTAGCATAAATCCTGGCCTACACTGTAACCACAGAGAGCCCAGTAAGACATGAAGACACTGCCTGACCCACATAATCCTCATGATACTGTATCATGTAAAATGTCTCATAAAGCCAAAATTAAAGTTCTCGGTCAAGTAATTTTCGAATAAATCAAACAATAATTTCTAATCTGTTCTCAAATCATGTCTGAATTATGTTACCTAAATTACTCTTCATAGCACTATACCCATCAGCAATTGTCTTATTCCTACTTTTATTTCTCCTGGGAAAGCTGATACCTACAATAAAGATAAATGAGAACTACATCTCTTGAGCTGTGAACCTTCAAGCTTTAAAATCCTGAATCTGAAATTGATTAGATGAATGGACAAACAGGACAGGCTTCAGTCAGCGACACAAACAAGCGGGTCTGTACATTTACAAGACACTAAATAAGCAAAATCATAGAAGGATGATTTTGTAGCTTTAAGAACTCCTGTTGTTTTGCTCAGGGACTGTAAATGCATTTGGGTCAAGCGCAGCAATTTTCTATTTTGGGTCAAAAATAGAAGCTCTTTTCACAATACATATTCTCTCTCTCTCTCTCTCTCTCTCTCCTTTTTTGATTTCTCTCTTTTCTGCCTTCACTTTTTTCTCTTTCAGTAACATCCTAGTTTTCTCATGCCGTGAAGGAGGGATACATCTTCTGTTACCCCCATTTCACCAGCCGACAGCTCAGACCTCACAGAGAATGACACACACACTGACACTGCATTGTTATTATTTGCAAAATGTTTTTGATTCATCATGTCAACAAGAGGCTTGTGTATCTTAATGGACCTGACAGATGTGTGTATGTCTACATGCCACAGAAAACCAACATGAGCAATAGATGTTAGTGTTTGTGTGTTTGGGGGGGTCACAGCTGGACATCTGGTTCTGTACTGTTATGCTACACAGAAGTCTTTCAGCAGAGAATCCAAACAGACGCCTCTTCATTCTGCAGAAACAGAGAAAATGTTTAAAGACTGTCAAAATGTTCCTCTACAGCAGCTCATCACTCTTAGATCTGTAAGGAGATGTGATCAGATCTCTGCTGCTCTTCTTCACAACAGTAGGAGGATGTTGTGCAGTAAGTAGTGAAGCAAATACAGTGTAAATATGCAGACTGAAGTGCCACCAATAAACTTGATTCACAGTACACAGAGTACGGAATCAGTATCCACTGAACTGAATAACAAACTATTTCTCAGAACTAACTTCACTTTCCTGAGCCACTTTTGTGATTTGCTGCTTTTTCACATTTGAGACATGTTGTGGTTTTCATAGAGCGTATGAACAGTTCGCAGTCTGCACAAGGTTTTCATAACCTTAGTTAAGACAAGACAAAAATGCTGATTATAAAAAATATTCTTAGCATTGTGCTGCTTTATTCTTTTCTAGATGGTCAAGGCTGGAGAAGTCTGGAGAATTCCTTGGCAACACCTGCCCGATGTGACCTGAGGAAGTGGAAGGTGAACATTCCTCACTTCTGACAAAATATCTCTATTCTGACTTGGTTTTAGCTCGTTTGTACCATGTTCCTAAATATGTCAGACTCGTGTTGATTTGGACTTGTTTGTGTATCAACAGTCAGTTCTAAGTGTGGCTCATCAGATCTTCTCAGCCAGATGCTTCAGACATTCATTCATTAAAGTCAAGCTGAAATATTTACTCACTTTACTGTGCTGGTGTTTGGTGTTAGTTAAGTAATTAAAGAGGTTGATGTGTTATATTATGTACTGAAGGGTGGAGGTCGTGTGTAGTGCATATTTGAAGGATCCATGTCAAAGAGCTGATCAGAGGTCAGGGATCGGTTTACTTTGTTTCTAACACACACTGACACACACACATGCATGGGGTTTATATAACACAATTCAATAGGCAGGCAGGTTAACCCTTGCAGTTCTGAAAACTGCACATTCAGAATGTTGTTTTACTTTTATATGCTCATAAAGTCAGTTTCTTCATATTGTATTCTTCAAAAGATGGACAGACTTGTTGTGTGTTTGCAGGTGATGCTGTTGATGTCTGTATGTCTTCTGGGTTTGGCTGATGGACATTTCCTTCAGGAGGAGGCAGGAGAACATCACCCTCGCATGCTGAGAGTCTCTTCAACATCTTCAGACACTAGACACCAGCAAAACCCAGAGCAGTGGCAGAGCAAAGCACCCTGGGTCAGACTGCATGGTCAGTACCCACATACACACTGTATCCCACAGCAGTGAGGGGACACTGAGGCGAGTATAGTGATCATTTTCACAGTTATTACCCAGGAAAACCAGGCAAGAAAATAAACAAAACATACAAAAACCGTGTCTAGTAAAAACAAGTATTTCTGCAGTTAGACTTCTCATGGCTTCTCATATCCTCATGAGATATCATTCTTGTGATGACTTTCACAATTGATATCTATGACTTCAGTTATCAAGTCACATCCAGCTTTGATGTTTTTGTAAACACTGCTATTATTTTCATCTGTGCCTGCAGTAAAATTAACCCATCGACAACAACACGTGGTGATAAATATGATGACAGATGTGAGCGATTTCTAAATTATATGTTGTCATTATATGTTCCAAGGGCTGTGTCACTGAATCAACAGCAGATTGTTTCATTCAGCTATTACCTTTGTCTCTAAAGTTTATCCCAAAATTCTTTAAATTCATTCTTTGGACAGAAACTTTATGACATGCAGTATGAGTGTAGAGCTTTCAAATAAATGTGGACAGCAAAGTTCAGATAATCTGGGCTTGGAAGACATTGATGAGAAATGTTTGAGCTCCTGTTGAGTTTCAGTATCTGATTACTGTCTCAGACTTCTGATTTCAGGCTTTGATATCACGAGTGTGAGCAGACTGTGTTTGAGCACAATTTAAGACAATGTTAAAGTCTCCTTTGAATCTTTAAAGGAGACAAATGAGAAATTACTGTGCTCTTTTTCCCAGGAAAACATCTGAGACGCAGAAGACTCCCTCTGTGTTCCATTTATTTCATTGCTGTCTAGGAAACACAAGTGAGATGTTAAAGAGATTTGTGTTTATCAGTGTTTATCATTCAGAGAACTTTTTCTTAAGTCTCTTAAGTTGCATTTTCTTAAGTCTCTTAAGTTGCATTTTTTGACACTTTGCTCAAAAACACTTCACAAAAGCTCACCTGTCAGGAACATGTCCAGCTCAAATTTCACCCAAAATCAAAGGAAAGAAATGATTTCTATCTTGTATTTTCTTTTTCTATTTGACAATAATGTCACAATCCAAAATAATGGTCCTAATAATATTAATGGTCCTAAAAATAGGTGTATTTCTCTTTATGCAGAAAATATTTTTTTTTTTTTATAATTTTTAATAATTATCTTTTTTTTTGACTCCAGGGTGAAATGTGACCTGCACATGTTTTTGTGGGAATTCTGTATCCTGTAGAATCTGGCTGTCTGTGTGAAACTGAAGATGATGTTATTAAGATTCTGGTTTATCTCACACTGACAGTTGACATCTTGCTTTGGGTCTGTCTTAATGTTCTTATAATCCCTAAAGAAAAGTGACTGTAAACAGATTTGACTTGCTGTCCAGAATAGAGGGTTCGATCCCGAGGTTCAACCCAAGCTCTCACCCTGGACTTTAATGGAGTAATAATGAGATATAAGGTGGAGGAAGAACGTCAGTAGAATTGCTGCAGGAGTGGTTTATATATCATTACTCTAGTGTTGTGATTGGTTGACTTAAATGAACAAGCTCCTCCCAAAATGTTTTTAAACCAGTTAATACAAATAGTATAGGTAAAACCGGGCATTAAGTGAGTAGTATGTCCAAATATGCAATATTCATAATACTGCAGGCAAAGATTTCCAGATAAAGTTTAAAGTTTAAAACACACATCACTTTAAAGGACATTTTTCCTTTATTAAGAGTTGAGCAGAATGCTTTCTATGAATGTTTCATACCACTATTTTAAACCCAGTTCATCTCCACTGTTTTCCAGTTCATACATGCAATAGAATAATCTCAGCATGCTCTTCCTTATCAATTTCATGTCCTACTTCAAATAATCCACACCTCCTCCATGCAGGTTTTGACATAGCAAATTGCTCCCTTGGAAGCTAATCACCCTAGTTGTCGCCTGAAGAAAATTTTAATTCATATTCTTAGTTTCTCCTCCTGACTTTAAACAAAACTCCATAAACATGATGTGACACGTTAGGGGATGTTTTCAGATCTGCCTGCTGCTGGTACAGCAGTTAGACGGTGCAGTACTAGTACAGAACAGTGGCAGTGACTAGTACAGTAAAGACTCGCAGGAATTTCACACTGTTGGGAACTCAGTGGAGAGATTTTCACTGTTACACAATCAGCTGCTGAGGTATGAAACGGGGCCTCTAGTGTTATCACCAGGGCCAGACAGAATCTGCGGACTTTTTGCTGTTTCTGCGCTGAATGTTTGGAAAACTCCAAACACTGTTTTGTGGAATAGTTTCATCCACTGAATAAAGGAGTCTACAGAGAAGCTTTGTGATTCGTTGATGTTATAGACAGACTGTTAATAGACTCTTGAATACACCAGATTAATAAATTAAATTAAACCAACAACGTGAACGTCAAGATGACAAAATTATTATATTTTGTACATGAATTTAGATTATTTAGAATATTGTCAATATATTTTAGCAAATGGAAAGATTTATACAACATATTTTTACATTCTCGTGATGAATTTAGTGTATTATGATCATTATGTATCATAATTTTTCATCATAAAGGCAGTGTAAAACTCGCCTTCCTGTTTTAGTGGTGAATGGATCCGAAATGATCCAGTGCTGTCTGTCACCTCAGGTAATCAACTGACACATTTTCTTCACTCATCCACAGCAAGTTTTATAGGAGATATTTCAAATCTGATAGGCTATAATTGTTTGTGCTCACTTTCATAATACTGTCAGGGCAAACTTGTCAGTGATGGGTGCTACATTCCAGTTTGTGGCCTAGTTATCAACCCTTTAAATGGCAGCGTTGAATTACAAACAAATGCGCTTCTGCACTCAGAAACTATTTTAATGCATCCGATCGATGTGCCAGCAATTGACTCCTATCTTTTTCAAAGCTTCAAAGTGCACAACATTATTTTAAATAAATGGAAAATAGCAGCCAGTAAATTCTTTTAAAATTTACTTGTGTGTTTCACAGAAGAAAAAGTCTTATGAATAAATGTTGACAGAGTTTTTAAGTGAGCTATTCCTTTAATGCCTTCTGTGGGCACTTCAGGCATTTCGAATGTTTTCCATCCCTTTAGACTCAGCTGTGGCTGAAGAGGGTGAGGAATATCGGACCCGGTGGCAGCGTTCTTCTACTAATGCCAGCTCAAGGAAATCCCGCAAGGAACGCAAGGATCGTCGGAACAGGTCGAGAGGCCATAGCAGCCAGGACTGTCATCTGGAGAGGAAGGAGATGAGGGTGCGCGATCTGGGACTTGGATACGACTCAGATGAGATTGTCCTATTCAAATACTGTGTGGGAACGTGCCTGAGTGCCCGAAAGAACTATGACCTGGCTCTTAAGGTGCTTACAGATAATGGCAGCATTCCGAGACACAAGGTGGGCACACACCCCTGCTGTAGGCCGACGCGCTTTGAGACCGTCTCCTTCATGGACGCGCAGACCAGCTGGCAGACCATCAAATGGCTTTCAGCAGCCAATTGTAGCTGTGTGGGATAAGCTGGAAAATGCACCCAAAGCTCCAGTATTCTTTGGAAATTTCTGGGTTTTGTTCTGCAAGGAAACAGTGCTGCTGTGCTCTTGGTGAGGCCTGTATGGAAGCAGTGGGTGTCACTGGAGTGGAGAGCTTCAATAGAGGGCTACAACCACACCATATTTGATCTGATATCAAGGAATTCATCAGAGTAAGGTATGTCCGGCAGGGTAGAGATCTCCCTGCTGTGAACGCTGCTTGTCCGAGACTGTAGAAGGGACGGTTCTTCTGACCTCATCATTTACGTGAGCGTACCTCAGATACTGTACCTGTAAGATTTTGTGAAAAGTAACTTGAAGGCCTACATTTTACATTTTCTGACTCTAGGCATTATGGGATTGAGAATTTGTTGATCAGTATGTTCTGAGATTGATGTGGATTTCATGAAGGTTTATTTTACCAAAGCAGAAGGTGCTTTTGCTTCACTAATCAGTTTAGCGTGTATGTTTGTTTTTATACACAAACACATTCTTTCTCCTAAGCCAAGTGCACAAACTGCCCCTGCTGGTTAGTGCTGGTCTGGTTCTGGTCCAGCTGGTGGACCAGCACAGCTATAATGTTCACTAATGTTCTTCTGGTAAAACTGGTTGACCAAGGACATGTTGTGTGAGCTTGTTAGAGCTTTTTTTGCAGCTTAGAGAAGACAGAAGTTTGTTTGTTTAAGTCTGTGACAAAAATCCCCAAATCTCAGAATAATGTTTTTACTGAAATGACATTAGCTCAGTATAAATATACACTGTATGGCACTGTACTAGCACAGATAGTGGCTGGATATACTGGATGGATAGATCTGTACAGGTGGACCAGCTTATGTCTAGTAGTTGTGCACTTAACAATACAAACTAACACAAACACATAGTTTTTAAAAATGTTACAGAATAAAAATGTTTTAATAAATTCCTTATAAACAAGCAATAACATTAATACAACATCTAAAAAACTGGACATTTTGAACATTCCTAGAACATTCAAAATAGAATTTTTAGTGTTTTTGTTAATTAATGGAAACGTTAGGGAAACAGCCTCAAATTGTTAGCTGGGCAGTCTCTTTCATGACATTTCCAGAAATACCTCTTTAACCTATAGTCTTCTCTCAAAGCATCAGAGCTGTTCTCACTGCTTGAATAATTTCCTGTTTCTTTGTGCATTTCCAAATGATGGAATGAAACTTAATCAGTGTAGACAGCATATATCATTTAAATTAAAGGAATAGCTCACACAAAAATGAACATTCTTCCATCATGTACTTACCCTCATGTCATTCCAAACCTGTATGGAACACAAGTACTTTGGTAGTACTTTGAGGTTTTGAAGTACATTGGTAACCAAACAACAGTGGCACCAATTGACTTCCATTGTATGGACACCAAACCACTGAGACATTTCTCAAAATACCTTCTCTTACAATCCACAGAAAAAAGTCATACAGGTTTGGAGTGACATGGAGTGAGTAAATGATGGAAAGATTTTCATTTGGGGGTGAACAATCCCTTTAATGCAAACAAGAGTGTGAGAGAAAGAGTGTAGTGAGTTTGATGAGTTGTACAGTTATAATGTAGATCATATCTCATGCTCAGGTGTTGTTGGATTTTGAAGACATATCTTTATCTTTATCACAACAGTATGAACATATTGAATAGCTCTTGGTCAGACTAAACACAACATGCTGCCTGCACTGACTATGATAAAGAACCACTAAACCAAACTGTGTTTTTTTACTGAAACTATATCACATGTCCTATTCATGCAGTGTTGTACTGCTGACATTATAAATAAGGTAAACAATACCAAAGCACAGATGACCTCAGGTAATCTACATGTGCCTGAAAAGTAAATGTATGGTAAACAGAAGCATGTTTTGCCTCCTGTAAATGTGGTACTGCGGTTTACACATCTATAATCTACAGTCTTTACTGTATGTCTCACAGTTACTCTTTAATCATGTGCCTTACTGTAATTTTACAAATTCTCACAGACACTATTACTGCCTGTGAACTCACACCCCAGTTGTTCCCCAAAATCTGCTTAAAGAAAACTATGATTGTGTATGTTATATTCATGACAAGTTTAGCATATTCCCCCAGTAAAGAACTGTTTAGTTACTGTAATGAGAATCAGAATCACCATGGGAAGAACAGGAATTACAAACAAATATGAAGTGTCTGGCACAGTACACCAACAAGCATTAGGGGTTTGCTTAGTTTGACATGAAAATCTTAAATTGTATAAAAATAAGCTTTAATATAAGCTATTTCTTATTTTTATTCTTTGATTTTGGGGTAAAATGTGCTCTAAACATGATTTTGTCAGTTTCACCCGTTACTAAAAATATTTTTCATGAGTTAATAATGACATATTCCATGTTTGTTCATCTTTTGAATGTAACAGGATTTAATCCACGTGTTTTTTATTTGAATTGAAAGCATTATTCCTCATTATTCGTCAGTCTGTTATCTTTTGTAAAAACATTTGTAGTGTTTCAGACCTGTTTTATGCTGTTTTTCTTTACACTGACAGCATGTCTGTTTCTGACACTAACAGATTAAAGCTGCAATCCGTAACTTTTTTAGTTTGAAAATGAACAAAACTCAGTCATTGAGCAAGTACATGACAGATCACAATCTCCTTACCCTGATTCACGACGGTACATTTATAAAAATCATTTATAATTTGAGCTGTTGGCTCTGATTTTGTGGAAAATCTCAGTCTGTAAACAGAAAGATCCGGCTGCTGTATTGTATGTACGTGTAGTGTAGATGGTGAAGCATTTGTAACTTGCGTTTGTACAGCAGTTGTTTAAATTTTAACTTGTTATCTTTTGTGTTTTAAACAGATATGGCAGTAGAGGGGCAAAAGTTACAGATTGCAGCTTTAAATATTGAGCTCTTTCACAACATTTCAGTGTCAGATGAAGAACTTTTATTTGTCATGTGACTTTCTTTACTCTCTCACTTTTATATTAAAAGCAATAATTCTGTTAGCATGCTTGTAGTTTTGAACTGCTAATTTTGTTTCTCAGCAGCGCAGTCAATTCTTTTCCCTAAGGACTGTTTGAAAGTGGACGTCTCTAAAACCTCTGGATGCTGTGCATCTCCTGCTTTATTTAAGGGAAATTATTGTTTAATGTATGTATTTATTGTAGTTTTTGTATACGTTATCATAATTATATTTTTTATTATTTATAGTGTATGTAAATGGAACTGATTGCTCAGATTTTTATACAAATGATGCATTTAAAGAGAAATACAGTGTATCTGTGTGTATCAAAGTCACATTTTATTTTGTGTTCTGCTTTGCACCAATATGCATGTTTTCATCACTATCACCCTGGCAGCCAGCCAGAGAAATCACAGAGCAACACTTTAGCAACCATTTAAACCCATAAAACATTTCTTAACGCTAGACAGTAGTGTTGAGGTCTTAAAAGAAGAAAGAAGACTCACAATCCGGCAAGTCTTCATAAACTATCAGACAGGTTCAGTTCTGTTCTCTAATCCAGACACAATGAAGCCTCTCTTGAAAGCGCTCACCAGATAAGCTGAGACAGGAGAGAGCTGTGTGCTGTCTGTGGACGTATTATTGCGTTTACAGGGATAGTTTCACCCAAAAATGAAATTACTTTCATTATTTCCTCACCCTCATGTCATTCCAACCTCTGTGACTTTGTTCCTGAGCAACACAACAGATATTGTGAAGTATGTTGGTAAGCAGACCACTGAGACTTTGCTCAGAGTGTCTTCTTTTGTGTATAATGAGGGTGATGAAGTGACACAAACCTTTTCATTGTGGGGTGAACTACTACTAGGTCAATTTAATACAGATTATCCTTACAGATCAAAGGTAAAATTCGCTCTGCAATGATCAGTAATGGTGTAATATGTTAATAATGTTGATCTGATCTTTTACACAGAAGAGGATGCGTTTTAATAAATGACTCTAAATATCAAATGTAAGCGGCGAATCATTAAAAAGCACTCAACTCCCATTTCAACATGAATGTATTGCATTAGAAAGCAAACGTTTTTAAAACAGCAGAAATGACTTTAATATTCAGAGTTCATTCACAGCCGCACTGCGCCGTCTGGCGGACAGATCGCGACAGTGTGTTGAGGGTTTATTTCCGTGTGTTTGTGTATTACAATATTGTTTGTATGTGACTGACGTTACAGCTCAGTGAAGACGTTCGTGGGAATCATTGTGAAACGCGCTGGTTTGAGCCTCTCCGCTCGCTGTAGCGCAGCGCCGGCGCGCGGGACTCACCGCTGGCCTGAGATCAGTTCAGCAGTGCAGTGAGAGGAAGGACTCCGTCAGGACGCGACGCGACGCGACGCGCCGCGACGCGCTTTCTTCAGCTGCAGATGTTGTGAGATGGTCACTGATGGTGAGTGTGTTGAGACGTGACGCGCATCTTCTCCTGCAGTGTGTGAGCGCTGTGTTTCATTTCTGCAGAGGAGGAGTTCAGCACCCAGTCAGCGGCGCAAAAGAAAGCGCGGCTCCGCTTCTGACGAGGAGGAGTGGGCCGCAGATGATGTGAGACGACTACAACAACACAACACTGCAACAACACAACACTACAACAACACTACAACATCTACTACAACATCAACACAACACTACAACAACTACTACAACAACACTACAACAACTACAACAACAACACTACAACAACACTACAACAACAACACTACAACAACAACACTACAACAACTACACTACAACACTACAACATCAACACAACACTACAACAACAATCACAACACTACAACAACAACATTACAACATCACTACAACAACACTACAACATCGCTACAACAACACAACACTACAACGTCACAACACAACAACATCACAACACTACAACAACATCACAACACTACAACACAACACTACAACAACAACACTACAACATTACAACACACCACACATCACTACAACATCACCACAACAGCACTACAACAACACTACAACAACACATCACTACAACGTCACGTTTCGTGACATCGTGATGGAAATCATACACATCATGTCATTTCTGTCTTCGCTCCTGCAGGCATCAGAAAGGAAGAGCGACTGTCGAGAAGACTACATGTCACCGTACAGAAAACCCCTAACACAGCTGACCAACAGACCTGTGTGTGCTGATGGCAACCAGCATGTGAGCTGATCTTTACATGAACACAGTTCAGAGCTCGCACATCTGTAGCTACTTCATTATTCTGCTGTTCCTGTCTTACACAGTTATTCTGAAATTACAAATGAGCAGATGTGCTCAGAGGTTGGATTTGTATTGTGTATGTTGGCTGATGTGTCTGTTTGTCACATCTTCTACAGGAGGCCTTCATTCGCAAGATCTTGTCAAAGCCGTTCAAGGTTCCCATCCCGAATTACACAGGTAGATGCAGAACCATCAATCTGTATTTATAAACTAATATATATATATGACTCATTATCTTTGAAAATAACACAGTTGACCTGGAAATATTTGTTTGATTATGTCCAGATCTGACAGTGGAGCGCATGTTGTGTGTGTTAAATGCAGTGTGAAGATTCTTATGTGCTTGTGTTGGTTCTGGTCAGGCTCGCTGGGTCTGCGGGCTCTGGGACTGAGGCGGGCTGGAGTGAGGAAGGCCCTGCATGACCCTTGTGAGGATGGAGCTCTGGTCCTGTATGAGCCGCCCGTTCTGAGTGCCCATGAGCTCATCAAGGCAGACAAGTTTGTGCCATACTGTAGATTTTATATTTGTGTGAATCACAGGGACTCAGTTTGCAGCCACTTTATAATGTCAAGTGTGTGATCCTTGACTTTTGCAGGGACAAGCTGCCAGTGCATGTGGTTGTAGATCCAGTGCTCAGTAATGTGCTGCGACCTCATCAGAGAGAGGTAGAGGCCTATGGCATAGAGATGTTTGCATAATACTCAGCATTTGTAAAACATATATTTTATCAATTGACAAGAGTGTTGGCAGTTTGTAATACTGAAGCAGTCATCAGAAGTACATATTGCATAAATGTCCTACATTTGGTCACAGGGTGTGAAGTTTCTGTGGGATTGCGTGACAGGAAGACGCATCCCGGGCTCGTACGGCTGTATAATGGCGGATGAGATGGGGCTGGGAAAGACACTGCAGTGCATCACTCTCATGTGGACATTACTGAGACAGAGTCCTGAGTTCAAACCTGAGATCGACAAGGCCATCGTCGTGTCTCCCTCCAGCCTGGTGCGCAACTGGTACAATGAAGTGGGCAAGTGGCTGGGTGGACGTGTGCAGCCTGTCGCCATCGACGGCGGATCTAAAGAGGAAATAGACCGCAAGCTTGGTGTGCAAGACATTAATCAGTGGTTAAAGAGCAGTTAATCTAATGATATTGGACTATTTTGATCAGCATTAGTGTCTGTTCTACTGTTCAGGTACTCATCACTAATGATATGACTTGTGCTCTTTCAGTAAACTTCATTTCCCAGCATGGCTTGAGGGTGCCAACACCAATCCTGATCATTTCCTATGAAACGTTTCGACTCCATGCTGAGGTCCTGCACAAAGGCAAAGTTGGACTGGTTATTTGTGATGAGGTACCACATAAAAAAACAGGAAGTAATAAGATCCTAAAACATGGAATAAGATGAAAAGCATCTTGTTGGCTAGACACTGCTCATTGTGAGGACAATTTCTATAAAATGATTTTAAATCTTTATTCAGTAACAACAAATGGTTATAAAGTCATGGATACTTTTGGTCAAAGAAGCCCTGTAATGTTTGCCTGGTGTTTGTATTCTGTATGACAGTTTGTGCGGTGTTTGTTTAGGGTCATAGGCTGAAGAACTCAGACAATCAGACTTACCAGGCTCTGAACTCTATGAAGGCCCAGCGGAGAGTGTTGATCTCTGGCACTCCCATTCAGAATGACTTGCTGGAGTATTTCAGTCTGGTGCACTTTGTCAATGCTGGTATCTTGGGTAAGATGCTTATTCTTGAACCTGTGGAGAACTATGTTGAATTGAACTTGTGTGTGAAATATGTTGTGGAATATTTACTTGACTGCTGCTCTTTGATGGATCTTCTCTCAGGCACGGCCCAGGAGTTTAAAAAACGCTTCGAGATTCCAATCCTGAAGGGCCGCGATGCAGATGCCAGTGATAAAGACCGAGCTGCTGGAGAGGAGAAACTTCAGGAGCTCATCAGCATTGTTAACAGGTGAGAGCAGACGTCTGACGCACAGCCTGAAGTCTGGTCCACTGTGCAGTTTATTCTGGTCAGGTGGTCAGTGATTGGATCGTGGGTGATCAGTGGGCGTGTTGTATGAGGTCACACCGGTGATTTTCATTACAGTGTTTATGTTTTGCAGGTGTTTGATTAGAAGAACATCAGATATTCTTTCCAAGTATCTGCCTGTGAAGATCGAGCAAGTTGTCTGTTGCCGGTAAGAGATGTTCACATGATGTACTTACTGTCTGTGGTTATTTCTCTACGTTACAGGTATTAATGTTCTGTGTGTGTCAGTCTAACTCCTCTGCAGACAGAGCTGTACAAGTTATTCCTAAAACAGGCCAAACCTGTAGAGAGTCTAAAGACCGGCAAGATCAGCGTATCTTCTCTGTCCTCTATCACATCCCTTAAGAAGCTCTGTAACCGTGAGTGTGGGCGTCTTGACCTTTTCACCAATATTAATACCTTTCTGAGGGTGTTTTTGTCCATCACTTTACAGAGTTACTAAGTGAATCTGTTTCCTTGTCTCTGTTAGATCCTGCCCTGATTTATGAGAAATGTTTGGCAGGGGAAGAAGGGTTTGATGGGGCAGTGGATCTCTTCCCTCAGCATTATACAACTAAAGCAGTAGAACCACAACTCTCAGGTAAACTCAAATGTATCTGCTTGCTTGTAAGTTTACTCGTTCATTTTTCAATGGTAGTCATTTTTCTACCATTATAGTTTTATTGGTGGCAGAAATTAACTTCGAATTTTATGGAGCGTTTAATATTTTGGCTTAATCCAATGCATATTACCTAATCTAACCGATGATTGCTGCATGTGAAATCCAATATCATTCACCAAACTATACATACAGAAGTACACAGTCCATTATGAAACAGTTTAAACTGGCTGAGGCTTATTTAAATGTACAGCTGCACCATGGTGGCCACTGACACTAATCAGACAGCTACACGGCTCACTTACTTTATATGCGATGCTATATCCAACTTTATAGGACTTAAAAACAATGTAATAAAATAATCTCACATTTTAATCTGAGCCATTCATTGCTGATTTGCGTGTTCAATAAGTAGTGTTATTTTAGGGAAGATGCTGGTACTGGACTATATCCTGGCAATGACCAGGAGCACAACAAGTGACAAAGTGGTTCTGGTCTCTAACTACACACAGACTTTGGATCTTTTTGAAAAACTGTGCAGGACCCGTAGGTAAGCCATTTAGTTCTTGATCTTAACATCTGTGAAGAGTCCTCAAACAGATTTAACTGTTTTTCCTTTATAGATACCTTTATGTTAGACTGGATGGAACAATGTCCATCAAAAAGAGAGCCAAGATTGTGGAGAGATTCAACAGCCCCTCTGTAAGTGTTTTTTTTTTTAAAGGTTGTGCATCCTCTGAAGATTTATTCACTTTAATTTCTTACAGAATCCAGAGTTCATATTCATGCTCAGCAGTAAAGCAGGAGGCTGTGGGCTTAATCTGATTGGTGCAAATCGTTTGGTGATGTTTGACCCTGACTGGAATCCAGCCAATGATGAGCAAGCAATGGCCAGAGTGTGGAGAGACGGACAGAAGAAAACCTGCTACATCTACAGACTGCTGTCGGTGAGTTGAAGGGGATGATTAATCACTGATTGCAGAGATCTCCAAATCTCCACTGCTTCTTCTTGCCTCACAGTAACTACATGAGTTGCTTGTTTTTGAAGTGTAGTCACTGTTGTGTTCAGTGTTCAAGTTCTAATGGTCTTTTTCCCCAATTAGACGGGGACCATAGAGGAGAAGATCTTGCAGAGACAGGCTCACAAGAAAGCTTTGAGTAGCTGTGTAGTAGACGAGGAACAAGACGTGGAAAGACATTTCTCTCTTGGAGAGCTACGAGAACTCTTTACGCTCAACGAGGACACAGTCAGCGACACACACGACAGGTAACGTCACTACATGGAATCCAGCAATTGTTTCTTTGCCGTAACATCATCCTGTTTAAAAATGAACAAAAATCAGTTATTTAGCAAGTACATAATTAATCAGTGTTCAACACACTCTCCTTACCCTGATTTACAACGACAAGTTTGTAACAATGATTTGATGGGTCGGGTCCAGTTTCATATATTTCAGCTACATTCATCTGTGTGGGTGCGTCACATCTGTAAACAGAAAGAAGATCCAGCTACTATATTGTGTGTTGAAATAGTGGACCAATTGTAGTCTGTTCTTACAGCAGTTGTTCAGAATTTAAACTTGTCATCCATGTTAAGTAACCTGCAATTTCATGTTTCAAGCAGAGATGGGATAGAGAAGCAAAGGTTAAGAAGGATGGAGCACAGCTCCATTATTTCTCATTTTAGTGGTTTAAATGCATTAAAGGATTCATGTTGTGCTGTCGGTCAGGTTTCGCTGCAGGCGATGTGTAAATGGAAGACAAGTGTGTCTTCCACCAGACGATTCGGACTGCACCAGTGATCTCTCCAGTTGGCAGCACTGTGCAGACAAGCGAGGCCTCAGAGACCCAGTGCTGCAGGCATCATGGGATGCGGCTGTCTCCTTTGTCTTTCACCAGCGCTCACACGAGGACCAGAGAGGCATCGTCTGAGAATTAAGCTGCAGATCTGACGGCACGCACTGAAGACTGATATTAAAACTGTGATAAGAGGAGCTTTTGAAATCTGAGCATCTGTCACTGTAGAAGCTCAAGCATACTTAGATTGTTACTTTTTATTCTGTAAACATTATATAACAATTGCAATATTCCGATCATTGTCATTAAAAGTGAACTACACAATCGTTCGTTGTCTGCTGGTGATCTGTGTAATCATGTTATACCTTTTGCATTCTGATGTGGGTGTGACTGTTGATAAAGCATTTTTATACAATGAAAGTGAGAGCTTGTGTTGATTCAACTCTTAAACTGGGCAAATGGCAGTTCTTCATCAGTCACCATGTTGTTTTATGCAGCAGAACACAGAATAACAATGTACACAAGGTTTAATTCACTAGCATTAGTTCATGCTCAGCAGTTAAATTAAATGGTCTTAATCGTAGTAAATACATTTATACACGTTAGTACCTCTATTAATGTTTGACAATATGTACACTGAAATCATTTTGAGATGCCCTTATAAGCGACTGTGATTGGTTCAGCCTTAACTGCGCTGTGAATAGTAACACTCAGGAGGAAACAGGCAGTCATTGTAAATGTAAAAATGTTTAATTATTCACCAGCACTTGTTTTGTTATTGGCCATTAACACAAAATACCGAAATCTGTGCTCACATTACCTCTATTTATTATATCCACAACAGAGAATACATCAAGAGCTTTAATACAAGAGCTGAAGAGCACATTTACAGTTTATTCACAGTTCAGCAACATGGACAAGATGTTGGTCACAGTGAATTGCCGAATCTAAGACCAACATTACACTCAGTCCGTAAATAATGAGCTGCGTATTCTTCTAGTCATTTATCTGACTGACTGGAAGACCTTGTGAGCCACCTGCAGACACAAGAAAACAAGATTACAGGTACGACCCGCTGTAGCTGCGGTTCCGTTTAAACTTCATGATGATGTTTTCAGTGACCCGCTGAACGTCTGCACCTCCTCTCGGTACTCACGCAGTGGTCGCGCGCGTGCAGGAAATCGAACAGCTCCTCCGTGCACTCCTCCGAGCGCGAGCGCGCCTCACACGCCTGCAGCAGCTCGCGCGTGTGCGCGCAGCGCTCCGTCTGCTCGCACTTCTGTCTCACGGTGTCGAGCGGGTCCTGCAGAAAACGTCACCACAACGTCACCACAACATCACCACAACGTCACCACAACGTTACCACAACATCACCACAACGTCACCACAACGTTACCACAACATCACCACAACATCACCACAACGTCACCACAACGTCACCACAACATCACCACAACATCACCACAACGTCACCACAACGTTACCACGACTAACGGTCTCTATAAGCCCTAAAGCTGAGCCACAGCAGGCGACAAACTGCGAATGCTCGCTGTGAGAAAGTAAAGCACAAACCCTTCAAAATGTCCCGCCTCAGTTTCTTTTTACTGTGTCGTTCATTCTTTCTGTGTACGTCACAATGTCTCCCTATTTGCCATTTATTTAATTATATAGAACACTTTTACTCATATAAAATTGTATAATTCACTCTAAGCTTATATTTTACTACATCATACACATGCTCCGTCTACACGCTGTTGCTGTATTATGTAATAACTATTTATATGATTTGGTTAGGATGCAGAAATATTGCGTTACTTAGAAATGCAATAGAGACATACCACCATTTCTTCCTCCTCCTCCTCCTCCTCCTCCTCCTCCTCCTCCTGCTCCTGCTCCTCCTGAACACATCAATATAATATAGGATTATTAGTATTGTTTGGATATATAATACTATGGAAAATATATGATGTGTGCATGAACACATGAAATACAAAAGCGCACCTACAGATCGGTCACATAAAACATAATGTTTCGACATAAGGAGGCTATTTTACAGATCAAAATCAAATTTACACTTCCTTAAAAAAACTCAAAATGTCAATATACCTCCTCTGGCTCTCCGTTCGTGATCATTTTGTCTTCGAAAACCATGATTTCAACTAAACGTTCTCAGAATGAGTCCGTGACACCTCCCGGAAGTCATTAAAGACGTTCATAAAGAGAGGCCGTCCACTCGAGACAACTTCCGGAGTAATCAGAGGCGTTATTAACACACACCTGCAATCACCTGCTCTATCTGCTATTGTCTAAATGACGACATTAACTAATTCTGTGGAGAATTAAAAAATACAACCAATATTCAGCGGAATTAATATAACACTATTTATTAACTACTGCAAGCCTTTGTCTGGTTCAAACAGTCAGAGTTTTGCTGCCCTCTGCTGACTAGGAGTGTGTCAGCAATCGCGCAAAATACATACATATATAAAATAAATAAAGTTTAACTGCACCCTTTATTTGTGCAATAACAGGAAGACAAATAATCACTGCTTAGGTTGCCCAGGCTGGAATTTAATTTAATCCAATTTAATTTTATTTCTATAGTGCTTTTTACAATTTCTACACTGTTGCATAGCACCTTTACAGGACATCCATTTCAAAACAGAGACATTAGAAAAAAGTATAGAAATAATGAAAAGGAAGTATTGTAAAATACATAGAATACATAAGGTTATAAAACAAGCTTTCGTGAGCAGAGAGTCAGTCCATCGTCCAGCAGGAGACTCTCAGCTCCGGGTTGAATGTGAGGCCACGAGGTGGCAGCATATTATAAAATGTAATTGACAAGTTTATAAACTATTAAATGTGTCATTCTCAAGATTATGACGTTTCTGCCTGTACAGTTAATGTCAGTTTTGTATTAAATGTATTACAACCTTTTAACAATTGAAAAGGTTAGTTATTCAGGTTAGTTATTCAGCACTAACAAACATTGTTAGTGCTGAATCATATAATTTCAGGTATTTACCACTGGGACATAAAAACTTCCTGAAATCACAATGTAAAAAAAACAAGCAGCTAAATCTATGAAAAAATCTGGTAGTTTTGTCCTGCAATTATAGCAGAAGTTAATCATGTTGACACAAATGGCTTTATTTCCTGACAAAAAAGCATTAAGTGTGTGTATACGTTTCCTACCTGCCAGCACTGGCCTCAAACCAAAAACCTTCTGATTATAAGCCTGATTCACTAACCAGTAGGCCACAACCACCCCCAATTATGATGATGTCCTCCCAAATATAGTCAAACATTGTTAATAAATATAAATGGGAGTGAATCTAATAATGAGTCTAATAATGTTAACAAATTGTGTGGAGGAACATTGTGTTGTTTCATGGTTTGAAAACAGAAGTTTCTGATATATCGTGTGTGTTTCAGGCTGTGCAGGGTGGTGTCGGCCTCCCTGAGGCAGTACAGTATGCGTTTGCCCTGGCAGGATGAAATGTGAGCTGCTCTACTTATTAAAAGACAGACATAATGACTGAACCTCTGCTGGACATTATACCTGATCTGTGACATCACTGTTGATCACTGATGAAGGATTTCAGCTGCTAACAAACAAGTTTATTTTATTACTTTACAGTATTATATTAGCATGCAGTATACAACTATTCTAGCATCAAAATGTTTCAATGGACCATAACTGTGTGAACTGCACACACTCTGCAGTAGAACTCTACACCACATACCACTTCCCTGAATTTAATGTCTTATGGATTTGTCCCTGTTCTTTGATTGGTTGTCCTTACCAGGTGGGTGGTGTCACAATCATGGGTGGAAGAGAACACAAGTGCAAACAGTCTACACAAAAAAACTTTATTTAAACAAAACACTTTCAAAAGGGCAGAAACAAAAACCAAACAAGACTAGCGCTCTATTTAACAAGAACCAAGGCAGGACACACCACTGACCAAAGAGGAATACACCAGCACAAGACAGCAGACACAAAGGCATTAAATATGAACTCAAACAAGGAGGGCAAACAGGTGAGGGGCATGAACGAATAATTGGATAATTAACAAGGAAACAAGAGGGCACATGAACCAAGACTAGAATAGAGTCAGAATCCAAACATCATGCTCTGACACATGGGCTGTTTTATATACATTAATTTACATGCGTCATCTAGGATGAAGACCCATTAGGACCATTTTAATTTTGTGTCATCTCATTATTCTCGTTCTCATTTCATTGCTGAAATAGTCCTGAACTGTAATCCAGGTCTGAGTGTGGAAATATAATTGAACAAATATCTTTATTTATGCATCATGGACACAACTATGCTTTGAAAACCTTTCACTACATTATTTCTGTTATCAAAAACAGCTATTAAAGAGACATGAAATGAAAATTCTGTCATCATTTACTCATCAGTTCAAATTATGAGTTTTCATTTTGGGACAACTTTAAGTCAACCCTACAAAAAAGATGTGGGTTATTACCATCTAGGGACCAGAATCTTGTGACTCTTAACAACCATTAACCACTCAGAACACTGTATAGCAACACCCTGGCAACCACCTGCAACGTCCTGGACTATTTTGAGCAATACAGGAACAAGCATCGCTCACCACTCTTCAGAAAATGTAAAGATGTAGTTTTAAAATGGCAAACAGTTGATATACATGCAGTTATAATGCAGAAATCTCAGCAGAACTTGACAGTATGTCTGGTGAGAACTGTATAGCTGGATTACAGGATAACGATGAGTTTAAAAATGTCTGTGATTCAACCAGTCTAATGACTGAGGTTTTGGCAGCTTTCTCCCTCTTATTCAACAAACGGGAAGTGTGTAACCTCTTCTTCTCCTAAACCATTTTCCTTCTTTTTCCTTTTCTTTCCTCGTGTCTTTTCGTTACAGACCCTCATGTCATCACCCCCCCACTGCACTTCTGTCGAAGGCTTCTGCTGCGTTTGAGTTTTCCTTTCTGTCCTGCCGCAGTGAGCTTGCCCCAAAGCTCTTATAGCCAAATTGGTTTACATTGGGTAGATAAATGCTGTGCAAATGCGCTTAAAAACATATAGTAAAAATGCAGACAGCGCGTATCAGGATTACTGACCAAGTCGGAGGCAGAAAAGAGAGCCGCTCTTTGCCGAGTCTGTCTCATCCACTTTCAGGAAGAGCAGAGAAGGATTTAGCATATCCTTGCCTGTCAGTAATTCCTGGAATTATATAACTCCACAGCAACAGAAGTCTAGCTGCATTGAGGAAGTATTGTTTTGCAGGGGCTGGTGGAGTTAGTCACCGGATGGGTCAGATTGAGGGTTAAGACTGTGAGCAGAGTTTTTGAGTGAGAATCGTGTTGAGTGGAATTATGGGAAATCAGGTTTAAACCTCTGATGAGTGGAATTTCTGCCAAGCACTTTCTTGTCTTCACACCAAGAGTGGCCTTTTGTTGAAGTTTGATGCTTCACATCACTTCCTCAGAGAATGTTCTGAAGTTTTTTGTTTATCTTTCATGCTTTTGATAAGTATTCTATGTGGTGTTTTGAGTCCAAACTAAAGTCCAAACAGCATTATGATTAGAAATGTCCAACAGTCATGTGAACAGCAATTTCAATAGCACATTAAGTTGATATTTTTTCTGTTTTCTTATACTTTTCCTGTACGTACAAAGGACTGCCACTTAACAAGTGGGCTGGCCTATCAGAAAATAAGAAACCTGGCTCCACTCAGAAATCCTAAACAGGTTAATTTCCACAGGGATTGTTTTGTGTGCTTTCAACTTTGCAAAGAGGCTGTTTGAGGAATTGGTGAAATAAAAATTTAAAGTGCTGTTGCGCTCTTCCTGTGTGAAGAGGGTGATGAAATAAAGTCTTAGAGTTTTTAAACAGAGTTTTTAAACAAAAAACTACTTAAACTTTATAAATACAACATAAATACAACTCACTGAATGTAAGTTACATTAAGCAAAACTTTTATTTTTCTTCTTGCTAAGACGCCAACCCTTCAAAGTGGTAAAGTCAGGTTGTATGACATCGCCTGACTTTACTTTACGCACATCAGCATGGTTAGAACAAAAATCATACCACGCCATTCACACAGGCCTTTTTTACACCCCTTTATGGTTCTCCTAAAGGTTTTAGCCATGCAGCAAAGAAGAGCTGTCACTGGGAACCTGAAGCCATTGATGAACTGACAGCCACAGCCCGAATATGATCCTAATCCTCTTGCCAGCATTCTTTAACCACCGTATTCAAATACCACCATATATTCAAGCGTCTGTCAAGTCAGAAAATCCCTGTAACTGTGTGTGATCCTGATACACATCAAAGAGCTCCAGAGGACCTCAAAAGCTTAACAACACACACACATCGACAAAACCGCACACACATCTGCACAGTGTTAGATAGATCTGTCAGTCTGTCACAGCAGAAATTTAATTTATTTTATTATATATTATTTTATTATAAATTCATTTTTATTATAAATTCAATTTTTCAAATTACATTTCAACATATCACAAGTTCACATATTAATATAACCATTGATGTGAAGGTGAACAGATTTGGCTTGCTGAGGGTTCTTCACTTATAATGGGGTAGAAGAGAGACACTGGATAATGTTTTGAAGGAGTGAGGTAGGCAGTGGTGTGTATATATATATATATAGTGTATATATATACACACACACTATATATATATATATATATATATATATATATATATATATATATATATATGCTGACTCCTGCATTGTGATTGGTCAGAATATATAAACATGCTCCTCCTTTCAGTGGGCATTCAGTAGGGGTTCTCAAACTGGTTTCATTACTTTGGCCATCATATGGCAACCAGTAAAACTTTTATTAGATTTTGAAGGAAAGTAAACAAAGTACTTGAAATTAGATTTTACTTGAAATGAATTACATTGTCTGTGATGCTTGAATGTTAGTATTCTACATGACACCTCTGTATTTCGAAGGTTTTAATGCTGTGAAAGGCAATAATTCAGCACAAACTAAAAACTGTTTATAATGACTGCCTAATCTTTATCTGCCTAATTTGGGCTATCTTTGTCAAAATTTGTGTCAAAATACAGTATTTTGGGTGGATGGGCAGCCTTTGACGTTAACAACAAAAGCTTTTGCTTCCTTTAAAAGCCTGTTAATTTTGCTGTCTTACCTGTTATGATTGTGATTAGCTGCATTCTGTAGTTAGCAAATTTAACAAAGCTTTTCTTGCCATTTGTGACCTTATCAGAACAGACCTGAGACAATTTTTGCGTCGTAACTCCCCATTTAAGAACCACTGCGGTGAGAATAAGTGATTATTGGAATATTTTTGGAGTACTTGTCTTTTCCCATGTTTCTGTCTGGAATGCTAAATGGAAAGCATTGTTAACACCATTAGAGTGACAGCATATGAAGTATGGGTTATTAACACAGGTCTGAATATGATGTGCTCTCACTCCATTCCTCTGTTCTTCCTCATCTTAATCCACCGGTATCCTGACCTGAAGTAATCTTTCAGCAGAGAGCTGCCAACTCTCTGACAGGTGGGTGGTGACTGTCTTACTGAGGGTAATGTGAGTGATGGACCCATTTCTGTTTAAAGCTCTTCACCAGATCAGTTATCAAGATGAACATAGGAAGAGGTGAAAAACACTTTTATAAAGAGAGAAAGAGAGGGAGAGAACGTGTAGAAAACATTTCATTAGGTGTGTCAATTTTTCCCACGTGTTTTCAAATATGTGGTTATATAGCTTTAAAAAAACTGTATGTGTAACTTAACAAAAAGCATTTTCATGTGTGTGTTATAATTATCCTCATAATTACAGACTTCAGGACTAAAGAAAAAGCTCTTACTGAAAACACATCCACTGATTACTAATACACATTCAGTTCATATGTGGTTATTCCCTTTTATTTAACAGATAAATTATTCACATTTATTTAAACAATTCGGAGATATCCCATAGACTCTGACAAAAAAAACACATGGCATGATTCCGGCATCTTCAGTCCAAGCGACATTTAAACATCTCTTCAAATACACAAACTGAAGGCTTTAACCTTCTAATGATGCCGTGGATCTGAATGAGTTTATTTACAGACATGAATGAATTGGAGACTTTTTGTGCTCTCTTTTTTGTGTTTCAAAGTGCAAAGCCAGGAGTGTTTAAAAGGGTCTTATCTCTGCCATGCAGCCTGACCAAGATTGTTCTCTAATGTTTTTCTTTAAACAATCAGAATTTGTGGTCCAGATTTGCCACGCTACAGTTTATGATAATAAAATAGATCCAGTTCAGCCAGCTGTGATATCCACACGCGAATGTGATGAAGATCCTGGACATGAGACACAAAGTTCAGTCTGAATGTTTTCCTGCCACACTGACTGGATGAATGTGTGCAGGTCTGCTGCTCTGTGGTCAGTTTGGAAGTGTTTCCAAGCCGAGTGAGGCAGCATGCTGCTTTGCCCTCAGACGCAGGTTCTCAATGCTCGTAGTTTTGCTGTTGAGGGCAGGCAAACCCCCAGAGGCCTGCAGAAGTGGGCTGCTCCACACCTGCTGGGCTTGAGACAGGGACTGGTAGTAAGACTGACAGGGCAGCGACCCCAGAGGAGACGTCATGTTCAGGTAGGGTAAGGAGGAGGGCGTGGTCATGTCGAAGGTGGGATAGTGCATGAGATTGTTGGTAGCAGCCATGTGCTGGCGAAACTGCTCCTGCAGACGAAACAGGCTGAGGGGAGACGATGCGTAAGAATTGGACTGAGCCACTCCAGCCCCGACGCTACTGGAGGAGGGTAGAGCAGGTGAACCGAGCGCCGTGTCTGGAGAAGAGACAAAGGTGACACGCTGAAGTATTGTACTCATTTGTATACTAACATTCCTAAAGTAAATTCTGTCATCTTCAGCTGTCAAGCTCCAAAAAGACAAAAAAGCATTTTAAAAGTACTAGTCTACATTAACTAGTTTTTAACCCATTCTAAACTAGTTTTAAGCTCTGTACAAGCTCTATGCAAAAATATTGTAAAGCTACACAATAGTTTCGTATGATGTGTAATTTTTGTTTCCTTTAAATCATCACTTCAGGTGTTACACTGTGACATCAAAGCGTCTGTGAGCTCTCATCTGATGTGGCGTATTCACATAGCTTCACACACAGACATTGTAAAGAAGCAGAATCTACTTTCATGAAACTCTTATGGTGATTTTTGGCCATTTTAAAAAGTAAGGTCAACACATTCTTCAATTATATTGTGTCTTCTCATTAGTACTGTGAAGTTTATAATGAGTGTGTACCTGATTTAGGGCTGATTGGTTTGCAGGAGGGAGAACTGTTGTCTGTCATCATGGGTGGCTCCGCCTCCTCTGTTTGACGGGGGAAGGACTCCTCCTCTCTGTCGGTCAAGTCCTCAGCACCTGACTCCGCCCCCGACTGCTCTGCTGAAGTGACGTTCACCTCCTCACTCGCGTCACATGTGGGGCCACGCCCACCCGCGGGAGAGGGCGGGGCTTGCGGCTCCGCGGGCGGGGCTTCCGTGTGCTCCTCCTCTCCGGCCTCCTTCAGCCGCTGGAGCTGCTCCTTCTGTAAGCTGCGCTGCTTCTTGCGAAACTTCGCACGTCGGTTTTTAAACCACACCTGTGAACATGTACAGACATGATGAACTTTCAATCAGTCTGACGATTAATTCATATCAGTAATATCAGGGAGGTATGAATAATGATTGTAGGAGATTAAAACAGCTGTATGGCCACTGGCCTTTATTTGAGCAGTGATTGTCGGAGCGCTGTTCGGGTAAACTTCTCACCTGGACTCGGGCTTCAGGTAGGCTGGTGCACATAGCCAGGCGTTCCCGCATGAGCACATCAGGGTAGTGAGTTTTCTGGAAGGTTTTCTCCAGCGCCTCCAGCTGCTGGGCGGTGAAGGCGGTGCGGCTGCGCCGCTGTTTCCGGTGCTGAGAGCCGTAGCGCGCCTCCAGGATGATGTCTGAGAACATGCAGCCATTACAGATGAACAGTGACATCACAGTCCTCCATCTGTTCATCTCAGCGCATCAGAAATAAAGGACTAAGCGCTTATTTCACTCATTTGTTATATTATGACTTTTCCTTTTTTAAGCATCTTATATTATATGTAAAACAATGTAATAATACATTAAAAAGTTTTGTACTCAGTAAAATAAAGGTGGAGAAAACAAACTCTGTCACTTCACCTGCCAGTCTCTCCGCGAGCGTGAGCGCGTGCACGGAGGGCCGGTAGTCGGGCGCGCGCTGCGCGTGCTGCGCGTGCTGGTGCAGGTTGTACATGGCGCTCAGAGAGTTGACCGCGTGCAGCGAGTATCCGCTCACTCCGTAGTGCTGCATCACTCCCTCTGTAGGCGACATGATGAGATTACTGACACACCCGCACTAAACACCAGCGACTAGTGTGTGTGAGCATATGCGTGATGTATACCCGCAGAACAGTAATATTCTGAGCTGAATGTTAAATAAACACTGCCAGAGTGCAGAAACCATGTAAAACATCAATACAACATCATATAAAACATATTATAAAACATCAATAAAACATATTATAAAACATCAATAAAACATATTATAAAACATATTATAAAACATCAATAAAACATCAATAAAACATATTATAAAACATCAATAAAACATATTATAAAACATCAATAAAACATACTAAAAACATATTATAAAACATCAATAAAACATCAATAAAAACATAAAACATACTTAAAACATCAATAAAACATACTATAAAACATCAATAAAACATACTAAAAACATATAAAACATCAATAAAACATACTAAAAACATACTATAAAACATCAATAAAACATAACATATAAAACATCAATAAAACATCAATAAAACATATTATAAAACATCAATAAAACATACTATAAAACATCAATAAAACATACTAAAAACATACTATAAAACATCAATAAAACATATTTAAAACATCAATAAAACATAAAACATACTTTAAAACATCAATAAAACATACTAAAAACATATTATAAAACATCAATAAAACATACTAAAACATATAAAACACAATAAAACATATATAAAACATCAATAAAACATACTTTAAAACATATTATAAAACATCAATAAAACATACTAAAACATATTATAAAACATCAATAAAACATACTAAAACATACTATAAAACATCAATAAAACATACTAAAAACATACTATAAAACATCAATAAAACATACTAAAAACATACTATAAAACATCAATAAAACATACATAAAACATATTATAAAACATACTTAAAACATCACTAAAACATATTATAAAACATCAATAAAACATACTAAAAACATATTATAAAACATCAATAAAACATACTAAAAACATACCTATAAAACATCAATAAAACATACTTAAAAACATATAAAACATAAAACATCATTAAAACATATTTAAAACATTTAAACATCAATAAAACATACTTATAAAACATACAATAAAACATACTAAAAAATAAAACATAAATAAAAACATCAATAAAACATCTAAAAAAACATACTATAAAACATACTTTAAAACATATTTAAAACATCAATAAAACATATATAAAACATCAATAAAACATCAATAAAACATCAATAAAACATACTTTAAAACATCAATAAAACATACTAAGACATACTTTAAAACATCAATAAAACATACTAAAAACATACTATAAAACATCAATAAAACATACTTTAAAACATATTATAAAACATACTTTAAAACATCAATAAAACATATTATAAAACATCAATAAAACATACTAAAAACATACTATAAAACATCAATAAAACATACTAAAAACATACTTTAAAACATCAATAAAACATCAATAAAACATACTATAAAACATCAATAAAACATACTAAAAACATACTTTAAAACATCAATAAAACATACTAAAAACATACTATAAAACATCAATAAAACATACTAAAAACATACTTTAAAACATCAATAAAACATACTAAAAACATACTATAAAACATCAATAAAACATACTTTAAAACATATTATAAAACATACTTTAAAACATCAATAAAACATATTATAAAACATCAATAAAACATACTAAAAACATACTATAAAACATCAATAAAACATACTAAAAACATACTTTAAAACATCAATAAAACATACTAAAAACATACAATAAAACATCAATAAACATACTTTAAACATATTATAAAACATACTTTAAAACATCAATAAAACATATTATAAAACATCAATAAAACATACTAAAAACATACTATAAAACATCAATAAAACATACTATAAAACATCAATAAAACATACTAAAAACATACTTTAAAACATACTAAAAACATACTTTAAAACATCAATAAAACATACTATAAAACATCAATAAAACATACTAAAAACATACTTTAAAACATACTAAAAACATACTTTAAAACATCAATAAAACATACTATAAAACATCAATAAAACATACTAAAAACATACTTTAAAACATACTAAAAACATACTTTAAAACATCAATAAAACATACTATAAAACATACTATAAAACATCAATAAAACATACTATAAAACATCAATAAAACATCAATAAAACATCAATAAAACATACTTTAAAACATCAATAAAACATACTAAAAACATACTTTAAAACATCAATAAAACATACTAAAAACATACTTTAAAACATCAATAAAACATACTAAAAACATACTTTAAAACATCAATAAAACATACTATAAAACATCAATAAAACATACTAAAAACATACTTTAAAACATACTAAAACATACTTTAAAACATCAATAAAACATACTATAAAACATCAATAAAACATACTAAAAACATACTTTAAAACATCAATAAAACATACTATAAAACATCAATAAAACATCAATAAAACATCAATAAAACATACTTTAAAACATCAATAAAACATCAATAAGACATACTTTAAAACATCAATAAAACATCAATAAGACATACTTTAAAACATCAATAAAACATATTATAAAACATCAATAAAACATCAATAAGACATACTTTAAAACATAAATAAAACATCAATAAGACATACTTTAAAACATCAATAAAACATCAATAAGACATACTTTAAAACATCAATAAAACATATTATAAAACATCAATAAAACATCAATAAGACATACTTTAAAACATCAATAAAACATCAATAAGACATACTTTAAAACATCAATAAAACATCAATAAGACATACTTTAAAACATCAATAAAACATCAATAAGACATACTTTAAAACATCAATAAAACATCAATAAGACATACTTTAAAACATCAATAAAACATCAATAAGACATACTTTAAAACATCAATAAAACATATTATAAAACATCAATAAAACATCAATAAGACATACTTTAAAACATCAATAAAACATCAATAAGACATACTTTAAAACATCAATAAACATCAATAAAACATATTATAAAACATCAATAAAACGTCAATAGACATTTTAAAACATCAATAAAACATCAATAAGACATACTTTAAAGCATCAATAAAACATCAATAAGTTATACTTTAAAACATAATAAAACATCAATAAGACATACTTTAAAACATCAATAAAACATAATAAGACATACTTTAAAATAGTTTTTTCATGGACTCTTGCCTACAATATAATACCGCCTTTATTATAGCTCAATATGATTTTATATAGTATAATTTATTTTATTTTATTATAATATAATGTAATAACATATTTTCTAGTCAATGACTTTTTGACATAATCAGCGAATTTAGCGCGAATTCAGCTTTATTTTATTCTCTTAATAATATAATATAATATAATAAATGTATGTATATCAGACGTATGGGTGTTTGGATAGTTAATTTTCATTTCACAGCTGCTGTTCATTTCTGCGCATTCTGATCTGAAGGGTAAGTGTGATCAGATGTGAAGGTTCGCCTCTCTTATAATGAAACGTCACGATAAATAACACTTATTTTATTATCATCTTATTTTACTATGATAATGACATCTTATTTTACTATGATAATGACATCTTATTTTACTATGATAATGACATCATCTTATTTTATCTTGAATGTTTATATTTTTTTAGCAAACATAAATGCAAGAAGTGACTCTTCGTAAGGCTGCCATTGATTGCAGTTTGTACATTTAATCTGTGATCATTAGCTACAGTGGGAATCATCTCTTCATCATCTCTTCATCATGACAATATTATCTGCAGAAAGAGTCGTGTAGTCTGTGGGTTCAGGATCAGTCTTCACTAAAGAGCCCGTCGGCATTTCTGTAGTCCCCACCAAAACTCCCCAATGCAATCATATTCCAGCCACACGGGAATACTTCCATTCATCTGAACAGAAAGTGCTTTGCTAAACATTTGCTTTGCCCTCCCAGCGTTAATCTGAAGCGGTGCACTTGCTCCCCATCTTTTCTCCGGCCCCGGGGCAGGTGCTGGCGGACACGTCTGCCCCGACACATGCATGCTGCTCCATTCAGCGCGTTTAATGCTGGTGCAAAGCTTTCATTACGAGTCTGACATGAGGAGCTTGTGTTTATGACCGTATGCAAAACGGCCACCATCATTTCTTTCAAATTTCTTCATTAGACCTACATGATTTTAGCCAAATAATTTGCATTTACTACGACACACAGAGATCACACCTAAATATGCACATAAAAGCATAAACATGTTTGTGTAGACTTACAATTTCAAAGTCAAATCTCATGCCTTTTAATTTTTATGTAATGTTTATGGGTTAATCCTGATTTTAACTTTTCGTTTTAAACCATTTCAATAAAATATTAACAACATTAATTCTAAACTTAATTTTCTATTCTAATTTAGAATTGTAATTTAAATATGCATTTGCATATGAAATATAAATTATAATAGTAATTATAGATCCTAACAATTAAGAATTTAAATATAAAGAACTAATGATCTGCCAGGGCTCACAGAACAAAACGTTTCGTCAGGTAGTCTACAAAACAAGCTTCCCGTGAAAACATCAAAATTAATTAGTTAAAAAATTAAAGATTAAAATTAAAAATTTAAGTCCAAAAGGTATTTCATATGACTGAACAAACTGGCTAGATGACAACAACAAAGTATTTTAAGAAATTGCACTGGTAATAGTTGCACATTTTCTCTTTTAACAGTATATATAATAATACAAAACTTTTTACAACTGTTTTTGTGTTTGTAAAACTAATTATAATATTAAAAAAATATTTATTACACATTTAGCAATTGCTATTTGAATTTGAGGATTGTTGATTTAAACTTTTACACACTCGATCAGATTTTTACACACGCACATGAAAGCAGTTTCATTAAAGAGAAAGTTTCAAGTTAATTTAAGTAGTAAATAAAAAAGTTGCACAATGTGGGATTCAGAACTGTCAGAATGATGTCGCTGTAGTAAAGCAATATCAGTCTATAGAAACCAGAGACATTCATCTGACTCTAAAGCAGCTGACAGTCCTGTGACTAACTAAACAGTTTAAACAGGTTAACCTGATTCAAACGTCTGATGTAAGCCTGCAGGCTGCTCCTCACCTGTCTGAGAAGTTTTCTTCCTCCACTTGAGTGATCATCTGATGAACTGAGGAGGTGGTTTTTAGTCGACTGGTCACATCTGCTCTGTGCTGAAGAGTTTTATGTGAGTGCAGGCCCCGCCCATCGCGCCACTGAGGAAGACCAACACACCTGCCAGCCAGAGGAAGAGGAAGAGGAAGAGGAAGAGAGAGCTGTTGCGTTCATATCGAAAGCATAACTAAATAAAATTCAATATCTTTAAAACAGACAGCATGTTATGCTCTACATGGATTTTGGTGAGTGTCTTTTTTCATTAGAAAAAGTACAAAAAAAGACAAAAATAAAACAAGCGGTGGTTTCCAGGCTGCAGTTGTCCAGGATGAAACCAGTAAAGCTGTGGTCGGAACAACAGCTCAACAGTTTTATTTCATCACACCCTGACAAGCTGTTTTCAACAGGGCCAAATCAAAGAAGAAAGAGAAAGAGAAAGAAGAGATCTCTAATAGATGGCAGCATCTCTCCCGGCCCGCAGGATTTACAGAGACAAGACGCCATCTCAGCCTTTTAAAGTCTTACAATGACGGATGTTAAGAGGATTAAAACAATAATGCCCTTCTCCCGTTTTTTTAAGATTTTGTCTTCCAAAGAAAAACGTTTAGGCTGAATTAAGAAGTGGTCCTTTAATGTAAATCTTGCATATTTGGTTGAAATGTTGAAACAGCCTGAAAATGATCACGTTTTAGCAAGTTTTGTAAAACTTTGTAAAGTTTTTAAATCCCTTTTAACACCCATAGCGCCATTTTTCACTTGCCCACACATTCATATCAGCTGGAGCTATTTCTTCTTATTACTGGACTTATTTATGAAATAATCATCATCATCATCATCATCACTAACAACTCTTCAGCGTGAAGGTTTAATGTTTAGTTGTGAAGGTGAGCATCAGTGATGCTGAATGAACTCACTTCATCAGAAGTTATAAGGTTAAAACGAAACATCTGCTCAGTGTTGAGACGAGCTTGACCCGCAACACCGAGCCGCTGGTCCGAATCACGCGCTCGGAACTGAGATCGGTGTTCCGCGCATGCGCACCATTTGACTCTTGACGGCCGCTTGCTAAAGGTAAAACTTTATGTTCGTTTTTCCCACATTTAATGTTTAATCTTTTTGGAGCTGTGATGTTTTCTGAGCTTTTGAAACGTTCATCATCATTTTAATTTATCGCCCTGTTTGCGCACGGTCTGTCAGTGACGTAATGACCGCGCTAAGGTTGGCTTCATGTGCGCAGTTTCTCACTTGCGTGTTCAACTTTCTAAATGTATGTGCAAGAAAGTTCATGTTTGCAAAGGAAAATCAACAACATTTATGACAACCAAGATGCAACCAAGTAAACAGTACTTACTGAAAAACAGTTGTTTTCATGTAGGTCTGTAATTATTCTTTAGTAAGACAAGTAAATTAACCCGTTAAAACACTGCAGAATCTTCACGGTATAAATAATCTATAAATAAAACTCCAAAAAGTAATCAGTTGATTTTCTTTTGTTGTTTGATTAACATTAACAGCATAGCAACAGATATACAAGGATATATAATTAAAGTGTATCACACATATTGTGCTTTAAATAGATGTTTTATTTACAAGTTACTATGACAATTAATTAGTACTGTTTAATAAATAAGGGATAATCCAAGGCAAGGTTTGCATTCACCAATGTGGAAGCAAAGAACCAGCTGATCCACAGACAGTTTAACCTGTTAATGCTTTTATTCCAAGCTCTATCACAATGCTCCGCTCTGAATGACTGGAATATGTTCTTTAAAACCATTTAATGTACAGGTAGTACTGGTCAGTTTTACTCTTTAAATTAATGTGCCTGCTATTTTATCTTATTTACTTATTTTATATTAACTATTGGCCTACCGGGGGCAGGAGTGGGGCAATTGTTTATATATTTGATCAATTATTTACAAATTTAGCTACTCATGTATTCACTTTTTTATTTACTTACTTGCTCCTATTTTCTATTATTATGGGTAATGCTGCACAGATAATCACAATCATCAACCTATTATTCAATAGAAATAAAATACAAAATAAAATGAAACCCATTTTGCATCAGGAATGGAGCTCGAAGTTAAGCTAGCATGTACAGAATGTCCGCATCCGTTGTGCCATACCAGTGTATTGTCCTAGGTGTGATGCAACATTAATTAGGCTCAGTGTAGTTAAGGATTTAAAGGTTTGATGGAGGACATGTGGCTCTGGTTAAAAAGTCTCTTGGCTTCTGAACTGTCTTTGACTGAGTACCACTCTTAGAATTTCTCCCTGCCATTTCTAACCGCTTTCACTTTCCTGGCCTTCATTTATGCACACAAATGTACTTTCTATGGACATGGTTCTATGCTATTAATCTTAGTGTTTTCCTCTGAAGGAGCTCCATCACAGAAAGCCTCTTTAGATGGTTTAATGTCTTCCTTCTTGGAGATGATGCTCTTGGCATGCCAGATCTTCAGAACAAAACTTTATCCTCTCGCCTTCAAACTTAACCAGCTAAAATGTGCAAGCTTACCCAATGAGGTGTAAAACCAACTTTAAACCATAAGCCAAACGAAATATGGTAAGTCTTAGTTAGCCTGCTTGAAATTCATGTTTGTGATGTGGACACATCCAAGATTTTTTGGATCAAGTCTTCTTCTCTGACATACTAAGGGAACTCATGCAAAATTATCTCCTACTATACTATGAATCTAAACAACCTACTTTGCCATACATTAAAGGTTAAACCACTCTTGGCCAGGGGGATTCTAGTATGTGCTGATATAGGGAATGTTAATAATTTTGATTAATGGCTTTAAGTTGACTCCTGTCGGGGGAATCTCCTGACAGGAATAACAAAACAACTTGCCAGAAGCAACTTTTCAAAGCAATTCTTTCCCCACCCCCTGCTGAATGTGATTCGGGGCCAAAATAACACTCTTTTCTTCCTCAATAATGCTAAATATCATATTTTTCTTCTGTAACATACTGTACGTACATGCACTGAATTACAGTGAGGCTGGTTAGAACATGAGAATCTGAATGAAAGCTCAGATACTTTTTGGAGATGGTTAACACACAGCATGAGGATACTGCAAGGACGGCAGTGGTTTTCTTCTCTGACACCGGCTCTTATGAATGCTTATGCCTGCAGGAGAAAGAGCTGTTACTGCCAGAATTGTTTTTTTATTTTGCCATCGCTGCATTGAAGACTTTTTAAACAATTCATTATTCCAAACAGAAAAAATCTATTTTGTCATCATTATCTTTTATTAAAGCATATATATAGCAACTAGCTTTTGTTTCTGAAACAAATTTCCTTTCCCAATGATCACCAAACCCTCTTATTCTCTAACCCCTTTATTCTCTTAATTCCTAGTGGATAAAATCAAGTCCGTCCTACATTTTGCTCTAGTTGAATATCCTGTTTCAGTCGGAAACACATTAGATTACAGAAGAAAAACGTGTTGACTTTGTTGTGCAATAACTGCATGAAACATTTTTATAGAAAATATAAAGATTAGAACATGCAAATATGTTTTGAAAGAGTTGTGAGAGTCAGGTAGACACCCTAAAACCTGATCTAAACTCTGTATTGTTGCACCCCACACCCTTTTATTCTGTGAGTATTTGGACACCAGAGCTCCCTTCAATTGGTTTGGCTAACGTCCCATCCTGAGAACTTTGACATATTGAAACTGGCAGTTGAGTTCCTTCCCTCTAGCCTGTGGCTGGACAAAACAACACCTTTTGTGTTGGTCTAATCCTGCAGCTCCGCAGTCTTCGCAACTCTGGGGGATAAAAGCACCATCAAATCACTACTTTAGGAGGAAAATCCTCCCTAATCCAAGCTTTACCTAAACAAAAGGAGGAAAAAAACAAGAGGGTGGAGAGAAATTGTGCAGAAACAGGGCAAGACCTGGAGCACAGATCCATACAGACCATTTTTCTGGAGAAACTAAGCATTTCTGACAGGTCCACAAATGATACAAAGTACCAAGAGAGTCACAGAGAAAGTTCTAGACACCAGATATTTGAGTAGTTAAATGTCAAAGAAATGCAGCTTTCACAGGATTCAATTTTAAGCATGATCAAATCAAGAAGTTTGTTAATTTTCGTCTTTTGAAAGCAAAGCAGTTCTAGTTTCAGTTCTAGTCAGATAAAAGACTTAGGACTTAAGACCACTGGTTTAAAATTGTTATACATGCCCAATATGTTACACAAATGGATCAAACATTTAGACAGGAAAATGACATAAACTACAGGCAAATAACTCTTCAGGTTAATTTTCCTTATGCTAAATTAGTGGGTTGGGATTGAAAAATGGATGGCAGTCTGTTTTCTGCAAACGAAAATATGACAAGACAGCATTAACTAGCTACAGGTTAAGGGTTTGGTTGTGTTGAAAACAACCATGCTCAATAATCTGGTTAGTGATGTATGTGCTACATATAATGACTACCAGCAGGTCTAGTTCAGGCTTCTGAATCCTGTTTCATTTTAGTTACTGATTTCTGTAACTGGTATAAATCTTAAATACGATTTCCTCCTAAATCTCACCCTCAGTGGCCACTTTATGAATCTAGCGATGAAGGCTTTCATTTTCTCCCTCACACTAAATATTCCACGAGAGAGCCGTTGTGGTCCTGATTCTTTCTTTCAGAAGGATATTGAGGTAAAGAATGAGTTGATGGAGTCGGACTGGAGTTAGACGACGACTCTCTGGAGTATAAACACAGGCACGCATTCACACCACTGCCTCCAGCAGACTGCCTCCACTGACCTCTTTGATTTCAGTTTTCTATAAGTGTCTGAAGACAGAAAAATCTGACAGGCCTAAAACATACCAGCACACATGCTCATAATCACTAATCAGTTACACTTACTGAATGTAATTCAAATGTTATTCAAATATATGTCAGACACACATAAATTTTAAACTTTGCAATGCACCCATGAAAACATAATTTTTCCATCTATGTGGCAAGAATTCAGATATCCAACATTCCTGATCTCTTTGCAGTATTTAGGGAAAATGTTTCTAGGAGGCTGGTCTGTATGCTCTGATTAGAGATTCATTACAGAGTTTTAGCATTGACACATCACCAGACGACCTGTGTGACATCACAGTTATTGATCATCACAGGCAGGACAGGGAATGATACAGAAACAGAGAGAAGAGAAGATGAGGACCTGAATATACAAAAGGTGGAGGAAAAGAAATAGTTCACCCCAAAATTAAAATCTGTAATTATTTACTCACCATCATGTTATTCTTAATCTACATTTTTTAGGAAGTATATTTTTCCTAATATTGAGCATGTAAAACACATTTAAATATGAAAGTGATAAAAGTTTGTTTTGTGTTGTTTGAAATTTGCTGACATCAGAAATTTCATTCTGTTTAAGCCCAATGAATCATTTCACTGACAGAACAAGAAATATTGTAAAAGTTGCAGTTGGTGGCTGGTGGCTTTGATAACTATCAAAACACACTGTGTGAGTATGTGAGAGACCACAGGAGTCCACCTGCCAAATGTGTGACATGTGTCTAACTCTCACAGATACAAACTGCAAATGATCCTTCCAGCCTGCCTCACACTCAGCTGAAAGAGCCCTCATTGTGTTCAACTAACTATGTAACGAGTGAGAGCAACCTGTTAGAGAGAGACCACTGGAACACACACACACTGTTCAAACTGCTGGCTGAACACACACACACACACACTGTTCAGACTGCTGGCTAAACACACACACACACACACTGTTCAGACTGCTGGCTAAACACACACACACACACACACACACACACACACACTGTTCAGACTGCTGGCTAAACACAACACACACACACACACTGTTCAGACTGCTGGCTGAACACACACAGACACACACACACCGTTCAGACTGCTGGCTGAACACACACACACACACACCGTTCAGACTGCTGGCTAAACACACACACACACTGTTCAGACTGCTGGCTGAACACACACACACACACAGAACACACACACACACTGTTCAGACTGCTGGCTGAACACACACAGACACACACACACACACACACCGTTCAGACTGCTGGCTGAACACACAGACACACACACACACACACACACAGAACACACACACACTGTTCAGACTGCTGGCTGAACACACACACACACAGAACACACACACTGTTCAGACTGCTGGCTGAACACACACACACACACACACACACACAGAACACACACACACACACTGTTCAGACTGCTGGCTGAACACACACACACACACTGTTCAGACTGCTGGCTGAACACACACACACACAGAACACACACACACACACTGTTCAGACTGCTGGCTGAACACACACACACAGAACACACACACACTGTTCAGACTGCTGGCTGAACACACACACACACACACAACTTGGCACAGACAACACACACACACACACACTGTTCAGACTGCTGGCTGAACACACACAATAAACTGCTGGCTGAACACACACACACACACACACACACTGTTCAGACTGCTGGCTGAACACACACACCGTTCAGACTGCTGGCTGAACACACACACACACACACACACACTGTTCAGACTGCTGGCTGAACACACACACACACACACACAGAGAACACACACACACACACTGTTCAGACTGCTGGCTGAACACACACACACACAAACGAACACACACACACACACTGTTCAGACTGCTGGCTGAACACACACACACACACTGTTCAGACTGCTGGCTGAACACACACACACACAGAACACACACACACTGTTCAGACTGCTGGCTGAACACACACACACAACACAACACACACACACTGTTCAGACTGCTGGCTGAACACACACACACACACTACTGTTCAGACTGCTGGCTGAACACACACACACACACACAGAAAAACACACACACACAACTGCTGGCTGAACACACACACACACACACACACACACCGTTCAGACTGCTGGCTGAAAACACACACACACACACACTGTTCAGACTGCTGGCTGAACACACACACACAGAACACAGAACACACACACACACACACTGTTCAGACTGCTGGCTGAACACAGATAATCCTGCTGCTCGCTGTATCAGCAGGGTTCTGGTGAACAGAGCAGTGATGGATGTGTTTGTCTACTTATCTTCCCCTAATGATCACTTGATTTGCTACACAGTTCAGCTTTTGACTGATACCGCAGCAGTAACATTGTTTTTACTAATGAATGAGACCCAGCTGAGGTCAGTCCAAATTACTTCCACATGCAGTACTTTCGTGGCTGTTATTTTTCATCCATCCAAAAGTTTAAAATCATTTTTGATGGAAGAAGTTGTTCAGACAAACACAGCATGAAAATCCATCATTCCACAAAATACACACCAGCACTCATCTGCAACAACGTTTACTGCTTAGAACACTTAATAACACTAGTTATTGACCTTTAAAACAATATAGTTTAACAACTAATTTAAAAATATAATATAGTTCTACACTGACAAATTCCCATTTTAGAGCTGTTCTCATTTTTAAAATGTATATTTTGTCAGCTTTTAAGAATATAAGAGCTTGTAGACATATTTTTTTTGGGTTACAGTATTGACCAGTGTTCTATGGTGTATATTCAGACCACAGAACAAGGCATAATTGTTATTCTCTTCCTGTTTACTGTGATTATTAATTTAAACATGAATTAACCCAAAAATGAGAGAAATAAAACACCTGAAACAGTAAATGCTTTAAAATGTAAAAATGATATAAACGTTTGAAAGAGCCGCAGCTTTTAAATAAGGCCGGGAATAATCTGTTTCCACTGTGCTGTGAGATCATGCAGGGATTTGCAGAAACATTCGCCTGTGACACAGATCTACATAATCATTTTAACTTTCTTCCCATTCCTTCCCCTGATTCTCCTGCTGTCACTTTAGATACTGTTAGAACTGATTTGGGTTCCCTAATCTGGCGGTATTTCTTACACTTTAAAAATCTCTAATATTATAAGCAGATTATTTCATTTATAATTGATTGAGTGCATTTCCTGGAGTGCCACTTCAAAGTTGCAGAATTGAAGATGCATTTAATAGCCAGAGTATGCAGGAAAAAATGCACAAAGAGAGAGAGGCAGAGAGAGCTGGAACAGGGTCACCAGCCAAGATCTTGACTCCCATGCTGTGGAAAATTAATCTCACAGTCTTTTCTTATGAAAACAAGAGGTTATGATGGCCTATTATAACATTATCAGACAGTTATAAAATCATTTTGAATAATTACTATTATCCAGATATTATCCAGATTATGCAATATATGCTCTGTACACACAAAACAAAACGAAACTGATTGAAACAGAACAGAACAAAAAAAAAAGAAAAAGTAAAACATAACAAATCAACAGAATGGAACAGAACATAATGAAACAAAAAGGAATGTGAAAATTATGATTATTATCCACGTAACTGAATCCACTCATCCAAGTAACATGAAAGAGGCAAAACATCTTACAAAACTTTACACAATGATACACCTAAAATCAACTGAACACACTACAGTATGTCTGTTCCTCACAACCAACGAAAGAATGAAATACAAGGCCCTGATCGCCAATCCAGAGTAGTGTTCTGTCTTTCTGTCTCTCTCTGCCTCTGTACAGGAGTTCAGAACGTGAGGACTGTTCAATCTGGATATTTATTAACCCAGTAAAGAGAGGAAACCGGAGGCTGAGACACTCTTCGAGAGTACACGATTGTCATTGTGCGTCTGATCATTTCTGGGAAATGAATGTTGACAGTGAGTCGGATACCCCCTACCACCCCCATCTCAACGGGGCCAAGGGCAAATGGGATCATAATCTTCTTAGTGCCCATCCTTATTAAACACTTCTCGAAATGACATGAAAGACCCCAGCAGTCAAAAAAATACTATTATTCCACCATAATACAATTCTGGGCCCCTGACTGTACAGTGTGTGTATTTTACTGTTAGTTTCATGACAAGTGTGTCTAAGACTTCTCAAGAATTATGTAAATGAGAGTCCCTCAAAACCCCACCCCATCTCTCCTGATATACACACTGGGCAACAGAGCAAAATGAGTTCTAATTGCCATGAATAATGGCATACTAATGCTAGGAAAGCTATTATTAGCGCTGGCTTGATGAACTTACACTCATCCTGGCCCTAAATTCAAAGCTTTCAAATTCGTAACATGGACTAATTAATTAACAGGACTGCTTAGCGCAGGTCTAGTTAAGAAAATCATTCATCGTGATCTCTGTTTCCTATTCTGGTTGAGTCTCAGCGGGTGGCACTGAAGCTAAAGAGGAAATGTTCCAGGGAATTTCTGGTGACAGTTCAACAAGATTAAACCAGACCTGAGACCTGCCAGCAGGAGAAAACAAAACTGTTATATTAATATTTGCTCCATGAATTGATTTTCAGGGGTATTTTTAACCTTTATTAGTGAATATAAATTACAGCATAATGTTCGTTAGTGTAGATGCTAATATATAGTTATTATTTTTGTTATAGTTATTGTCACATAAACGGCCTCTGGTTTTCTTTCCCACTGAACTGTTAATAACCTGTGAGAGCTGTCACAGTAGCTGCTCATAGTTAATTCCTTTGGTTTTAAATTCCTTATATACTTCCTGTCAGTCCTAAGCTAGTATGACTGTATTATCAGGGTACTACGAGAATGTCACACCTTTACTACAAATACCGTCCGTTTTCCTTCACTTTGACCTGCTCTGGCATCATCTAGAGACACACTTTGTTTCTAACACACACTAGCCTGAAGAATTTGACCATGTCCACTTTAATGTTGACTCAGAGGAACTCTGAACCAAAGCTCCGGCTCTGTGTTTGGACTGACCACAGCATGTTTAACAGACGACCCAACAGGCCTGAAGTTACTCTAATGGCTGTAAAGGGTAAAGTACACAAGAGTCTGTGCCTTGTGAGATCTCTACACGTGTTTGTTTTGGAAACACTATTGTGAATCTCATAGAGAAGGTTACAGTGTCACTTTGAAAGGCAGTGAGATAAAAAGTTGTATCAATTCGCTCCTTGCACAGGAATCTCTGGATCTGTAATCTCTCACACCTTCTTCCCATAAAGCTGCTCGAGATCTTCACACAGGTCTGTCAGAGGTAATATTTACCCTGACCTCAGAGTGAGAGAGCCAGACACTTTCTCTGTATCTCTCATCACCATCCACACGTGCCTCACGTTCACCTCAGACATGCTCTCTTTTCAGTTTCTTTGCTGTTTGTTTTTATCAATGTCTTTGTTGAGGAAATATTTTCAGATGGCAATAATGACTTCACCTGCAAGAGAGGCTCATGCTAAGCACTGCAGCAGCATAATTCATTCTTACCTTACATCTCAATTCACATACTATCCATCCTAAATAGTATTTTAAATTAGACTAAGTATGTCCCAAATCACAGTTTGTTGAACTGAGTATCCTTAAAGTACCTGGTTGGTCTACTATTTCCAGTGAAAATTTAAAGTGCGGATCCATGAACAGCTGATATTACCTATAACTCACTGCGAGAGGGAGCAGTTTAGTGATGCTGCACTGAATTAATAAACCAAATAAGCGATGCTTGAATAAATTAAACTATATAGTAAACATTACATAAAAAATAATGAATGAAGAAAAGCTGAAATGCAAGGAGGATTTGTATTTTGTTGTATTATGTATTATGATGTGTGTGGTTGTTAACAATCACAATGTTGTAGTGCAACAACAGTCCCAGTACTTACACACTCTCTTCCATAACAAACACATCTCTCTCTCTCTCTCTCTCTCTCGATAGATAGATAGATAGATAGATAGATAACCAATGCTGTAGGGGGCGCTGCATGGGACAGGGGTGGGAGGATTTACCCCAGTCTTTTGAGTGGTTAATTCCCCATGCTGATTGCCAGGGCGACGCTGTCTTGTGGGGACAGAGATACTCAGCACAGGACTCCGCCCCCTTCTTTTCAGAGTCTGTGAGGAGCTTTGGGATGGTGTTTAAAAAGAAGATTAGGTTTCCTCCTAAGAGTAAAGCTCCTTAAGGAGTATCGGAGTGCCTCTCAGTGTCCTGGTCACTAACAGTGAGAGGTGGGGGGTTGCCAGACTATTTATTACACACTCTCAAACAAACACACACACCCAATGCAAAGGCGAGCAGGGTCATGTCAGACATTTGCGTTTGAAAAGCTTGCCATGATGTGATTATCAAGTCACCCCTTCAAATGGGCCTCATGTGGGGTGAGTGATATATTTATACACAGGCCACTTCATGGCACAGATATAGGTTTTGCTTATTTAATCCTAATTACTGTGTGATTAAAGACACCACACGAGCAGCCAAATCAAAAGTGGTCACACTGAGATGCGCAAACAGTGTGAAACACAACTGAATGAAAGGTGTCGAGTGTCCGACTGTGTCTGTGACCTTCAGGAGAGAATACATGACTGCACGAGTGCATGCTTGCATGAATGACTGCACAAGTGCATAAATGATTGCATGAGATTTTAAATTACTGTGTGTGAATGACTGGCCAACGAAGCATTTGTGCATCTGTCACAATAAACAGATTTTGCAAAGAGGTTGATACTGAAGTATGTATATTATATATGTGTGTGTGTTTAGGTTTACTAGGGTTTACTAGGATTAGGTTACATTGTTTATAGCTGTGTATAAAAACAATACATTGTGTAGATTGCTGTTCAGTTAACAGTGTAACTCATTATCTGCTGTTCTTTACTTGATATCATTCCATCATTCCAGTTACACCTGAGACAGAGAAATGAAGCAGGACAAAATTCCTCACACATTCCTGTGTGATGATTGTGCTGAATAAATGTGTGGGGCAAAAGAAACCAAATCACTTATTCAGCTCTGTAGCAGGGGCTGGATAAGCTTTATCTGCCCCATTCAAAACTACGCTGGTTCTCAGGAGACTGGATAACTGCTCACCTTTATAGAACTGCCAATAGCCATAATGGCTCTTAATTCCACATTAATGCAGACTAAATGAAGTGTCAGAGAAGACTGATTTGTGGACGCTGCTGTCTGCGCAGATGCCCCCGGGCAGCAAGGCCTCAGGGCTTCAGATCATCAACCGCCTGACCAGCATCAGTGAGGAACGAGCACCTGCTAAATGTGTGTATCACACAGCTGAGTGCAGTCACAGCACCATCATGAATCTTAAACTCAGGGGGGCCAGACTTATTAGATTGTTAACAAGGTCAGAAGGGTTTGGTCTGAACATGGGGCAGGAGGTTATCGATAATGCTACAGAATATGATTATTTGAGATATACAGAGAATGACATCTGAAGAGATTTTAAATGTTGGCTTTTAAAGAGACCCACAAGAATTTTGTAGAATTATTTATTGTCAAAAGTACATTTTTTTAACACATGCATAGAATAACCTATGCAGTCTAATATGAAACGGGTGATAAACAATCCCATCATTTTTTGATTTAAGCACACAAAAACATTAGCACAGAAGTAGCAGTTTAGATCTGCTGAGTTCTGATTTTCATTTTATTACCAGGTGAAGTCTTACTGTATCAGTTTAATACTGGAGACATGATCTCACTTTTGTTCTGGTGATATTTTCATTCCTAAACCAGAAGTTTATAAATAGAAGAGTATAAATCATTTTTTTTCTCCCTCAAACTTCTCTTATAGAAAGACTTTAATTATTATCTTAAATCGTCTCTGCTGGCTGCACATTCATTAGAAATAGAAATTTTCACTTACATTCTTCTGTTATAAATGACCCTTATTGGAATGAACTGTGTCGGGTCAGTCACACATCCAGCCTGCAGGGGATGCTGGGAAATGCAGGTACGGGTTGCTCAGGTTAGCATGACTAGTGCTGTTGCTGCAGTGGCTGCAGTTTGATTAAGTGTAAAGCAGGGATTTAGCGACATGCAGGCAGGTTAATGAAACTCTGCAGGGCAGAAACTTCTCCTGGTTTACACCCTGCCTGCAAACTGCAGGTGACTGAATAAGGTTTGATATCTCTGGTTAAATCCCTGGATCCTCTCCTACCCTCCTTCCTCACCTTAGTCTGCCTGCTGGGACACACTCCCTGCATCCTTTCCCAAACAACATTGTGCTTCCTGTTCACTTCAACTCTTGACTACAGTGCAGTTCCTATGAACATCAGTCCAAAATTACAAAATGAAACAAAATTAAATTACTACATTTTCCAAAATATTAAGTTGGCACTATAATGTGAAGAAGTGATTAAAACCTTAACCATACACTAAATATGAGCCACACTTGCCTTAACAAGTAACATATATAAAAATTTTATATAAAAATTTTTAAAATGACAGTTATATTAAAGTAACATTAATTACAATAAAAACCTTTTTTCTAGAAGACCAATTTTAAAAATACAGAGATTAACGGTGTCATTATTTTTCATATGATGTCCCTTTCAGCTCTATTACAACAGACACACACAATGAGGGGAATGTAGGTTAGTCTAAATGTATGTGCCGCTCATTTTTACCTCACAAAGTGGCTCCTGCCTCTCTGGTGACTGACAGATGCAGAAACAGGATATTCTGGTGGAAGAGGAACTCAGTTTGGGGTTGTCCTGGCCCTTCGCTCCAGGGTGGGAGAGGGTTGGGACTCCAGTTTATAAATTCCCAGCAATCTTGGATTCTGAATCCGTCTTGAGTCTGCAGGTCTGTGAGGGTGCGGGGTGGCACCGGGAGGTTGTGGGTTGTTTGTGATGTCCCTTAGAAAAAGAGCTTACGGGTTTAGGAGGAGAAACGTGGGGAGCTAATATGAAGATTTAGACTTTCTGTGAGGTTTGGCCTCCTCTAAGCCCTGTTTGCAGGAGCTGTTTGTGGGGTCCTGCTCATACTAAACCCAGATTAATATTCCTTTATATCCAGCCACGCAGACACACACTTGCACATTTAGCGAAATCAGTCGCATCCTCTAAACGCGCGCACGCACACACACACCTTCTTTTTTGGCCATAATCGTCTCCAGTCTCTAATCCATATAGCTGCTCATCTTTTTCGTTATCTATATCCAGTAAGCACCTTCTCATAGTTTATTTCCATATGGAAATTATGGTACTGAGTTTGTTGCGTGATGTATTGACCCTAAACACCATTTTTCTTGATGAAGATTTAAATAACATATATCACTGTGTTTAGTATCTGAAACTGTATACATTTCTCTAAAATAACATATGCCCAATTTATCTAAATTCTCAAATTTGCTGTTGTTAAAATACTTGACATCTGACAAATAATGGCACTACAGCTGCTGCAGCTGTGAGTCAGATAAAACCCGACCACCATCTTCAGCAGCAGTTTACACCAGAGAAAGAATCCTTCAGTCTCGCCATCCGCTCAGCCTGAAAGCCTCTTCCCTTCCTGCTTTGTCTTCTCTTTTGCTTTCTCACCCATTTTTCTCCAGAGTCACAGAGATAAAAAGAAAACAAAATGAAGAGAGAGAGAGGATGAATTTTAGCGGCGCTCTAAACCAATTACCTAAGTATTTTTTATCCTCTAGATGCTTTTGTGTCTTGATCAGCTTTGAATCTCTAGAAATCCCTCCCTGAGATAACAAACAAATGTGCAGGACAGTGTGTTGAGGAAAAGCCGTTTGGCATGAGAAAATAAACAGTGCTGGTACTGATGAATGATTGCATCTGTGGAGAAGCGTATAAGTATACTAAATCAGGTGTTTCAGTATTCTCACACACTCTTAGAAAGAATGAATCTATATAGAACCCTACAGGGCTTGCTTCATCTTCTGATCAACTGGGTCTGGGCAAGTCTGCGTAGCATGTCACATTCTTGTTAAGGGATCATGGTGACAATCAAGAATCTGCTGTTGAAACCTGAGTGTATCATTTTGAACCCAAACGGTTTTGTACCTTCTTTGGAGAACCAGAGGAAGAGGAAAAGGAGAAACCTATTATGGTTTAACCAGGGGTTAAACTCTGGTCACTGATTAGCTCTGTTTTGTGCAACTTTGTTTTGAAGCACAAAAGTAGAGAAGGTGGACTATAGATTCTCATTTCCATCACAAACCAGTGAAGAACCTGGCAGCAGTGTATAATGAATGGACCATCTCTATGAAGAATCTCATAATAGTGGTCATTCCTAAAAGATTCCCCACAGAGACCTTTCAGACAGTTTTGTTTCTAGCTGAGCAGGTCACGAGCAGGTTTAAAAACATCTGGGAATATCATATGAAAATACAGATTTGAGAGACGCAGAACATGAGATAAAGAACCTCACTTTTGGTTTATTTATTGTACAGAAGCTATTGCAAAAAACTGTGCAAAAGTTATACAGACTAACTGATTCGTTCTTGAGAGCTGCAGTCATTATGGTCTGTCATTGTACAGAAAAACAATCTGTATGAAGGTTCTTTACAGTTTTTTTAAAAACAGCATACACACTTGGAATGATATATGGATGAGTAAATAATTACAGAGTTTATATTTTAATTTATTCCTTTAAAATAGGTCTTGATAGTTACGATGATCAATGATGTTTCTGTGGAACTGAAGACAGCACCAATTTCAATAGCTCTTCTCTAATAGACTTCTCTCTCTGTCTCTCTCTCCCAGTGGATATGAGAGAAAATAGGTGTCATTAATAACAGCTTCACTCTTCCACCTCGTGTGTGTGGTTCATCAGCTCCGCTGTGCTCTCCTGGAACAAGCCGTCATTTCTACAATGTCACACAATTACCTCTTAAGTGCTCAAACAAATAGGGAGACCTGGAAAGTGACATCAAATCAACCCTGTCACAGGTGATTGAGTCCAGTCATCAAGTCAGGGCGAGCGACAGCAGCGGTCAGGAGAGAGAGGACCGTGAGGGTTTGCCACTCGAGATTGTAATGGACTCATTCTAATAAAGAAACAGTTTTTCTATTCTGAACATTTTCAAGTGTTAAAGATGGAAATATATTCCACTAGTCCTCTGGTGTCACTCACAGTGTGTGTCTTGTAGCCCCATCCCTGGCAGAAGTGTTAAGAGTAAAGATGCACAAAAACAAGTGACCTTGTTTACGTTCACATTACAGTTCTGTTCAGTATCAGAATTTGGTCATATTCCAGTTATGTAATAGATGAGATAAAAGGAGAGATAGATACTTATTCACCAACAATGTAAAGAAATTAACAAACCAATATACACTCATCTGTCTAAAGACCTGCAGTGTGCAATGTCTCATGTAGAGTGTTTTTATGAAACAATCTTTAACCACAATAATGGATCCTAACTGGAAAATGAATCATTTAAATGTGCTCACTGGGTGGTAAAATTTTTTATTTTACAGTGTGTAATATGATAAATCCACGACTGAAAGATTTCTTTCTTTGTACATCTCCGCTGGTTTCGTTTTGTTGTTTGGACTGTTACATGTCCAAATGACATGTAACAGTTTATTTGACAACAGATATAATCTGTCTCACTCATTACTGTGAGCCTAATGAACATTTCTGGCTAATGTAATAATTGTGCTTCTGAAACAGTTTAGATATACCACCATCAACCTAGGAAGCGGTCTTTGTGAGTGCTGTGAGCTGGCCGGGGGTGCTGCATCTGACGGAGGATGTAGGACATTATCAGGAAGATAATATTGTCAGTGGCTGATGTAAATTGCAGGGAGACACCGTCAGCAGACATGGCTGAGTGGCTGCAGCATGTCGGGCCGTGACTCTGACAAATGGAATATTTTTGGAGGGTTAATCGCAGGAAATGGAGTTCTGTCTGAAGGTGACATGCACACCCCACCCCAGCACTCCAACGGCCGCAAAAAGAAAAACTGATTGTCTGTCACGCTTACTCAGTCTCACCTCCTTCAACCTCTCAGCCTCTTCCAAAAACACACAAGCACAATTCATTTTTCACCGGCTGTCACCAGACGGAGGGCTGAAAAGATGTATTCATCTGATTCATTACACAGAAACTGAGATGCTTATTACACTTCTATGCTTTTGGCAGATGTTTTCACGCTAACAACTTACAATGTACTTACAATTCCTGTGAATCAAACCTCTAACCTTGGTGTTGCTAGCACCATGTTGAGATACAGGCACTCAGATTTTATACATTTACATTTATGCATTTGGCAGACGCTTTTATCCAAAACAACTTACAGTGCATTGAAGTTATACATTTTCTTAGTACATGTGCTCCCTGGGAATTGAACCCACAACCTCTTGCGCTGCCAACGCAATGCTCTACCACTGAGCTACAGGAGAACGTGTATATAACATCTACTTTACATAGGAAAGGATATTGCTCAGCTAATAAAAGAGTTTCTGTTGGCTAGCTAGCTGGCTAACACAATGTAGCACAATGAGAACATTCTTTTCTTCTACTGTTAATGCGTTTCAACACTCTCATGAAACTAGCAATGCTAAGTTATGGCTAGCATACGCTTTTGTTCTTTAGTCTTCAGAGCACTATAACCCCACGCTGAAAATGAACACAACACACCTCCATGATGTCTTTGATTAGGAAAGTTGGGGTTTTATGGTCTTATAGTTGGAAATAGCGGTTGCAGAAATGATATCTTATGGCCCTGAGCAGTAGACGTCTGTGGGGCAAACGGTGTGTCTGGACAGGAATTAAACTCTCAGATCGAGAAGCAGGGGCTAGGCTTTATTAGGGGGCTAAGAACTGCTCTCTCACGCTGGAGCTACAGGTGGACCAACATCCCCATAACAGCCCTCCATCATCACTGTTACCCACCGAGGAGAGAAGCTGTCCTGAGTCAGGTATGAATCATTTCCAAGTGTGGCTGACCCGCTGTCTGTAGATCAATGATAATTACCAGCGTGACATGAGTGCAGTTATTACTGTACAGGATCCAGGGCTGCAGGGGCTGCTGTGAGTGTGATAGAGCTTGAGTTATAGCTCTCTTAGGGCTCACACAGACCTTGGTCACTAAGTAACCCTTTACATACAGTTATATGACAGCTTACAACAGGATATAGGGCCTAACACTTGCTGATTGAGGAAAGAAAGGCCTGTTTCATTTCTCTGATCAGGCTTTGAAATGAGGCTGTTATTGAAAGATGTTGCAAAAACTAGACTGAACCAGACAGCAGTGTTGCTGTTTAGTGATCTCAATGTAGAAAGAGGAAAGTCTTACAAGATCATCAGCAAAAATGGGTCAGAGAAAGGGTGGAAATGGTAAAAGCTAAATTCAGACTAAAAACTTTATTAAGATAGTAAGTGGACATTGAGGAAAACATTCAAATAAAAAAGATATGACCCCCTATTTTACCTCTAGTAAGAAAAGAACCGTCTCTCTCTCTAACACACACACACATCCTCTTATCCCAGTATTTTCAGGCTATGTTTGGCAGGCCTCATCTTCTCCCTTGATTCCTTAAGGCTGCTTGTCTGACAGTATGTGTTTGTGTGTGTGCATTTTTAGGATCCAGTCACACCTGCATTCATAATCTATGACAGGAAGCTTCACAGAATCAATTAGTCCAGCCCTCATCCTGCGAGCGAAGACGATTCCCCCTGACTTGAGCCACAAACACCTTCTATCAGGAGTCATTTTGGCTCCCTAACACCCGACTTCTCTTCCCTGAGCCCGGATAGGTTTGACTCTAAGCTTCTACAAACTTGACAACCCAAAAGCGCTTTTCTCTCTTCCTGCTCTCTCCACCTGCCTCACCGCAGCCCATCTCCCCTTTCAGCCTGTTGTGAAAGAAAGCTGGATTTGTTTTCCTGCGTTGCCGATAGCAGCGCCTGTTATGGTATTTCATCCCCAATTAAATAAACAGTCTTTTAAAATCCTCTACAGCAAAGACTGTAAACAGTCGAGCTCGCGGGACAAGCCAGTGGCTCCACATTTTCTTTTGTCCTGTGAAAAATGAGCCTTTGTAGTGAATTCATTGCGGTCCTGTTTTTTTAAAAGGAAAACAAACGTAAACCTGGCTCTTTCCTCTCGACTAAAGTGGCTCCTTGGCTGGAACAAACACTTCATTCAGGGGTCAAATTTAATCCACCCCGCCTCAAGCTTTTGTATTCAGATTAGAGACTAAGGAGGATTTGCGGCATCTTGAAGCCTCTTGTTAAAAGACTGTGTTCCCCACTTAACTTGCAATTTACCTGTCACTTAAACCCTGAGAGGAGCTGGAGCTCACCTCCTCAGAGGAGGTTCAAGAGTTTCTCAATAACTGCTTTCTCAACTGCTTACTGTACAGGAGGAGACACAGAGATTAGAAGAATCAAATCCAAAAAAAAGAGGAAAGAAAGCCTGAATCTACCGCTGAATGAAGTGGAAATCTAAAACATAAACAGGCTAGTGAACAAAACTTTACATTCCAACAAAGGTTCTGGTGTTTGAATGCAGGAAAACATCACAGCACACAACACTTTTATTTAATGGATTATTGCAATGATTAACACAGTTAACGGTTCAGCTGTACTGCGTGTCTGTTTTGTTTGTGTGCATTTGTACACACACTGTTTGTGTTTGATATGCATGGGGCATGGAGCAAAAGGCCACTGGGGGAGGTAAAGTGAAAGTGTAGAAAAAGGAGCAATTGTAATAGTTTAAGCATGTAACAGTATTCAAATGTTCTGTGTGCGACATTTCACAAGCATTGCATAAACAAATAACATGTAACCATAGAGTAAGAATAACAGCAGAAGGTGAAAATCATCAACTCTTTACAGATAAGCTTAGAATCTGAGTCCCAGTGTGTCCTGTCAACTTAATTATGAGAGAAATACATTTAATACATTTAATTTCTATTTACAAACTATTCTCTGTTTTCATTAGTCTTTTTCATTAGTCAGACAGCACAATGGGAAATATTCAACTTATGAAATGAAGCTTACGTAGTTTCAGTTATTTTGTTAGGTCGTAATGGTCTTTTCCACAATGCTGGCATTATTCATTACATTACATGAGTCACAGTTAATCAGAACCTATATTGATTTTTAATGGGAAGATAGAAATGAGACATTTCAAAATGCCCCATCACAGCAAAGCTTTTCCAGCTAACAAAACCACTTCAAGGAGCTGTTTATAAATATGGATTATTATCTAGGAGTTCAAAATGTTCTTCCTGCCCTGTATGGAAGCCCATGTCAGTATTCCCGTGGCACCCCTGAGTTCTTCACCATGAAATGACTTTGTAAATTCAGCAGGCCCCAGGGCCACAGTGGACCAGGTCTCTGTCAGAACTGGATAATTGACTCTTTTCCTTGATAATTCATAGCTTGCATATGCTAACTAATACATTAGCAATAGGGCTCGTGACTCCTCTCACACATTACCCCTGATACCCTTAAGGAGCAAGTGACATGCTACAAGAGAAGAATGAAATGAGAGCTTTTTGTTTTATAAATGAATTACACCCACAAAACATATTAATCAGCTAGTTAAAAAGTATTTGCTAGTTAAAAAGAGGGTGTGACGGCCAGATTAAAACAATTAATAGACAGATCAGAATATAGCAATGTTATCTATATAGTAAAGCATGTTTCTTACCCAGTTTGAAATACTTTTCAGAAATGAAATTAACATTACTATGAAGAAAAAGACTAAATTTGTTATGACAACAGACAGATCCTATTGTGTCTTTATGCATCCATTCATATTCTAAGTGCAAAACCTTAAAAATGGATTTTCTGCTTTTTTGTTGAAATTGAGTAAATTTAAGTAAAAGTAAAAGGAGATTATAAAGTAACAGAGGCACTTACATTATATTTGTCTATTATTTTTCAGTGCAAATCAGTATAGCATATAACCCATAAATCCAAATAAAATCTAATAAAAATGTTGTTTCTTCATTTAACAAATAACATTTAAAAATATTATTATAGATTTTTAATTGTTTTAAAATTAATTTTGTTTCAATTGTAATTATATTTTATAAACTGATGTAAAATTCTACTATGGTAAAACAGTAATGTTTGTAATAGCTCAAACAGATCCATCAGACGTTATCTCATATTACTTGAATGCTGGGTTGGAATGGACTGGAGGATACATTAGACTAACCTTATGAGGCATTTCTGAAACCTTATAACTTCATTATTTTGTTTTTCACAGTGTCTGCCAGTGAGAAGTGTTACAATGCAGGCAAGATAGTTTGGAAACATTTGGGAGGTTAGAGAAAGATCCTTCAATTTGTGTGTGTTTTAACTTTGTAATGGCTTCAGTTCTTTCAAACAGAGTAAGACTGACCAGATTAATGTGTGGATCAGATCCATGATGTCACAGGTGATGACAGTGGATTCTACTCTATATGCTATGGATTGTATATTTCAGCCAATGAAATATAGCCTACTTTATTAAGTTATGCCCTGTAATGCTATTCTTTTTTCTATTCTTCTTTTCAGTTTTCCTTTTGTAAAATGTACTTGTCCAGACACCAGTAAAGAGTTTTACTGCTTTAAAATATATAGAACAAGTATAAATTAAAAGTAGTAATTACATTTATTCGGTTGATTTTGGTTTAGCTGAAACTGATGAGTTTGTTTAAGCGCTGCAGTCCTCTACTGCCTATATGCTTATATCCACATGTAAAAGCACAGGGTTTTGCTGCCCTCTGCTGGCACATAAGCAAACACCTGTGCAGGATCATACTAGTGAAAGTATCTGGACAAACGAGACAAATGTATAAACGTCACTGGATCAGATAACAAAATATTAAACATATTATTGATATACATATAATATGCAGCATATTAAAAGGTATTAAAATACAAGTCATATTTATTTTAAATATAGCTCAAGCACACATAAAGACACAAGTAATGTTTTGGTGTTGATGAATGCACTCGCTTTGGGAAGGAAAAGTTTCAAACATCTATGACTGCATTCTAGTTTAAATGTATTTCCATGAACATGTTGTTTAAGGAAGAATTGTGAGAGATGACCTGTGGAGCCTCAGGCAGAACATACACAGTAGATGTGGCTCTGTAGACACACTGACCCCTGGGCTACAGCTTCTGTTTCTTAGTTAATACTGGGACTGTCAATGTCAATCTGAAAATCTCAACAGTCTGTATTGGGATTTTTCTTCTTTTAATGTTAATTCAAAGGGAAGTTAAGGTGAAAGTGAATATGTGTAATATATTTTGAATATTTGTATCATTAAAAATGTTTCATTCTTTTAATTCCAAGAGTTACATTTGACATTTCTGTACCCATGACTGTACCGCCTGCCCATGCAAAACTCCTCCATCATGCCGGGATGTTCCTACATGCTTGATTAGGTGATCTAGATACTTTTATACATTGATGTATGGTTGCCATGGTGTTAAGAGTGGTAGGTAAGTGGTGGTGTACCAGTCCAAGTCAAAAGTGCTCTTCTTCCACCAGGCCTAAACCATCTAATCAAGTCTAGTAGAAAACTAGCAGACAAGTGAGTTTAACACTGAGGGTTCAGGGTTTGTTCAAATCTCCATACCATGTTTCACGTTTCAAATAACTTCTCCACACTGCATCTAATTTTAATACTTTGTTGTTCCATTACAGTGAATATAAAGATAATTTCTTGAAAGGAAATTGCCTGGTGAAGGACCCCTGCACAATTTAAACAAAGCTCAATATGCTCCATATGTTTGTGTGCGAGATGATCCTGGCTGCCTTTCATTCAGGTGTTTCTGACTTTACTGTGTGTAAGAGGCAATAAAGATGTCCAGAGATCTGTGTGATGATGATGGATTGGAGATCTGCTCTCAGCAAGTTCAGCATTCTTGGACTAAATGAATAAAACAGATGCGGTGCAGGTAAACACAGTCATGATAGCGTTCATGTCAGGTGAAATGTGTGGCAAGCTGATTTATTCTGTAATCCTCCAGCACAAAGGAGCTCAGCATGGGTACAAAGTGAAATATTTGTGGACATCACTGATGAAGAGTGGAACCAAATGGAACCAAATTTTTGACTGATATCACCAAATTTGATGAGGCAGTCAGGATGTGATCACAATGACATATACAAAGTTTCATGTTCATACATCAAAGCGTCAGAGTTACAGCCTCAGACACTTTCTGGCATTGTACCATCAGAATTGTTAAGGTTTCATCTGAGGACTGTTTGGGGCTTGACCAGTAAGTATATATGCAATTCAGTTTCTGTTCTATGTTTTAACTATGACTACATTTGAACTTTTTTAGCAGCAAAGGTTATTTTTGACTAATTTTCCAGCAATTCAAATTTCAGAGATCAACAATATACTTTTTTATCAGTCATAACAGAATTACATATAGATGTTAATTTAAGGTATAAGAAAATGTACATATCTTGAATTTCATTCTTTACACATTACAGTAGAACTCTATTGGATAAAACATGACTTTAAGCAAGTATTAAAAGATATTGTTATTTTTACTTATCACAAATGAATTATGACTAATAATGCTGGGACATTAAAAGCCTATGCATGGCCATGGACATGAATCAGATGGTGTTTCTTCTTTGAAGCAGGATAATAAAATATGATGTACTGTTCCAGTCATGTTTTCCTGATTTATGAGCATGGAAAACAATGTACTGTACAGCATGAATTGATAGTTTACACATGCAGCTCTGTGTGAAGTCTGTGACCCACAGTTCTCTGGAATAATCTCTAGGAATAGTTTCTGGATGATTCCTTCCACCTTTGAGCCCTGTCGTCACTACTGGCAGGAACCAGATCTGATGTTTCGGCTCAGATTCACTTCTTTAATGTCACCTGGTATGCTTTGAACAGCACTTGTTCTGATGTTTGTAGGTGACGTTTCTTCACTGTGTTGTTCATTCCAAAACGGGGGTGAGGTGTTTCTGTACATTATACTGACGTATGTCACTCCATGCTCACTAAAGTAAACGCTTCATTCAGATTTCGCTTGTGCATTTCAGCATGTTTAATACACACGGTACAGCTTACAGACCCGCTGAAGTGCCTTGAGACGAGCAACTTACGTCACGTCAACTGACGTCATTTCCCATGAAACCGGAAGTTATGGCAGGACATTTTTTGAGTGGCGCGTTTCGGGCTCTAGAGAGTATTTGATTAAAGAAGAAATGAAAACCTGAAGTGCAAAATGATGATAAAAAGTGTCTGCTGGCGGAAGTGACAGACTGACAGTCGTTTTCGAGCACTAGTTTATAGATGTATCATATCAAAGTAACTTATTCCTAATAATACACAAAAACTTCACTTTTACAGGGACTTTAATGGCTTTCTGTACAATTCTGCAACAAATTAAAGTTACATTTATTTAAAATACAACTTTAATAATTACAGCACTATTGTTATGACGCTGGAGAAAATTAAACCCACTGCGCATGCTCAGTTTTACGTGAACGCACCTGATGTGAGTGCGGCTTGCAAACTCTTAAATGCGAACAAAATAACCAGAACAGGCCATTTATTACAACCATCACCATAAACAACCCACACCAGCAGCGGTTTCTAACACATACTCAGCATCAGAAAAGATGAGAGATTCATCTGAAACCAAACCACAGAGAGAGATTTATTCTTCATGATCAAATCAAGTGCTCCATCACGCATGTCTGTAATAGATCAAGTTGTGTTGTCCTCTGGATGGCAGCAGATGTGCTTCACATATACGACATGATCTCACACACACTCATTCTGCACAGCAGCTTCATGTTTCAAGAAGAACGAAGTCCACGATCATCAGATCTTCATCAGATCTTCATCAGATCTTCATCAGATCTTCATCAGATCTTCATCTGCTCTTCATCTGATCTTCATCTCGCTGGATCTGAGCTGCTCTTCTGTCAGTGCTGCTCCACACGGTAAGCAACGTTTAATCAAGCGCTTTATTTTGTATTCAGGGATTAAAATGAACATGTAACCACTAGTGTTTAGAGATCAGATTAACCACTGGTGTTTAGAGATCAGATTAACCACTAGTGTTTAGAGATCAGATTAACCACTGGTGTTTAGAGATCAGATTAACCACTAGTGTTTAGAGATCAGATTAACCACTGGTGTTTAGAGATCAGATTAACCACTAGTGTTTAGAGATCAGATTAACCACTAGTGTTTAGAGATCAGGTTATCAAGTTAACCACTAGTGTTTAGAGATCAGGTTATCAGGTTAACCACTAGTGTTTAGAGATCAGGTTAACCACTAGTGTTTAGAGATCAGGTTATCAGGTTAACCACTAGTGTTTAGAGATCAGGTTAACCACTGGTGTTTAGAGATCAGGTTATCAGGTTAACCACTAGTGTTTAGAGATCAGGTTAACCACTAGTGTTTAGAGATCAGGTTAACCACTAGTGTTTAGAGATCAGGACTCAATTTTATTCCACTTCGTTTCTAGACAGGATACACTGTAAAAATATGTTGTTGACATAACATACAGAAATCAGGTAAATTCAGTCATGTTAAATCATTTGTTTTTGACAAGAATGATCATTCAGATAGTGTTATAGACTTGCCTGAAAAGTTGTACAATCTTAGGATGCAACGTGTCCAGATTAAATGGTGTTTTGGGGAGAACAGATTAAACAGTGTAAATACAGCACTTGAGGGCGATGTGTGTGAGGATGAGGTTGTTGAGGTTGTCATTAGTGATGTGTGTGTTTGTTGTGTAGTCATGCTGCAGTTGTGTGTACGCTGCCTGCTTCTGCTGTCCGGGCTGCAGTTTGTTCTAGGGCAGCTGGAAGATCTTGATGAAGATGCAGAAGAAAAGGGAAACAGAAGAAGCAAAAGTAAACTGATCATCTCTAATATCATCCCAAAAAACAACAGTAAGTAGTTACACTAACCAGCTGCCTTATAAAGTGTTCATTTCCTTCATACCATATTTTCTAGTGTTTGGCAGGTTATGGGACCTGCATTATATATTATGTTTTGCATTTAATTTTCATTTTGGGGTGAAATAATTTTTGTTTCTTTTCTTGCTTAATAATTCTTGCCTGAGTTTTAACTCATTTAAAACTGAGAGGGATGTATGCGTGCAGAATGCAGGTTGCCCCCCCATCCTCACCGTTTATTCCTCTGGGCTTGTGAATTTAATATAAACGCTGTTTAGTCTCCTGGGGCAAGTTTCCATTCTGACAGGTTTCTTCTCCTTCATTAACATGATTTACTGGAGATTGGGCTATTTTTCAGCAGCATCTCATTTATCTTTGCATTGGTGTTTGGCAGATACTTTATTGTATGTATGTATGTATTACAGTTAGGGTAGATATGAAGTTGCAGTCACTGGCTGTCTGTTAGTGTTTGAATACTTGAATGAGTATTTCACACTATGTGCACCAGAATGTCACAAATGAATCTCACGATTCAGTATCCGTTTGTTTATTTAGCAGTTGTATTACTCTGGTCTCACCCAAAAATAAGACATGTTCCAAAACCGGATCAAAACCTGTGTGCTATATCCTGTCTTTCAGATGAGGATTGTCATTTGGAGCTGGCATTTTTAGTGGACAGCTCTGAGAGTGCCAAAGACAACCACGCTCAAGAGAAACGCTTTGTGGCCAATCTTGTTGACCGTATCCAGAACATCCATCTTCAAACCGGACAGGGCCTGAACTTCAGAACCGCCGTCTTGCAGTACAGCAGTCATGTGATCACCGAGCAGTCTTTTAAGGATTGGAGGGGTGTGCCCACCTTCCATGACCGAATTGCACCCATTCCATACATTGGGCATGGTACTTACACCACCTACGCCATCACCAACCTCACCCGTATCTACCTGGAGGAGTCTGGCCCTGGCACCATAAAGATAGCCATCCTGCTGTATGACGGCGAGTCTCATCCCAAAAATCCCGACATATTCTCAGCTTTGGCTGATGCCAAAAACCAAGGGATTAAATTCTTCACAGTTGGTTTCACACCTGCTGCCAATGTGGAACAGCTGCGCCTACTGGCCAGTCCTCCGGCTGCCCGCTACGTTCACAACCTACAGGACAAGGGTGTTGTGGACAAGATTGTCAAAGAGATTGTGAGTCTTTGTATTTTTCCATAGTAATGAAAACACAAATGAGATCTTTTTAACATTTCTGTTTATTTTTCCTAGACAGCAATGAGATAACTGGAGACTTCCTGCTTCTTAGATGTTCCTACTGAGCTATAGGCTAGTGCAGTTTACATGTCTCCCATAGCGTTTCTTGATCTCATCATCAATTTCAAGTAAAACAAATAAAGTTGAGACAAAGTTGATATATAGATGAACAATGATTCCTAGAGAATTCACATACATCAAAATGTACAGCATGAATTTAAGTTTCTGTTGAGTAAAAGCATCTGGCAAATACATAAGTGTAAACGAATGCCGTTGTGCTAACTAATGAGAGAAGAAACTAAGAGGAATATTTAGACGATGAGATGCGTACCATGATTTTTACTGCATGTTCTCTGTTGCCAACAATAAGTCTTTAATGAAATGACAAGCAGCTGTGGTTATTTATATAACTTAATGGGAATGTTTGCAAGCTGTGAAATCTTTTTTTGATCCTTAGGAATCAACTAAGGGTGAAACAATATTCAAAACCAAACGTCAAAATGTCATACACCACGGTACATACCACAGTATTCTTTTGCGTTCGAAAGCCCCTGCCTTCTGCTCCCCTGACCAAGCCCTGGCCCATTGTTAAGGTTCACCTTACTTTAATTTTAATCACAAAACAAAATTTTCATCTTTGGCATTTGATTAAATAGTGATTAGTACACTTTTAACATCTTATAAGAGCTGTATTTGTTTCTAATTATTATACACCAAGCCCCGCCCCCAAAACTCATTGAGTTCCCTGTACACTAAAGATTACTGTCTTCAAGTATTATTATTGTTATTATTATGAAGTTAAAAGTGAATCTAGTGTTTAGCATTGCTGGTGCCATGAACCCACAGCAAACAGAACTAAAAACACCCCTAAAAACAATCTTTCACTGTAGATTTGATTGCTTTATTGGAAGTGACAGTCAAACGGTTGTGCACATATGAAGTATTTTGTGTTGTTTTGCTACAGTCACTTTTGAATCATGTGTATCCAGTAGCCTTGGAAAAGTCTTATCTTTTTATCTGTCCTGAGGACATAGAAAAATTTACTTATGAAATTCTTAAACAGATGAGGTTAGGGCATAATAACTCTGAAATAAATGAATGTATAAATGAAAGTTTACTCTAATGAGATTTAGCTCAAATTTAAAACACTTAAGCTGATTTCATCCGTCAGAGAAGAGACTTAATAGCTAGTGAACATGCATCAGCATGTTAGACTGTTGCTAATGTGGGTGAAACAGGTTCAAGTGTGGCTTATTTCATTTCCTGTACTACTTGTATTATCTTATTTCCCTGTATTTCACCTGACTGTTTACTGTCCTCTTTTTGCTATATATACCACATATAAAACTGTCTGTCTTGTCTAGAGAGCATTTATTGGACATACATTTGATTTAGGTCATGCACTATTAAATACTTTTGCTCTGTTCTGGCTACAGTTAGTTGTTCAATTTTTGTATTGCATTTGTTGACCTGACTAGCTGTGTTCCACATCTGTACACATCTGTTCAATATATGCTTTTATTAGAAATTCTTGGACAATTTCATTTACATTTTTAGCTTGTATCCTGATGGACAATAGTAGAAAGTAGAACTGACCCTCAGCATGTCTGGAGTATAATAGGAATCAGTCTTTTGGTCAGACTCTCACACCACACAGCATCTGCACATAGTGAAGTTGGTCAAACTGTCTCACAAGCATTTGCAGATGGTCAGGAGACTTTGGCCAGGGCTGTTGGTGCTCTTTGGAGGTTTCTGTCAGTCTCTGATAATAGAAAACAGAAGATTACAGGAAAAAGTTGAAAGTTGAGCTGAAGTGTGCTGATAGTTTTCCAAGGGTTTTTCTGTCTCCTAAGCCTATCCGCTTGTTAATCATGACGTAATGAAACTGTTTCAAGCCTTCACTCATTTCCAGTGATAATTCTATCTCAAGAGTCATTTATGAGCATTCTATTCATATCACACATTTGGAGAAAAGGACCATGATTTTTTTGGAAGTTTCACAACAAACCGTGAGTGTAAATCGGTATTGTTTTTGTTTGGAAAGGCTTGGAAAGTCTTGGAAATGGTGGTGGTGATGTCATATTTAACAAGCAGGTAGTTACAGGTGGGTCATTCTGTATTGACTCAACTAGAGGTTCCAGGGTCAAATTTTGGATTTTTTAAAATATTTTACAGAAGCAAGCCCAATAAGACCAATTTATAGAAGGGGTCAAAATGACAATTTTCATCTGAAATTTGGAGCCATATTAGCAGAGATGAGAAATGACTTGAGAAAGATGCAGCATAATTATGTGGAAATGACCCAGGTGTGATTTCTCAGAATGTTTTGTGGTATTTGAACAGCAAAATTAATTCCAGTACCTTTGGGTATTACCTGTTTACCCAGCAAGGTTACTTGAATGTCAGTGTGGTAATCTGGGGAGCAGCTGTTGTTGGGTCAGAGCTTTAGGCTGCTGTGAGCTGCATGATTGTGCATGCAGAATGAATATCTCACCAGCCGCCTGCACGCTAGCTGAACTGTTAATGCAGGTGCTTGACAAAGAAACAAAAACAGCACAATTACGATGTTTAATCGCAGGCCAGGAGTAAATGTCATGCAATACTGTAATCCTCTCTGCTCATCTCTCACATCTGTTCATCAGCCGCTTTAAATTTGATGCCGCTCATTCCATTTCAGTTGAAATAGGAAATACACTGTGTGTGTGTGTGTGTGTGTGTGTGTGTGTGTGTGTGTGTGTGTGTGTGTGTGTGTGTGTGTGTGTGTGTGTGTGTGTGTGTGTGTGTGGTTTATTAAACTCTGTATCATTACCATTCACAGTTGCACCATTTGACCTTTAATTTTACATAGCAGTTTTTTTAACACTTTGTTACAAACCCAAGGTGTTATTTAACATTTAACAGGTTACCATGGCTTGATTTGTGATCATTTTAAAATTCAAATATTAATTTGAAAGAAATGTGTGAATTTCTTTCGTTGTATATTTTTATTGCACATTTACCTTTTTCATTTTGTTTTCTCCTAGACTGAGGTGGCAAATGACATGGTAAGTGTTTATCTATTTTTTAAGGACATTTATTAAGGACATTATTTACGACTTATAACTTTATGACTAATGTTAAACTAATGTTAGAAGTTCATGTGTTTGTGTGTTTCAACAGTGCCCACTTTCCCCAAAATGCACCTGTGAGAAAGGAGAAAGAGGACCCAGTGGACCTGCTGTAAGTGCTCTGAAAACCGTTTGAATTGCTCCGGCCGTTTTAACACATGAGATCAAAGTGGCCTTATTTTCTGATTTATTCTTTATAAGTATAATATATATAATATATTCTTTTATATTATATATAAAAGCACAGCAACAGTTCACAGTGTCCACATACTGTCGTAATGCTTCTGAGTCTGACTGCTTTATGGTAAAGATTACTTCATTTTTGGGTGATCTATTCCTTTAAATATAATTATGGTTAAATAGCAGAAACATGTTGTGGCCCTGAGATATGAGTATGAAGATGAAAATAGCTTCAAGTATGAATGACTATTAAACAGAGTAGACATTCGTTTACTGTATGTGGTTTAAAGAGCAGGGTGATAATTGTGTGGTTTAGGCTCTTTTCAGATTTGGGCTCCTCCTGACTTCCTGTCAGCTAAAACATAATTATTATGAATTGAGTGAATCAGGTCAAGTGTTTTTAACAAGACAGCTCTGGAGAATATTTTCTACCTGTGATTAAAAAACAACAGTTGAAGATAAAACACATAAGTACAGTAACTGTAATGTTTCTCTATATAAACTTAACAGAAAAGAGTTGCCAATTCATTCCTGCTGAAACACGTAAAAAAATCAAATCTTTATTTATGTTGGTTGATTATCTAATCCTGCATTTTCACCTTTATAATGATGCTGTTAATAACTTCATGGAAACTTCTTGAGGGTTCCAGGAGCAGAAATCTCTTGCACTGCTCAGAGCTTGTTGATCGTGATTGTGACAGTCATATCTGCACTGGACCTCACAGTGATGAAATGCATTTTTCATGTTTTTTCTTTGGCTAATGTGTCTGTACATAAAACTTGCATGTAGTCATAGATTCATAAACATTACATGTCTACTGATCATTAGCCCAGGAAATGCTTTTCTCTTTTTGTCTGTGATGGTATGGAGGAATATCTGAATCAGTATGAATCATGTGGTATGTCGGTTTTTCTCCCTGTTTCCTGATCTTGATGTCAACTGCAGGGTAAAAAGGGTCGACCTGGAGATGATGGAAGTTCAGGACCCAAAGGACATAAGGTCAAAGTTATCTTAATTTATTCTCACGTGGCTAAACTATTTCTGCATGTTACCCTAAAACATACCTTTACCCTTGTGTTTCCTGCAGGGTGAGAGCGGGTTCAGTGGTCCTCCTGGACGAGATGGCACAGAGGTAAATCTGACCCTGATTCTTCTCTGGTCCTCACGTTCTCACTCATTGTAATCTGTGTAACGTATAATGTGTCTCACCATGTGTGTTGTTATGATCATCAGGGGAAACCCGGTTACAAAGGAGAAAAGGTAAAAATCTCATGACGCTCATAACACTTCACTGTTGTAATGTTGTGCATGCTGTTTATATTGATATAAGGGTGGACAGACGCTGCTGCTCGACCAGCTCTTCTGCACAGCTGCTGTTTGTCATGATCTGTCTGACTGTGTGTGATGTCTTTGTTTTATGTTTTCATAAGGGCGAGAGAGGAGAATGTGGAACACCAGGAATCAAAGGAGACAGAGTCAGTGAGATCTGATCTGCTGTTCATACTCAATAACCTGCTGCTGCCACTTCTGTCTGATAATATCTGACTTTTTTCAGGGCCCTGAAGGCCCTGTTGGCATCAGAGGAAGTCGAGGATTGCAGGTATGATCAGAATGCATGTGTTACTCTGTCATTAGTATTTGACTGCATTATCTGGTTTAATGGTGCTGTGGGTCTTCGCAGGGTTTGCCTGGACCCAATGGGGACATTGGCCCTGAGGGCCCACCTGGTAAAAAAGTGAGTCTGGTTTAGCAATCACAGCCTTTAAATACATCATAACAGTTTATTTGCAGGTAGCGATCCTCACGATTCTTGTCTAATAGAAAAATTTCCGTTTCAGCATAATATATTTCAGCAAATATATTTATCTCAGTTAAGTAGATTTAAATCCCTTTTTGAATTGACAGGTGACAGCTGAAAAATGTCTGACTTTGAACAAAATCAGTAAAAACATTCATCAAGATTGTATTTGATATTTTTCTGTAGGTTTTTGACATCCTTAATCCTCTAGTTCTTTGTCAGTGGTGATATGAATCTATATGCTTAATTATTTTTCTGGAATGTTCTTTTTGACTTACTGATGGCTGTCATGTTTCAGCTGAGCACCAGATTAATGCCTGAACTTGCTGCAGCACATGCATGTGTGTGCGTGTGTGCATGCACCGCTTTCACACGTGAAGGTGTTTTGCCTATTGGGTCTTAACACAGTAATTACAATCCTTATTTCAGTATAACGACATAGTATAATGACATAAGACAAGTTTTTAGTAAGAGCCCTGTGTGCATGTGCCCAAAAGAATGCCGACGGTTATAAAAGTGACATATTTGTCAGGTATGGTAACCCATAACTAAAATGTGACTTCTGCATTTAACCCTTCACTGGTGAGGAGTGAACACACACACAGAGCAGTGAGCAGCAGTGCTGCGCCCGGGGAACAATCAGGGGTTAGGTGCCTTGTTCAAGTGCAAATACACTCAAAAAGATTATTGTTATTACACACATGCCAAGGTCACCAGCAAACCGTAGAGAAACAAACCATGGAGATTAATGATGGCGTCTTCAGTAGAAAAGGGCATCTTAAGTATAATTCACATATAAATATTGGACATGTTATTATTGTTCTGAATGTTTCTGGTACCTCAGGGGGAGAGAGGCTTTCCTGGCCCACCAGGGATCCAGGGTGAGACTGGGATTGGACTGCCTGGACCAAAGGTAGGGTTGAATTATAAATTAAATCAGGTACTCAACACATCTGTATTTATAAATATGTGTGTGTGTGTTTTCTTCATCTGTAGGGTGATGTGGGGTTCCAGGGCAGAATGGGTCCTCCTGGGCCTCCAGGACTTGGCGAGCCAGGCCTGCAGGTAGCAAATGTGCATGTGGTCATGCCCACAACATAGGGTTGCATGACTAGTAAATCTAACTAGTTGACTAGTTGGTCAGTCTTTACCTTATGTAAATAATTTACCATGCATTGGTTTTTGATGTTTGCTTTGAAGGGGCCACAGGGGCCTCAGGGTTTGCCAGGAGAGAAGGGTCCTCCAGGAGAGGGTTTACCAGGGCCAAAGGTACACAGAGTTTTCATCACTCACTGTGTGTGTGTCTTTCAGAATGAAGCACATATAAATCATTTCAAGGCATATGTGTTTTTTATGTAAAACGGGTGTCTTGCATGCATAGTTTATATCCGAGACTCTTTGAAGTCCGAATAAACCTTTCTTTAACCATGTTTTTCTCTTGACCTTTGATCCCAGCCTATGCCTGGACTACACTAAACTCTCTTCTGTTTATTAAAAGATGGCACTTAAGGAAAGGTAGGGTAGGCAATTTCAGAAAGGCTAGCAGTATCAAGCTAGATTTAAAAGCATGAGATCCCACCCTCCCTCGAGAGTGCTCTCCAAACCCACGCCTCCAAAATGAATGCATACATAGTTTGACAGGCAAGTAGGACATCCAATCATTTCATTCGGACTAAATGATTAAACAAGCAATGATTAAACGAACATTTAAAAGTCGCCTAAAACTAAAAATTGGTTTAAATCACTTTTTTTTATATCTGTTGCTGTAATGTGAAAATATTAGTTTACATTTTAAACATTCCTTTTGCAATTAATTGCAAAATCCAGTGATCTGATCTCAGATCATCAAGTGTGTCTGGGATTACATGAAGAAACAGAACCAACTCAAACCATTTTTTGGTGAAAATACTAAGGTGCATCAGACTTCTACACAGTACTGTATATTTATTTAAATATATTTAGCTACCAGAATGTAAAGAGACTTTTAGCCAACATAACAAAAATGTTTCTGGAAAAAATCACCTACCCTGTCTTTAGTCAGATCTTGCTGTTACTGTTTCTATAACTGAAAAATGCAGGGTGTGTCATTTACATGTATGCATTTGACACGTGCTTTCACCCAAAGCTTTACATTTCATTTCAGTGGGACCCTAGTTATATTCAGGGACCACTTTTAAATTGGGCCAGTAAGCAACAACCCAGAACACCCTAATAACAATGAAGTAACAACAATACAACATGCATATAACCAGCATAGCAACTGCTTAGCATTGTCGTGGCAGCTACCAAGAACACAAGGATAGTGGCATTGAGTTTCTCCAGGAAAACACCTCTGTGGCTCTCAGCCAGCAACATGAGTTGGAATTGTGCTCGTGTTGTTTCTCTGTCATTTTCTTTCTAATCTCTCAGGTTCCCTGTCGATATAGTGGTTTCAAGTTTTCTGTGTTTTACAGGGAGAGAGGGGTCTGGAGGGGCCAAAGGGACCCAGAGGGCCACCAGGTACAGGAATTAAAGGGGAAAAGGTAAAACATGCAGTACACGGTGATTTAGCTGAGTAACGGGGCATAAACGGTGAGTTAGCTGAGTAACGGGGCATAAACGGTGAGTTAGCTGAGTAACGGGGCATAAACGGTGAGTTAGCTGAGTAACGGGGCATAAACGGCGAGTAAGCTGAGTAACGGGACATAAACGGTGAGTTAGCTGAGTAACGGGACATAAACGGTGAGTTAGCTGAGTAACGGGACATAAACGGTGAGTTAGCTGAGTAACGGGGCATAAACGGTGAGTTAGCTGAGTAACGGGGCATAAACGGTGAGTTAGCTGAGTACCGGGGCATACACGGTGAGTTAGCTGAGTACCGGGGCATAAACGGTGAGTTAGCTGAGTACCGGGGCATAAACGATGAGTTAGCTGAGTACCGGGGCACACACGGTGAGTTAGCTGAGTACCGGGGCACACACGGTGAGTTAGCTGAGTACCGGGGCACACACGGCGAGTTAGCTGAGTAACGGGGCATAAACGGTGAGTTAGCTGAGTAACGGGGCATACACGGCGAGTTAGCTGAGTAACGGGGCATACACGGCGAGTTAGCTGAGTAACGGGGCATACACGGCGAGTTAGCTGAGTAACGGGGCATACACGGCGAGTTAGCTGAGTAACGGGGCATACACGGTGAGTTAGCTGAGTAACGGGGCATAAACGGCGAGTTAGCTGAGTAACGGGGCATAAACGGCGAGTTAGCTGAGTAACGGGACATAAACGGTGAGTTAGCTGAGTAACGGGACATAAACGGTGAGTTAGCTGAGTAACGGGGCATACACGGTGAGTTAGCTGAGTAACGGGGCATACACGGCGAGTTAGCTGAGTAACGGGGCACACACGGCGAGTTAGCTGAGTAACGGGGCATACACGGTGAGTTAGCTGAGTAACGGGGCATACATGGCGAGTTAGCTGAGTAACGGGGCACACACGGCGAGTTAGCTGAGTAACGGGGCATACACGGTGAGTTAGCTGAGTAACGGGGCATAAACGGCGAGTTAGCTGAGTAACGGGGCATACGTGGTGAGTTAGCTGAGTAACGGGGCATACACGGTGAGTTAGCTGAGTAACGGGGCATACGCGGTGAGATAGCTGAGTAACGGGGCATACGTGGTGAGTTAGCTGAGTAACGGGGCATACACGGTGAGTTAGCTGAGTAACGGGGCATACGCGGTGAGATAGCTGAGTAACGGGGCATACGTGGTGAGTTAGCTGAGTAACGGGGCACACACGGTGAGTTAGCTGAGTAACGGGGCACACACGGTGAGTTAGCTGAGTAACGGGGCACACACGGTGAGTTAGCTGAGTAACGGGGCATACATGGTGATGTGCATTTCCAGTGACCGCAGTAATCACCACATGGATGAGTGAGCTTTGTTTTCTTTAAAATGAACTGATGTCATTTTTGTTCTCTGAGCTCAGTCACTTTTGAGGTATTTTTAACTCTTACTGTAAATATTTGTTTGGGGTGTATTATTAAACCTTCTGCTGTAACTGCTCTGAAGGAGATGTCACAGAATGTAATTGACATAATGACCAAAGTTTAATTCCTTATATGCGCCAAATCATTTCACTAATATACAGATTCTTTATGATCTGACAGCTTTGCTTCGGGTTATGAATCTTTTGCATTGAACTTTTTTCAAGCTTTTTTGGTGCTTGGTACGTCAAATTTTACACAAGTGTTCAAATTTTTGTTTTTCAAAAATGGCAAAAAATCATTTTCAGAGTGTGCAAAGCTGTAATTGAGGAAAACATTTAGCTACTTTTTAGACTAAAATACCTTTTTGGTCTTTTTTTGGAATGTCCTCACGTTTGAAGTGTGGGATAATTGTTTGAGTATTGATAAATGTTTTGGCACAAACATTTGACTGGTACTGTACTTTTGTGTATGTTTTTTCAAGGGTGATTTTGGACCTCCTGGGCCTCCAGGACAAGTGGGACTTCCTGGAATAGGGATGCAAGGAGAGAAGGTACTGATAAGCTTAAAACAGAATATTACTTTACTGTACAGTATGTGCTGAGCGTAATGTAATAACTAATGTACTGCACATCAGTATCGAACATCAATGCATTGTTGGGTATGCGGTTTTTTGTTTTGTTTGAGGGTGTGGAAGGACCACGTGGACCTCCTGGAAGCAGAGGCTCACAGGGTGAGGGCTACCCTGGACCAAAGGCAAGAGTTTCCCCTCATGTTATACACATTGTCACATTGTCAGGTAGTAACAGAGATACACATTATGTGAGGACTTATGGACCCAAACCATCTGTGTTATGTTTAGGGTGATCAAGGTTTACCAGGTGAGGTTGGTGCACCAGGAGAGAGAGGAGTAGGTGAACCTGGCCCCAAAGTAAGTCACTCGACATGAAATAAAAATTGGCTTTATTTATTTTTACAATTTTGTAGTCTGAAATATTTATTTGTGAATGATATTAAGTTTAAAATGTTTGTCTTTGTAATCTTTTATCAAAATGTTCTTTTGCAATAATTTTCCTTTTTTACTGGTCAGGAACTGGTACATGTGAAAAGATCATGTTGAAAAGACCAGCTTAGAACAGCATGATATTCCATCCTGGTTTATGCCGGTTAAGTGCTGATCCGGTGGAATAGTCATGCTATTCATCAGCAAATCTTAGCCAGTGAAGCCTGGTTGGCCAGTATAAAATTCTGGTGAAGCACCTTGACCAAAGTGTTGTTTAGGCTAGTTAAGCATCCCACTGGAATAACCAGACAATACCATTTTAGGGTAGTCTGGCTGGTTAAGATTATGGTTGTTGTTTATGCTGGTCCAAGCAACAGAATAGTAGCTTGTCCACTGTGGTCTCCTAGTTCTAATTTGACCAAGATGGTCTACTAGGTTAAAAAAAGTGGCCCACTAGCTTGCAGTCCAGCTGATCAACTATCTAGACCAGCTTGGACTAGCTTGTTCAATTCAATTCAAATTTATTTATATAGTGTTGTTTTTACAATGTTGTATTGTTTCAAAGCAGCTTTACATATAATGAAATAAGAAACTAAAAAAACAGAAAAAAATTGTGAAATATGTACAATACACTGAATACAGAATACTTGAGCATAATGTTGATAATTGCAGCTATAACGCAGACAATAAGTTTCTGGTTCAGCTAAATGCTCATCTAGCTGAACTGGAGACATATTTTTCATGAAGCAGCTAGAATCCATGACAAAACACAACCTGTGCTGGTGACCAACTATGACGGAGCTTTTAGAGCTGAACATGATCTATATCATTGACAGCACAACCAGATTTCTTCCTAGATCATATTTGATCATATATCTGATGTTTGGTGACCACAAATGTTCTGCCATTTTAACTTCGTATTTAGGGAGAACCAGGGGCACCAGGGTTCTCAGGATTACCAGGATTGCCTGGGGAGGATGGAGCTCCAGGACAGAAGGTAACAGTCTTGCCTCAATCAGTAACCCGATCTTAAACATTTATAGCCAAATCCACACGTGTTTGTGTCTCTGTGTGCTCTGTGTTGCAGGGAGAACCAGGGGCCCCTGGGTTAAGGGGCCCTGAAGGAACAGCAGGAGTGGGCATCCAGGGTGAAAAAGTATCTCCCTCACTTATTTTCTCATTTATTAACATGTTTTTGTTGCTTAGTCTTGGCCTCAAGAAGATATTTTGTGGGTTTTAGTTCATGTCTATTAGCTTTGAGGGCATCTGAATTGAAAGTGACAGATATTTGTCAGATATGGTAACCCATACCCAAAATGTGACCTCTGCATTTAACCATCACTGGTGAGGAGTGAACACACACTGCAAGCTGTGAACACACTACTGCACCCGGGGAGCAATTGGGGGCTAGGCGTCTTGCTCAAGGGCACTTCAGTTGCTACCTGCCATCACTGGAATCAAACCAGCAACCTTCTGATTACAAGCCCGACTCACTTACCAGCAACTGCCCCAGGCGTCTGTATGCTTGAGCACTCCTTAAAGTTGAGAAAGAAACTTTGAGTAGATATGCATATTTAGAAGTGTGATGTCCTGTAATGTCTGGTGGATGTAATATTGTTTAGGGTGATCAGGGTCAGCGGGGAGTCCGTGGATTAGCAGGACCACCAGGAATAGCTGGACCATCTGGGTCAAAGGTGGGTCAATCATTTTCATTAGTAAAATTATTCTCAAATACGTCGTCTTTTATTACGTTATGGAAATCAGTTTGGTAAAACTACCTGGTTTCTAGCTGGTAACTTCCTTCTGTTTTCTCTTGATCTCTTTGTAGGGCGAGCCCGGCACTCCTGGGCGACAGGGCTCACCTGGACTGCCGGGACGTGCAATACCAGGACCAAAGGTAAGAGCTCTTAGTTATCCAACAATATATACATTTTTCTACACAAGTGATGGAATAATATTGCACCTGTCATCATTTTTTGGAACTGGTGAATAGTCTATACAAACATACGGTGAGGTACAAGGTGAAGGAAATATTTAGTATTTTGGACTGTTTTGGATCAATGAAGTGCTTACATAATTTATGCAAAAGGTCATTCATGAACACAATGTTCTTTAGAAGATGCTCAGATCATGTTAGAATAAGACTCGTCATAATTTTTATCATATAAAAATGCAAAACAGAAGTGTATGCCTAAAATGTTTCAGATACACAGTCTGCTTGTTAAAGACATACCGTGTCATCTGCAGGGTGATGTAGGTCCACCAGGTCCCACTGGTCCAGTAGGAGAGATGGGATATGGACTTCCTGGGCCAAAGGTGATTCATTGTTTTCCAATCAATTTGAGCCTTTACACAATATACTGTAACTTAATTTTAGACAGTAAAATAAATCTTTCATTTTCTTTCACTCTGATATCAGTTTGTCTTAATGAAATATTATTGGATGTTTTGTTTCTAAGGGGGATCGTGGAGATCCAGGTCCGCCTGGTCTGAGTGGCCCAAAAGGAGACGGCTTCCCTGGTCCCTCAGTGAGAACATCCACATGCCCTTTTAAATATTTGTTTCTATTGAGCCAATATTACTGGCATCATTCTGTAATTAGGTTCTGTAATTAAGTCTTTATCATCCAGCATGAGTTCATATTTTGTGGTGTGTGGCTAAAGCAGAGCAATTTATGTTCTATTAAAGGTAAAATATAGTAGCAAGCCATGAACTGTCATCATTGTGCCCCTGTCCAAGGCCCTGTGCCCCTTTTACCCTGTGTTGTTGGTTTGTATTAGTTGTCCTTCAGTATGTACTTCAACCTGTTCTACATTTGTTTGTTGACATGCTCAGGGGCCTCCTGGTCTACCTGGCCCTCAGGGTGACCCTGGTCCAGAGGGGGTAGGTTTACCAGGACCAAAGGTAGGTGAGGTCTCATGTGCTTCCTAAAGCAGATCACATGTCTGACTGACACAGACACAGGGTGTAAACACAGATGTTTCACTGTCTCAGGGTGATATTGGCTTCAGAGGTTTGCCTGGCCCACCAGGACCTCCAGGAGAAGGACTACAAGGACCTCCGGTATGTCAGTCTGAAGTTACAGTTAGATGAGGATATCTTGAGTTAATTCTTCTCATAATGATCAGTACTAGTATGTCAGTCTGAAGTCACAGACAGATGAGGATATCTTGAGTTAATTCTTCTCATAATGATCAGTACCAGTTTGTACGTCAGAGCACAAGGAACGAGCGAGGGCTTCGTTCTCATCAGTTCTTTAGCACATGCATGTGTGTCTCTGTGTTAAAAAGAAGTTAAATTATTGCTTCAGTCTGATTTAATTCAAACCTTAAATGTGCATGTAAAGAGCTTTCTGTATCTCTGAATAAACTTTCCTTAGAAAGCATTTAATTTTTCAGATGATTCATTGATTAAAACATTGTCTTTACCTCACATTCATCATAGTACAGAATCCATGATCATATATTCATCACTAGACACACACACTCCTGCTTTAGATCTCTTACATCTGTCCCACAAATCCTGGTAATGTAAACCAGTAATCCCTGAACACCATTCCAGATGTCCAACTGTTGCTTTTATCCCAGCATGTATGAGTTTCAAAGTGTTTTTCCTTCCTGATTTGTGTCTGAACACATCAGGGCACTATGGGAAGGCCTGGACCGTCTGGGCCTACTGGACCTCCAGGACAAGGCCTACAGGGTCCAAAGGTAGAGCACTGACACACACGTCAAATAAATTAGTATTAAAGTAACTTACTGTAACTCTCCATGTAATCTCTGTTAGACATTTCACTACATGTTTGTGTGTATTTACACTGTTTCCTGATTTGCATAATTCCTTAATGCAATCCAAATGCTAAAACAATCCAGACAGCGAGTGCAAATAAACTGTGCTGAGATATTTAGTGAATTCCCGTCAAGTGTTTTCTGACCTAATCTATTACAGGGTGATCAGGGGTCACAGGGTGTGGCAGGACCAAGAGGACTTCCTGGAGAAGGAATCCAGGGGTCAAAGGTCTGAGATTTGACTATATATAGTGTGTTTTATGAAGAAAATACATACTCTGTTAATATGAGGCCCATCTCTGTTCCTCAGGGCGATCGGGGAGCTCAAGGTGAGAGAGGGCTGAAAGGGTTCAAAGGTGACATGGGAGATCCTGGTGTTCCTGGACAATCAGTTAGTAAAGTAACATCACTGAGAAATCTCACACACAAACTCTGAAGGTGCCATGAACAGGCTCTGTACCAAAATCCTTACTGAACCTTACTGATCCTTATGATTTTCAGATCTGGCTGCTTCTCCTTGTGCTGTTAGCCTCTGCTGGTAGTACTGTGAGAGAGAGGCATTGTTTCCTGTGAAGTGTGAGATATTTGTGAGAATTTGATTATTCACATTATTTTTCAGGGTAGACCTGGACTGAAAGGGGAGGCGGGGCTAACGGTATGTTGTTATATACATATATACATATATATATAAAAAAAAATATATATATATATATATATATATATATATATATATATATATATAAATATATATATATATATACCTACACATATATATATATGTGTGTGTATGTATGTATGTGTCACATTATAATTTAATATATACAGATTTCAGTGACACAAATATAATGTTTGTTTTCAGAGGGACGAGATAATCAGAATGATCAGGGAGATTTGTGGTATGACTTTTTTCAATGTTTAACGGCACATTTTATTCCAGTGGCATTCGTTTATGTTGCATGTGTTGTCTTTCAGGTTGCGGGGTCAGATGTAAGGAGCGTCCTATGGAGCTAGTGTTTGTGATTGACAGCTCGGAGAGTGTTGGGCCTGAAAACTTCGAGATCATCAAAGACTTTGTGATTGCGCTAGTTGACAGACTCACCGTGGGGCGAAATGCCACTCGAGTTGGTCTCGTTCTGTACAGCCTGGAGGTTCAGCTCATGTTTAACCTTGCACGCTATGTGACCAAGCAGGATGTTAAACAGGCCATACGCAGGACTCTCTACATCGGTGAGGGCACATACACAGGCTCTGCCATCCGCAAAGCTACACAGGCAGCATTCTACAGCACAAGAACTGGGGTGAGGAAGGTCGCCATAGTCATCACTGATGGGCAAACGGATAAGCGGGAACCCGTGAAGCTGGACATTGCTGTCAGGGAGGCCCATGCGGCTAACATCGAGATGTATGCTTTGGGAATTGTAAATGCCAGCGATCCAACACAGGCTGAGTTCCTCCAGGAGCTTAATTTGATTGCGTCAGACCCCGACAGTGAACACATGTACTACATAGACGACTTCAACACCTTGCCAGGTAATACAGCTGTTCTAGATACAGAACATGTGGTACCCCTCTTCAATGAATGGGTTTCCTCTACACTGAACAGGTGCATAATCAACCATACAGCCGTGCAATCTCTTAAAACCAGCATTTAGAGAAGAATGCGGTGTACAGTTTCTGTTTCAGGCATAAAAATAGCCCTTTAACACATGCACCCTTTAAACTGCAGTAAAATATACATTCACTAAATCACCTGGTCACACATGCAACAGCTTTCCATCATGTTCCTATTGAGCTGGCATTGACACGTCGACATTTAAACATTACGATAATTAAATAAATATTCTTACGGTCTGTCTTTTCTATTTCCTCGCACAGCTCTGGAGTCTAAACTAGTCAATCAGCTCTGTGAGGATGAAAATGGAGCGCTGATCTTCAGTCGCATTAACGGATTTCAGAATGGATACAATACTGCTGGCAATGGCAGGTACAATTATGAGACAAACATATATGAAGGCAACAGAGAGAGTACAGGAACACACTCTGGAACAAACCCTGTCACTCATGAAAGTAGGAGGGGTGACACTTTTTCCCCACCCACTGTTAGTCCAGATATTAATGAGGTTAGTGAATGGTTTATTAAGTTTAGTAGTTCAACTTTAAATGCTTTTGTTTGGTAAGGTTTGCATTATTTCTTCAGGAGATTCAGAGTTTACCAGCAAAACCAGACAGACAGACACCAGAGCCAAGCAGTAGAGGAGATACTCCAACATTCACTGGGGCATCCACACCCAGCAGACCTTCATCAGGGAAACCATCAACATCTTCATCCACTGTGAACACATCGACAACCTCAGTGCAGTATATACCAGCCCCACGACCACCTTTACCTAAGGGTAAAAAAATGAACCCTTTTATTATTTATTAACCCTAATAAAATGTATTAAAGGGGTCATGACATGAGGAATCAAATTCCTCTTGATCTTTTGCCATATAAGGTCTTGGTATCATTAATACATCCTGCAAGTTTCATAGTCTAAAGCTTCCTCCTTACCACTAACAGAAGCATCTATGTAATCGAAATGGCTAAATTTGTGATGTCACAAGGTAGATTCATTTTCATATGACCTGCCCAGAGCAACATAACACTTACTTTTACATCATCACATCATTGGCTCCGCCCACAGTCATTCATTCACAGAGAAGTGAAACAGTCCTCACCTGACAGAACAACATCACAGCAACATCCTGTTTGTTTGGGATTAATCCACTGTGACTTCACACAGGCTGAAGAGAATACTCTGAAGGAGCGGGTGGATTTGAAGGTTTTGTTACACTCATGATATGTTTTTGACAGCAGTAATATGACAGTCAAACACTGTGCAGCCCCTGACTGTGCAGCCCCTGACTGTGCAGCCCCTGACTGTGCAGCCCCTGACTGTGCTGCCCCTGACTGTGCTGCCCCTGACTGTGCTGCCCCTGACTGTGCTGCCCCTGACTGTGCTGCCCCTGACTGTGCTGCCCCTGACTGTGCTGCCCCTGACTGTGCTGCCCCTGACTGCTGTTCATTGGTTAAGACGTCAGCCAATCATACACATTAACGATTAGACCCGAAGGTTCTTAAAGGGGAGCACTCAAATCTGATTTTTTTTTTAACCACAGGACTTAAAACAGGGTGGAAAAGGGCATAAATTACTTTTTGACTAATTACATCTCAGGGAACGGAATAAAATAAAAAAAAAATCATGTCATGACCCTTTTTATCCTATAATATCACAATGCAAATGTCTCCTCTCTGTTCAGAGGTCGTGCCACTGGACCCTCGCTGTGAGCTGCTCCTGGATCAGGGTCCTTGTCGAGACTATAACATCCGCTGGTACTACGATCGGCAGGCCAACGCCTGCGCACAGTTCTGGTATGGAGGCTGCGAGGGAAACCGGAATCGTTTTGACACAGAAGAAGAGTGCAAGAGGACATGTGTGCTTGTGAGAGCAGGTAAAAAAACACCTGAGATTTTTCTGGTAAATATTATCACTAATGAAATGGAATCCTGTCACAGAGTCATACTTGTTTCTTGGCTTTTAGGAGGCTGAAGTCCAGTGCAGATCGTTTCTTCAATAATGTCTGTAACTCCTCAACTGCCACTTCAACTGATGGACCTGCACTGAAATACAAAAAGTACATATATATATGAATATGTAGTAAAGTACAGTACAGTACAAAAGAGGGCAACACCCACTTTTTCAGGAGCTGCGATGAAATATATAGACAGTACACAAACATAGACATACTGTTGAAATGCATGTCAGTTCTGTGAGCTAACAGTACTGTACATTGTCAAAGTTACTTGGGAGTAAATTTGTATTTTTATACTTACGTAATGAATAAAATGTGGTGTGCATTTTGAGAGTTAATGTTGTCTACATCAAAGCAATAAAGTTGGTAATTTTGTATCTCTGGTTTATGTTTTAATAAATGTTTTGTCTGCGGAGAAATCTTTTGGTAATTCCATTGTCAAAAAATCAAAATTAAGAACACTGTTGCGTAAACAGTCAAGATGATTTCCATGAATGTTTTCTTATCTGCATAGATCTTAAGTAAATGTTGCTGCGTTTTCTGTTGATCTGAAGGAGGAACTAGTTATGGTAGACTTGCTGCATGGTATCACGCAGCTGCTCTCTGGTGGCTTTGAGGTTACACTGACACTCCTGGGCTGAAATGAAGCTACAATAGTTTGAGGTTTTGTGACCTCAGACCAACAAACATTCACATGCTCTTCAGAGTGAGACAGATGATATACAAAAGGTTTATCGCCTAAAACAACTGCATAACATGACAGGTCTATAAACTTCATCTTTACTGTAAAGAGTGGAAATCTGACTGAATACTTGAGTAAACTGGAATGTTAAAGCAATTTACCTCTGTCAGAACTTAAATTGCCAAGAAAGTGTAACTAACTCCTCTAGGAATGTTATTTCCAAGCATAGTTTATTTTTTGATCTGTTGTCTGAATAAAGTTTGTGTTTGTAACTGAAGGCTCTGGGTGGTCGAGGCAGCTGAAAATGTCTCTTCACCTGTTTTAGTGGCAGCTGTCTCCAAACCCCCCTAGTGCTTAACATGGTGAATTTAATGAAGAGACAGAAATGCCTACAGACATAGTTAGATTTCCTCCAATTTTTAGCTATTGTTTAATGTAATTAATTGAATCTTTGTGTCCTGCTCCACTGTGACGGTTGCCCTCCAGGATGGCCACTACACTGGGATCCCCCACATCACAACCAGGATTGTGAGACAACGGAGGCAGTGGGGGTGCAGAAGAGTGGCAGGTGGGAGTTAAATTTAGAAAGGCAGGATTAAATAACAGCTCCTACAGCCTGGGAATCTTTCTACCACTCTGTCCTTTTCCAGCCTGGACTGTGTGGCAAGCAGACCTGCAGCCACCCTCTGTTCCCTTCTTTCTGTTGTTTTCCACTTCCCATCTCAAAACACACAAGCATGGATCCTAAAGCCATGAAGGAGGAACTGCGACTGTTCCAGAGCACCTTGCTGCAGGATGGACTGAAGGAACTTCTGAATGAAAACAAGTTTGTGGACTGCACTTTAAAAATCGGTGACCGCTGTTTTCCCTGTCACCGCCTGATCATGGCTGCCTGCAGCCCCTACTTTCGAGAGATCTTCTTCACTGAGGATGGTAAGGAGAAGGAAATTGGCAAGGAAGTTGTTGTAGATGATGTAGATCCCAACATCATGGATATGATCATCCAGTACCTGTACTCTGCTGAGATTGACCTGACGGACGACAACGTTCAGGAGATATTTGCCGTGGCAAACCGTTTCCAGATACCCTCAGTGTTTACAGTATGTGTGAATTACCTTCAGAAGAAGCTGTCATTGTCCAATTCTCTCGCTGTCTTCAGGCTTGGCCTGGTCCTCGGCGTGCCCAGGCTTGCCATAGCGGCACGTGATTACATCGCTGACCGCTTTGAAACAGTAGCAGCTGAAGAGGAGTTCCTTCAGTTGGCATCCCATGAGCTCTTGGCCCTGATTGGTGGAGACACGCTCAACGTGGAAAAGGAGGAAGTGGTGTTTGAGTCTGTGATGAAGTGGGTGCACAATGACAAGGCAAAGCGTGCCAAGAGTCTCATGGAAATATTTGAGTGTATCCGATTCCGCCTGCTTCCAGAGAAGTACTTCCGGGAGAAAGTTGAAACTGATGACATAATCAAGGCTGATCCAGAACTCTTGAAGAAGTTGCAGGTAATCAAAAATGCCTTTGGAGGAAAACTCCCCGAGGTGAAGAAGAAGAAGGAAGGAGAGGAGGAAGAGGAGGAGCTGTTGCCAGGTTACTTGAATGACAGTCGTAGATTGGGGATGTATGGACGAGACCTGATCGTCATGATCAATGACACGGCCGCTGTGGCATATGATGTGGCTGAGAATGAGTGTTTTCTGGCTGCCATGGCAGAACAAGTGCCAAAGAACCACGTGAGTCTCTGCACCAAACAGAACCAGCTGTACATCATCGGTGGCCTGTTTGTTGATGAGGACTGCAAGGAGTCTCCACTGCAGTGCTACTTCCATCAGGTACATCATCACAATAGCCTCTGGAAAACTGTCCTTTAAAAACAAATACCTGCTTACAAATAAGAACACATGCTGTGCATTTAATGCTGTGTTCATACAAACAATCTTCAAACTGAATTAACCCTTTTATATCTCAACCGTTTTTGACATTCTGTAGTTAATTATGACCCCAGACAATCACTTTTTGGGCTATTTTTCAAATCTTCAATGTACTATTTACCCACTTTAAATTGAGTTAAATCTGAGAGCTTATAAAATGCTTATTTTCCAAATATTCCTTATTTTACGAATGTCTCATTTGATGTCATCAGTTTCTGGCATTAAAACATGATCTGTTGTGTTGTTGCAGCTGGACAGTCTTGCTGCTGAGTGGAGAGCAATGCCGCCCATGCCCAGTCCCCGATGCCTGTTCAGTCTGGGTGAATGTGAAAACCTGCTATTTGCCATCGCTGGAAAAGACCTGCAGACCAACGAGTCTCTCGACTCAGTCATGTGTTACGACATTGAGTATGATATCAATGCATCTAATCTGTTCACTGATTAGTTAGTCTGTCTTTGTTACTGTTTCTGTTCAGAACTGTCTAGAAATACATCCAGCAGACTGGGTAGGTTATTTATAAGTAGGCTACGGCCTCTGTTGTGGCTAATATTTCATGTCATTATAGAAAGATGAAATGGAGTGAGACCAAGAAACTTCCTCTGCATATTCACGGCCATGCTGTTGTCTCACATAACAACCTGGTGTATTGCATTGGAGGAAAGACAGATGACAAGTAAGTGTGTGAGATCAGTGGTGCTGGAGAACATATGGTGACGTCTGCAGCTGTCGGTGCTCTGTCAAAGATCCTGCAGTGTTGTCAGTGATCCACTCTGCCACTGATCACATATATCATGTGGGCTGCACAGAATTAAGTATCAATTTCAGTATTTCATTTGTTTTGAAACACTACCACACTGGGTTGATATATTTCACTTGTTAAACACTACAACATAACTACAAATTTAAGGTTCTAACAACTCCCACATTTAAGATTGTGGACGGCCAAATCTAATAAAAAAATCAACCACTAAACACAATATTTTGGGTTGTTCCCCCTTCAGTATCTAAACACGACAAGGTTTGATTCATGACTGATTCATGACTTTGATTCATGGTAATGTGTGTATAAAAGACACTCTTGATATAAAGTGTCAAAACTTCTAAATGAAACACAATTCTCTCTCACTTTTCTCTCTCAGCAAAGCTATCAATAAAATGTTTGTGTACAACCACAAGCAGTCAGAATGGCGGGAACTAGCAGCTATGAAGACGGCCAGAGCAATGTTTGGAGCTGTAGTTCATAAGGGAAAAATGATCGTTACTGGAGGAGTGAATGAAGAAGGTCTCACAGCTTTATCTGAAGTCTATGATTTTGGAACAAACAAGTATGTATCAAACATGGTTGCTCTGTTAAAAACAGTGCACCTAAACTAGCTATAACGATACTGTACAATTCTACAGTACAATATACTGTACAACATGTAAAAATGTACAGTCTGCCCCTTATTGTTGCAAACTCAGTAGGAATCAAGTATTTTGGAGAGCCATGTAATAAATGGGTGGTATAATATCTGTAAACCAGCAGCCTGGATCAACACAGATTTCAGTTGTCTTATTTTGATTGTGTGTTTGTTTGTTTTACCATTTTCTTGTATGTAGGTGGGACACATTTACAGAATTCCCCCAGGAGCGCAGCTCTGTAAATCTCGTGAGCGCTGGAGGAAATCTGTATGCAGTTGGTGGCTTTGCTATTGTGGAACTGGAGGACAAAAACATTGGACCCTCTGAGATCACTGACATCTGGCAGTAAGTCTCACAGTCAGATACTCTGTCCAGCTGCATGAGTTATGAGGCATTTACACATGGAGTGTTTTATTGGTGGTCACTTCACATTTCACTACTTGTTGTATTCTATATAACTTGTATGTGACAAATAAATCTTGACTCTTGAATAAATCTTGACACTAAATTGTTGTGATAGGTTTAGATTTAAAAAAAATCACAAATGAGATGCACTGGCTGTGAAAACAAGGTTCGACCTATTGTGCAGGAAATCTTAGTTATGACAAGCAAATTGTTTATGTGTGAATGAGCCTTAACAACAAAGAGCTGAATGTCAAGATTAAAATCAAGAATTGTTCTTTAGTGGTTTATGACCCAGAGTACATGACACAGTATTTAGCTTTGTTTATTTGTTTTTCATTTCCTTTCACAAGGTATGAAGAGGACAAAAAGATGTGGTGCGGTTTGCTGAGAGAGATGCGCTATGCCTCTGGTTCCTCCTGCGTTGGCATGCGTTTAAATGCTGCCAGGATGCCCAAACTCTAAAGCAAACCACGTTTCTCCAAGTGTGAGCCCTTTGGCCTCAACACAGCTGTCTGTGTCATTTTGGTCCAGTCTAAAATGAGAAGCTTGAGAAGGGGTGTCCAGTCCTGCTCTCCAGGACTGAGTCTGGGCACCCCTGGCTTTAGTTCTCTAAGCTTAAGGGTACTTAAGTCATAAAAGTGAAGAAGATTCTGGGTTCCTTTTGTGTTTTGTTCTTTTACATTTTAGACATAACACAGCTGCTATGACATGTATGTGAACATGAGATATTTCTCCTTGAATGCCACACGATTAAGAAATGTATGTAAGAACAGGTGCATCTGTGCATTGTTAATATTTTAAAAAACTTCTCTACTCAAATACTAACTAAATGATGTGCGTTTTTTTTGTAAAATAAACAAATTATAGCAAATTATAGCAGTTCTGTGATTCACTTTTTACCCAACGGGGCAGAGGTTATTGGATCAAACAACAAAAAGCATGTGGCATCATTGAAGAATGACAACAGGACAGATTGATTATTATACAATGAAATAAAAGCAGCTTTGTGCTCTATTTGTTCTTTCTCAGTGTCATTGCATTGCAATATTATTTGTCGTCATGCTCTGGACTGTTTTTCAGTCTTTTGCTAATAATAAATATAGTATTGTAACTGTTCCTGTGACTTGGTGTCGTGTTTAAAGGTTTAATTTCAGAGAGGATTTGAAGAAAGGTTTCATGGCCCTGCGCTGTCAGGATGAGAAGAGACATGTCACCAGCACAACGGTATGAAACCGCCCCCTGCGTTAAAGACCGCGTCCGCTTCCGTACTGTTCAAGTCCGGCGGTTTACCCACAATGCACCGCCGCCTGTCGCGCGCTATCTGTGCAGCACGGGCCGGGGACGCGAGGACGCGAGGACGCGCTTTGTGTCGTTGAATTCATTGAGTTATCGTCGCTTTACGTGGACAGACGTGTAAGTGATGTCTGATGTTGTACATTTAACTCTCTAAACTCTCACTTATTCCTGCAGGAGCGGAGGACGTGAGCAGAGCGACTGAAGGACAGCGCGTTAGCATGCTAATCCGTCCATCTTTCAGCGATAAACGTAACGGCGAGTCTTCACCATCCTGAGGCTTCTGATAACATGATGTGGGAAACCGTGATAAACAGAGTAATGAAACCGTGATAAACAGAGTAATGAAACCGTGATAAACAGAGTAATGAAACCGTGATAAACAGAGCAATGAAACCGTGATAAACAGAGTAATGAAACCGTGATAAACAGAGCAATGAAACCGGGATAAACAGAGTAATGAAACCGTGATAAACAGAGTAATGAAACCGTGATAAACAGAGTAATGAAACCGTGATAAACAGAGTAATGAAACCGTGATAAACAGAGTAATGAAACCGTGATAAACAGAGTAATGAAACCGGGATAAACAGAGCAATGAAACCGTGATAAACAGAGTAATGAAACCGTGATAAACAGAGTAATGAAACCGTGATAAACAGAGTAATGAAACCGGGATAAACAGAGTAATGAACCGGGTAAACAGAGCAATGAAACCGTGATAAACAGAGCAATGAAACCGTGATAAACAGAGTAATGAAACCGTGATAAACAGAGTAATGAAACCGTGATAAACAGAGTAATGAAACCGTGATAAACAGAGTAATGAAACCGTGATAAACAGAGTAATGAAACCGTGATAAACAGAGTAATGAAACCGTGATAAACAGAGTAATGAAACCGTGATAAACAGAGTAATGAAACCGTGATAAACAGAGTAATGAAACCGTGATAAACAGAGCAATGAAACCGTGATAAACAGAGTAATGAAACCGTGATAAACAGAGTAATGAAACCGTGATAAACAGAGTAATGAAACCGTGATAAACAGAGTAATGAAACCGGGATAAACAGAGCAATGAAACCGGGATAAACAGAGCAATGAAACCGGGATAAACAGAGTAATGAAACCGGGATAAACAGAGTAATGAAACCGGGATAAACAGAGTAATGAAACCGGGATAAACAGAGTAATGAAACCGGGATAAACAGAGCAATGAAACCGGGATAAACAGAGCAATGAAACCGGGATAAACAGAGCAATGAAACCGTGATAAACAGAGCAATGAAACCGGGATAAACAGAGTAATGAAACCGGGATAAACAGAGTAATGAAACCGGGATGTTGTGTACCAGCTGTAGACAGCATCAACACACGGCTCACTCGTTAGGAGTGATGTGTTGTTCATGTGAAGTGAAATGACGTGGTTTCATTTCTCTGACAGCAGTAGTTGAGGTGTACAGTACTGTGCACAGTCTTATGCACGAAACTCTTTCACCTTTAAATGGTAATGAGTGAGATTTCTGTATGCATAACAGTCAGTGCTCCACACAGAGATGTGATCTCTCCATCATCAAGTCTGTCTGAGATTACATGAAGAAACAGAAACATCCACTACATCCAGAAGAACTGTGGCAACATCTCCAGACGCTTGAATCTCATCTTCAAAGCTGCCTGAACTGTGGGCTGAAAGACTTTTGTACAGTACTGTGTATGATGCTCATCCGAAACATTTGCTACTCTATGTAAAATTAATTTAGAATCTCACCAAATTTCTATCACCAAATATGAACATATCTGGGGTCATATTTACTTAAAAAGTATAACATAAAAACGATTTCCCTTTAAAAAATGTTCAAAAGTACAGCTGTTTTGGTGCTGTGTTTATACCGTAAGCACAGAGCTGTTGCTGTACTCATGTTTGTCACATTTGTATTTGCAGTAATATGGGGGTGAAGGCGCAGCGTCCTCGCTGCTTCCTCGATATTGGCATCAGTAATGTGCCTGGTAAGACTCTTATATACACATCACCTCAAATATCTGGAAATGTGACATTTAGTTCTCAGTGTGATTTTATTTTTTTCTTGTGATCTCTTTCCGGTAGCTGGGCGAGTCGTCATTGAACTTTTTTCTGACGTGTGTCCCAAGACATGTGAAAACTTTCGCTGCTTGTGCACAGGTAAAATAATACGGTTTCAGACATACAGTATGAAAGTAATAAACAATGTCATATACAGTCTCTCACTGCACTGTGTATATGAAGTTTACACTCCCTATGTCTCCAGGTGAGAAGGGAATTGGCAAGACTACCCAGAAGCCCCTGCACTACAAAGGGTGCTTGTTCCACAGGATAGTTAAGGACTTTATGATACAAGGAGGAGATTTCAGTGAAGGTACCACAGTCCTTGGTTTTATTACACACATTATTTTATTACATATATTGTTTTATGGCTTTGTGTAACAATTTTTGATTATGTATTTGATGTAACAGGAAATGGCAGAGGTGGTGAATCCATATATGGAGGTTTCTTTGAAGGTTAGTTTTTCTGTCCTCTACAGGTTTCTCACTGGCTACGTTTAAATGCACAGCAGTAATCTAATTATTGACCTTATTCTGAATAAGACAATATTCTGATTAAGGTGTTTACATGAGCTACATGTTATAGAACATAGACAAATTACTGACACACTGTCAATAATGACAGTGCCACACTGACAGACGTTCCCTCCAGAATTTCATCTCTTTTTTAATGAAAGCTTTAAGTGCAGTTAATTTTTGTCATACTATACTTGCAAACAGACACCAGTGGATACAAATTCTCCAGCAACAGGCCCTTATACTTTCATTCTGCAACATTTCATTCTTGTTTGCTGTCAAATGGTTGTGTGTCCGGTCACAAAATGCAGCAAAAACTCCCACAGTGTGATTAAGCTGCATACATGTCTATAATGCAACTAAAAAGGAATACACACCTTAATTCAATTTTTGCTTGCTTCGAATATGACTTTAGCTGGATTTAGGTAATCATAAATCGCTGTTTACATGGTAGTTTCTTAATCAGAATTCTCTTAATTGGGTTAATATTTAATAATAATATTTGGGAATAATGTTGTCCATGTAAACATTGTAAATGTCAGTGAAAAGCTAAGAAAATCACACAGTTTTAAATGTGTGATAAACAACAAAAATTGTAAATCATGGAAATTTCTGTAGATGTGAATTCTTTAAACCAGTTCACAAAATGATTACTATTTATTAATTACAAATGACTAGAAAGATCTTGGAAATTCATTGGTCAGAAGCAGTGTGTGTGAGCTCTGTTTTTACATTTCAATATTCTGATTTTGTTGTGATCTCTTTCAGACGAAAGCTTTTCAACGAAACATACCAAGGAGTTCCTGCTGTCAATGGCAAACAGAGGGAAAGACACCAATGGCTCACAGTTCTTTATGTGAGTCCAGCACACTGGCTGCTTATGGGCCGTCTCTGCTGTCCTCCTGGATAATGGAAGGATATGATGATGATCTGCAGCTTGTTGTCTTTTCTTGCAGCTGTGATTTAAATTAAATGTATTTGTCCTCATTGGTTTGGCCTTGCAGTAGTTGAGAACAGCAAATCACAATGATCCAGATGGATTTGTGGTGTGCATTAATCACTGTTTTTGTGTTTGTTAGATTTGTATTGACATTCTGCCTCACTGTTTTGTGTCCCTGACCATAGAACTACAAAACCAACTCCTCACCTGGATGGGTAAGTAGGCTACAGATTAATATTTGTTAGACACATGTTGGTGCTGCATTTTGATGAGCATATTTTGATGAGAATACTGTTAAGTATGTTAATTAAGTTACTAATGTGTTCTGCCCATAATTTTTAGTTATAAGCCCTTTGCTTTGTTTTGTCCCACCAGAATTCATGTGGTGTTTGGTCAGGTGATCTCCGGCCAGGAGGTGATCCGGATGATCGAGACTCAGAAGACAGATCCCAACAGCCGACCTTACGCCGAGGTCAAAGTGCTCAGTTGTGGGGAACTAATTCCTAAATCTAAAGGTGACATTAGCCATTGCTGACTTTCCTCATTGTGGTTGCTTTTTCAGCTGAATTAAAAATTTTCATACACTGATTTTGTTCTGTGTTTTTTATATCAGACCATTTGCACATGTTAAATTCTCCCAACTGATTGAAATCATAGTTTGTATTTCTTTTGAGCATGCTGTAATAGCATAATGGTTATAGCAACACAAGCATACAAATGGAATACTTGATTCTGAATGGTCCTGCCTGATACTCCTCAGTAACTATCCTGTGAGGTTTATTTTGTGTTGATAAATTAGCCGAATAAATCTCTTAATGTGTAAGACATTTATTCGATTTTTATATAAATGTAATCAGTGTGTGTTTAAAGTATCTAAACTTTTGTCTTGCAGCAAAGAAGGAGAAGAAGCATCAGTCTTCCAGCGAGAGTGACGACGATGATTCATCAGAAAGCTCCTCAGAGGAATCGGAGAAGGAGGAAAAGAAGAAGAGGAAGAAACACAAGAAAGAACACAAGAAAAAGAAGGAACAGAAACACAAGAAGAGAGAGATGAAGGGGTTCGTGTCAAACACACTTATGTAATGAGATGTGAATCTAAAATGAAAGACTTAAAAAAGAAACTTCAGAAAAGAAAATTATAAGAGAATTTATATTTTCGGAAGAACTGTTCCTTTAAGCATGTCACTAATCACTAAATGCTGTTATGTTCATTGGTACCCGAATCCAGGTCATGTTCTATTCCCATTCATTCAGTCTCTCTCCTTCTCCTGTCCATTCTGTACTGTAGCTCATAGCTTGTTTTAGGGCTGCATGATTTTGAAAAAAATCTTGATCGTGATTTTTCTGATCAAAATTGCAATTTAAAATGTGATTATTTTTTAAAGAGCTACAGCATTAAAAAAACCAAACAGTTAAAACTTCTAACAACACAAACACATGAGGCAGTGCAGGTACCGGTGTTATTGTGTATTTAAATACACTTAACGTGATTTTTTAAATTAAACTGTTATGATGTGTTCTTTCAGAACTGACTAACCAACATCCTGCAAACACCTGAAAATAAGCTGTTGAGAAAGCCAAGCATGCAGCTTGAGTGCAGTGATCTCAGCTTGCATTAGTTACAAAATGAGGATGAATCTACGATCTTTAGAGCATTTACAATCAACCTGCTGTTTGTATATACACACAATGGTAGTTCAAGTCAAGTCAAGAGAGTTTATTATCATTTCAACCATATACAAGTACATAGTGAAACGAAACAACGTTTCTCCAGGAACTAGGTGCTACATAAAAACGGAACAACACAACTACTAGGCTACATAATTTATACATGTTTAGACATATTTCACACATGCCTTCAATTTGTGTTTCTTTGTAGGTCTGGTGAGGAAGAGGCTGATGACCAACCTGTGTCAACCATCCGCCCAGAGGAAGTCCCGCTCATTCCTGAGAACCGCTTTCTGATGAGGAGAAGCCCCCGGAAGGCCACAGAGGAGGAGCAGGAAAAGAAACAGCACAAGGAGGACTCTGGGAGAGACAGACAGAGAGAGAGAACACGGGAGAGAGAGAGAGACAGGTAGGTGTTGTTTTCTTCCTCCATGGGGAGAATCATTTACCTGCACACACATGAATGAAGTGTTAGAGGTCTGAGAATCTTCTCTAGCTTTTAACTTTGAGAACTCTGTTCCAGACCAACGGCAAACTCGCGCCCAAATCGCACAAGACTGGTGATGACCAGGTCTGGACGTATAATTAAGGGACGAGGACCCAGGGTGAGAAATTGACTATGAATGTTTGGTGTGATGTGAGTTTTATAATATGATTTTTCTTTGTTAAATATAAGTAGCTTTTTGTATTGTTTTAAGTGTTTAAATCAGGGGTGTCCAAACAGGGCCAGTGTCCTGAAGAGTTTCAGCTGTATTTTTAAATTGTATCTGTCAATCTTTTGTGAAGCGATATCGGACACCGTCTCGGTCTCGTTCGCGCTCATGGGATCGATTTCGGCGTAGTGAGACCCCTCCACACTGGAGGCAGGAAATGCAAAGGACACAGAGGGCTAAACCCAACACAGCTGCCACCCAGGAACGATGGATCAAAGGAGACAAGTACGGCCAGTTTTCAATTACGGCATAATTCATATTAGGGGTGTTGTAACATACTGGTATTGATGATAACCATGATTTTTGATATCGTATTAATACACATGATGTGTTCAGTATTTGAACACATTTATTTCAGTGTTTCAGAAGTTTTTAACGTCAAAATTGCAAAAAAAATCTTTAAAATACTCACTCTGTAGGAAATAGACATCAATTTCGAAATGCATACTGCACAAGTACTGCCGAGTATTATTTTAAAATAAGGAACTTCATCCCGTCGTTAGTCTCACCAATGATCTCCTCGGTTGTTTTTGTCAGGAAATCGTGAAAAATGAGATATGGGTATCGTTGTTTAGAATTAGAGCAGCCTGGTACGCTGCACAACACCGGTAAGAGGATTCAGCCATTCGTTTTGACTGTGTTGTGATGGTACCGGAAGTAGCGATACAGTGCTTCACTTACCGGAAATAGGAATGTGAGGAGTGTGATAAAGGGTTATGGCCACAAACTCTGTCTCTGCATCCCTACAATTGTATTTTGTCTGTGATTCAGTGGCCAAAAGAGAAAATATTTAAAAAAAATCAAATTAAATATGTTACTAATAATTATTTTTTATTTCATCATATCGTAGTAAAATCTGATATTGTGACGGTCCTAATTCATGTAATACAAAATGTATAAAAGAGAAATGAACATTGCGTCTTCTCGCATTGTTGGGGTCTTTATTCTTGAAATTAAATCTTTTGCTGTAATTCTTTGCCATTTCAGAGGAGATTTGTCAGAGGAAAAGACACGAGACACTGAGCCAACCAGTGAGAACAAACCCACTGGACAGGAAGAAGCTAAAAAGAACTCTGAAAGAGAGAAGAGAGAAAGAAAGCGCAATAAATCCTGCAGTCCCTCCAGAGGAAGAGAGAGGAAGAGGGACCGACATCGCTCTGTGAGCAGAGACCGGGACGCAAAGAGAAAGAGTGATGCTGACACTGAGAAGAATAAAGCTCGCAGCCAAAGCAAGAGTAAAGACAGGAAGAGAGAAAAAGACGATAAGCGCAGGGGGCGATCCAGCAGCAAAGACCGAAAAGAACGAGAGAAGGAGAGAGAACAAGAAGACAGAAGCAAGGAAAGGACCAAACAACATCCTGAAGGAAATGAAAAGGAGAAAACGAAAGAGGTGGAAAAGAAGAAAAATGGAGAGCAACGGCGTGAAAAATCCAAAAGCAAAGAAAAGGGTCGTGATGCTGCGAGGAGGTCCCGCTCGAGGGGGCGTGGTCAACGTGGGCAGTCTCATGACAGAGGGCGCGACAGGCATCGCAGCAGTAGTCGAGATGGAAGAGCGTCCCGCAGGTCGGAGAGCAGAGAGCGAGATAGGACTCGGGAACGAAGGAGAGAAGCAGAAGACAGAAGCCAGAGGAAGAGCACTGTTGAGAAGAGTAAGGAGACCAGAGGACGAGACAAGAGCTCCAAAGAACGATCCTCTCAGAAACAGCGGAGCAGAGAGCGGGATGATCGACAGAGCAGTAACAGGAAGAGGAGGGAGAAGAGCCAGAGTGGAAGCAGCGATTCTGAGAGTGATGGAGGAAAACGGAAGAAACGCAAACAGAGCGAGAGCCCAAAATCAAAAGAGAGAGTGAAGGACAAATCTAAAAGCCAGAAGAAAAGGGACTCTAGTTCCAGTGACAGCGATTAAGAGTCTGCATAGTCTCTTGCTCCCCAGTGTGAACATTTGTTGTACGATTGATACAAAGAAACTGCTGACATTTTAGTCATGGTGTAAACACAATATGTCCCGGTCCTAAATGCCTGATATATTTTATTGACTTCATACAGGTGCAAAATCCTCATTTCAGATTTGATACTGTTTGTCCTGTTTTTTCTGTCAGCTACAATATTGTTTTTTTCTGTATCCAACCAGTCAATTAGCAAAGATAACAGTTCATTAGTGAAAATGGTTTGAAGGTTTAAATATTTTTCTTTTAAGTTTCTGTCTTGGCTGTTTTTTTAAAGAAGGTTTGGGGACATGTTTGCGTACCCTGGAGTTTTGTAAGGGTTTTATGTTTGTAAGGGGAACATGACAATGTAGGTTCTGTGGAATTTAAGAAATAAAATTGATACTGAACCAGAGACTTTGGCTTTCAGTTGTACTACTAATTGAGATGTTTACAAAATGAATGTAACTTTAATACATTATAAATAGAAGTTTGGACACGTCTGAATTTAAGTTTTAAATGCTTGAAATTAGTTTTGAACACATTGTACGTACATATAATAAACAAAATACACAGGAAATCCAATACGGTTTATAAAGCGTCACAGTATGTACTTCATAACATTGTAGTCAAATAGTCAAAAGGAGGCTAATCTGAAGATGTAAGATAAAATACAAGATGATGACAACATTTCTTTGTCACCAAGTAATTACATACTTCAAGTAGTGTCGTTTCTCAGACTCTGTAGCTATTATTTCAGTAAAGAAAAGAATGAAGAATGGCGCAGTTTAGACCGCTAACATCTACATTTTAAGTTGTAATATGTGAAAGTGGATTTAAGAGTGATGAACACATCTGCAGTTATCAGAATGAATGAATGAAAGAAACAAAAGCGCTCTCATCTGAGCGTCCAATCAGAGCGTCCCGATACCGGTGACATTATGACTGGCGTGAGTCATAGCCTATCGCAGCACGCCTTCACGCCTGGGGGCGTGACTAATCACGCTTTGTGCGGTCATCGAGCGCCTGTCTCGGAACCGGCAGCTGTTCTCAGGTCAGTGCGCGACTCTTGATTTCTTTTTCATTGTGATGTGTATAACGGGTTGTGATCACCTCTGATCAGCATGAAGACTTTGGTGGCGTTCGACTTCGATCACACTATAGTGGATGACAACAGCGACACTTGGGTCATCCGCTGCGCCCCACACCAGAGTCTGCCCGACTGGCTGAAGCGCTCGCGTGAGACGGGCCTCTGGACCGAGTACATGGGTCGAGTCCTGACCTACATCCGAGACCAGTCCGTCCAGCCGGACCACATGCGAGCGGTCATGGAGAGCATCCCGTTCACGGAGGGCATGACGGAGCTGCTGAGCTTCATCTCCGCTCACAAGCAGGACGTGGACTGCGTCATAATCTCGGACTCCAACACCGTCTTCATAGACTGGATCCTGCGCGCGGCGGGGCTGCGCGCGGCGGTGGATGACGTCTTCACGAACCCCGCGAGCGTGGACGCGCGAGGCTACGTGCGCGTGCGCGGCCTTCACGCGCACGACTGCGCGCGGTGCCCGGTGAACCTGTGCAAGAGAAAAGCGCTGCGCGACTTCAGAGAGCGGCGGGCGGAGGCCGGGGTGCGCTATCAGAGGACCTGCTATGTGGGGGACGGAGGGAACGACCTGTGTCCCGTTATTGATCTGAAGGAAGGCGATGTTGTGATGCCCAGGAAAGGGTTTACACTGGAGAAACTGCTGAGCAGGGACGGTTCAAAGGCCTCAGCGACACTGAGAGCCACAGTGATGCCCTGGACCAGCGGCCATGACATCCTGCAAGAGCTCAGAGCTCTAATTCAGCATTAATGCACTGTTATTGATCATACCATACAAACTGCAGCCACTGAACCAGCAGACTATAATGCAGCATGTGTGATGGTAATTCATATTGCATATGGCATGAAATCATTTGATTTACAATTCACTAATAACTACAAAACAATAATATAGTTAAGTCTTGCCTTGATCTTAAATTTGGCTTGAAAAGTATATTGACATTTTACATATTCATTTACCTTTAAACGTTTTCTCAATAAGTGCAATAGAATCAGGGTTGCCTTGGATTTGAATGAACTCGAAATGAATTTACTTGGATTTATATAACATGTTAGGTTGTTTAATATTTAACTTATTGTTAATGTTAATAACAATGCAAATGCAACATAATGCAAATGTAACAAATGTTTGTCTTCTGAAATATATGCAAGTGGAGGAATACCTGCAGAGGCCTCAACACTCCTGTGTGATATCAAACGTACAACTGGTTTATATTCACAGCAGAATACTGATGAAGATTTGACAGTGTGAGTGTTTAATGAACGCTGGGTGAATGTACAGCTTCATCTGTATAGTACAAACTGTATAGTGTGAGTGTCAATTTAAAGACTGCTGTTCAGAAATTAATATAAGTGTAACATTTAACACTCTGTGCTGAACAATCCAACAGACCCAGAGTGTTTATTTAATGATAATTATATGTAAATATTGTAAGTACTTTGTACCTAATTTTGAAAGGTAAGGCAGATGAAATATAAAATGTATACTAAGATTTTTTGACGACACAAAGTGACTAAGAAAGAAGAAAAGAGTTTTAAAAAGACTTTATTGAATGGCCAATGGGCCAATGAATGTATCATAGGGTTAAGATTCCCGTTCCAATTTAAATGTCAAATTTGGGTAAAATAAACACACGATAAAAATGTAAGATTGAACTGTTTTGATCAACATTTAGGAAGAAATACTTAATAGGTGATTTTTAAAGCGGTAAAGTTTGCAAATAGTGTAACAATGCCAAGGTCATGTCTTTTGTTGATTTGAGTGATATCTTTCTGCAATAATTAAACATATACATGTATCTCTGTATCTATATGGGCAGTGCAGTCTGATTCTCCATTCACCTACACACAGGCACAGAAACATGTGAGCACACAGGACAGCTGCAGTGCAGTATACCTCAGCTGTTTAGATACTGCATGAACATTGCTGAAGCTCTCAAAACAGTGCAGGTTTGAATGGACACTGTCTGTACTCTGTGCCTCTATATGGATGCTTTATGGCCATATGGTCAATAACGATTACAGCAGCACTAAGAAGGGTTCTGTTAATATTAACAACGTATCTAGCATGTTTATGACACAGATTCAGATTTTTCCAATAGTCAAAACAAGGGAGAATAAAATAAGCAGGCTTTTTTGTTCTTGCTAATAATTGGACCTATTTGGTGTGTATGGTGGGGTCAACTTTGCAAACAGAAGCCACAGACTTCTTGTTAGATTAGGTTCAACTTTATTGTTATTATGCAGAGTACAAGTACAGAGCTAATGAAATGAGTTAGCATCTAACCAGAAGTGCAGGAATATAGTGATTTGTATATACAGATGAGTGCAGGGGAGTTGAAAATATACAATATTTACAGGAAGTGTGCAAATATAAAGATATGATTGAGGCAGAAGAAAAACAGCAGCAATACACGTACAGTTATATGAAGTGTTGTGTATCAGTAGTGCAAACAGCATGGATGTTAAACAATGTACAGAATGTGCAAAACGTGGGTAGTGCAAGTAAGAAGAGGCTGAGCAGGCCGTCCTGATCTCTTACAAAGAGAAGCGACATTGTGTGGCTCATCCAACCGTGTTCATCAAACGCAGATTTGGCAGCTGTCGAAACATCACGCTTGTGTTTAGAAACAGCTACACTTCCGGGTCCTCACAGCGTCGTCTGCCAGCCTTCCTCTACTCCCGCGAGTCTCTTGGGCCGGTTTTGGCGTGACGTCATAATAGCGCGACACCGCACGCTGTTTCACGTTCAGTCAGCGGAGAGAAATCAGACGCGGAGAGAAATCAGACGCGGAGAGAAATCAGACAGAGCAGAAGTGAGTGTGATCTTGTGATTACTGCCACTTCACCGGACTTCTTCAGCAGCGATGTGGTGTCAGAACAGAGAAGCGGAGATGACAGCGTGAACACTCTGATGTTTGATCGTTGTGTCGTATCGCTACAGCGACGTTACCTGTAGTGTTATGTAACTGCGTTCATTTAGTGACTTATATACGCAGGGGTAGTACGTGCATGTGCTTTGACCGCTTTGCACGACTAAGAAACACAGAATGATTTTGTTTCGCAGATGAGCAACACGTCACTTCTGTAACAAAACAGTAATGCCATTTGTTCTGCTCTATTATAATTCTTTGCTCTGTGTAAAGCTGATCTGAAGCAATCTAACGTTGTAAAAAGCGCAATATAAATCAAACTGAATTGAAATTACTTAGAAGATCAGAAGAAATTCATGTACGTTCAGTTATGACGCTGTCGGGGCATGTTGTCACAATGAGATCCTGACTTTAATTGTGTTTAAACAGTGACGTGATGATGAGCTGAAGAATCAGCTCCCCATGTTACATTTAGTCCCTGATTCAGACACAGTATGCTTCATAACATTTACACTGTTTGGATAAACTAAACTATATTATTTGTTAATGTTTTTGAAGTTATATTATGCAGTGTTACCCAGTGATGCTTTTTTTAGTAATCTAGTAATTTGTTTATGTTTGTATGAAAGATGGCAGACAATCAGGAAATGTCTCCTCTGGAGAAGAAGGTGGCAGAGCAGATTGAGGTGAGATCATGAACATGAAGAAGTGTTTCTTCTTCAGTGCATCTGTTCATACTCATGACGGGTGAGGGATCTTCTGTGTGTTTTCAGTATTATTTTGGTGACCACAATCTCCCCCGTGACAAGTTTCTGAAGGAGCAACTGCAGTTAGATGATGGCTGGGTCACTCTGGAGACCATGCTCAAGTTTAACAGGTACTTACAGAAATAAACATAAACCCCACAACGAAGCACCAAATCAATCTGTAAAACTTTCATCTATTCTGTTCCTTTGTGGTGGAATGAACTCCCAGCCTCCACCCGATCCGCTGAGACCATCACAACCTTCATAAAGCAACTCAAAACACACCTGACAAATCCCTAATGCCCTATCCTCAAAAAAAAAATCTCCTAGTCTCTAGTTTATTCTGTCTCCAGTAGCAGAATACAATGTCCGCTTGTAAATTTAGCTATGTAGACTTGGTTTGTCGGCTTGCAAGGCAGAATGTTCAATGTTCTCGTCTTTTTGTAAGTCGCTTTAAATAAAAGCGTCTGGTAAATGAATAAATGTAAATGTAAACCAGTGTTCTGTGGAGGCAATGCTGATATAATCTTCAGTCTTGAGCAAACTGTAACTCTACTGCTGTTTTCTATGCCAGATACTGGTACATTTACTTTTTTTTTTTTTTTTAAACTGTTTTTTTGGTGATGTTGGTTTCATTTGACATTTTGTCTTTGTCTTCACAGACTGAAGAGTCTCACGTCAGACACAGCCGTCATTGTAGAGTCACTGCAGAAATCTCAAACGGGTCTCCTGGAGATCAGTGAGGACAAGACCAAAATAAGGCGAAATCCTAACAAACCTCTTCCAGAGAACAATGAAGAATACAGGGACGCTCTCAAACACAAATCCATCTACATGGTGAGTGAACAGGAACACAGACAACAGTAGACAACATGTAGGAAAAGCTTAAACTGTATTTTAACACCTCTAGTCCTTTCTACAATGTACACATGCCCTTACATATGTGATTATTATAGTAGTTTTGTGTTTGTTGACCGTAGTGTGTAATGTTTTAATCCAGAAAGGCTTTCCTCTCAACACTACACTGGATGAGGTTAAAGACTGGCTCTCTGATAAAGGAACCATTGAGAACATCCACATGAGAAAAGGACCACAAAAAACTTTCAAAGTAAGAGATTTTACAATGTGTTTCATGAGATCTCTTAAAATAGCAGAATAAAATGAGCAGGTTTTCTTCATTCAAAAGAGAATCATGTATGGAAAGTCTCATGCTACTATATAGTTGGTTAAATGCACATGCAGTCCAGACTACATCACAGTTTTAACCTGTAGCTGATTCAGACAGAAATGTTATGTGGCTGAACAAAACATTTGTCATTTATCATTTATCTTTATCTTAACACACTGCACAGTTGCCTTCTCATGATACCAAACTTCAGCTGAAACCAGTACTAGTGACCTTTCATTATTTTCTACTAATTTTAATATCACAGCACTTAAATAAATATGATTAATAATATACTACTTTATTTTAAGTTATGTATGAGTGTTAACTAATTATTACTAGCAATGCACTAATTGAAATGAAAATAATGTCACTGTGGGTTTTGAATGTGGAATGCTGAGTTTCGGTACAGCTCTCTCAGTTGAGCTGTTGTTGTCTCCAGGGTTCAATCTTTGCAGTTCTAGAATCTGAAGATGCTGCCAAAGCTTTTGTGGCACGTGATGATGTCAAAGAATACAAAGGACAGGAGATGATTGTGATGATGAAGTAGGTGCTTTTCTCATTTAGCTCTGAACATTGCATGTTCTTGCAGGGTCGTCTTTCACTGTATATAGCTTTTAAGTATTTTAGGGGTGCCAAAGTTAATGTTTTAGCTAAGGTTATTGCAATATTTTAATGAAGTTAAGTTTCTGTATTCCTGTTGCTCAATTGGTAGGGGCGTTGCATTAGCAGCCTAGAGGTTATGGGTTCGAACACACGTACTGATAAAAATTATTTCAAAAAGTATGTGTTTAATTCATGCAGTATACCTCCATCACTGTGGACAAAGGCATCTGCCAAATGCAAAATTTTAATGTAAGTTCTTCCTATGTTGTAATGTTTAGTGAAGCTAGTAAATAAGAGCTTTTTTTCAGTTTTGATTTCAGTTCATGTTTTATTCTGTTTTGGGTATTGAAAAGATCATTGTGTTCTGGCACTGTTTGCTTGCAACTGTAATTGAACGGCTCTAAATAAACTGGTGGAAGAATTGTTAACATTTGACCTCTGTCTGTAGAGAGGACTACTTTTCTAAAAAGCTAGCTGAGAGGAAGCAGAACCGTGTGGAAGCAAAGGCCAAAGCAAAAAGGTGAGACAACGCGAAAAACACTGTCCATGCAAACACAACCTCTTTCATCTCTGCATTTTTTATGACTGTTGAAAATTTCAGTGAAAAGGAGGGCAAGCAAAAGCAGGCGGAGGAGGAGGAGCTGGTGAGTTATCATACAAAAACACAGAACTAAAACAGTCACATCACACAGGTGTGGTGTCAGTGAAGTGTCTGACTTCTGTTTACCCAGAAATCCCTGAATGAGCAGAGAGGCTGTTTGCTGAAGTTCTCTGGAGAGTTGGGTCAAACATCAAGAGAAGATTTCCACAAGGTCTTCTCTGATCATGCTCAAATTAAATGGATTGATTTCACTAGAGGAGCTAAAGAGGTGAGAGCTCAGACCAGATCCATGTATCACTGTTACAGCAACGATCAGTGTAAATTCAGACTGAGAATTAATGTGTCACTGAACGGATTCTCTACATATTCTGTGGATTCTGTCACATCAGAACAGAATTTTGAGGTTTAGATGAACTACACTGCTGTTTCTGCTCAAACAGTAACAATAGCATATTTACAATACTGTATTGTATAATTACTGTATAATACTGTAAGCTTTATAATTATTTACAATACTGTAAATAAACGTACCATGTTTATGTAAAAAGGAGGAATATGCCATAAGACGCTGTGCATTACTGTGATTTTAACTTGGTTAAAGGGTAATGTACCACACCTGGTCAGGCTGTGGTGTAAGATGAGCAGACTTTACTTTAAAGTGAACTGACTTTAATTCTTGATACTTTCCTCAGGGAACCATTCTGTTCCACTCAAACGCCCAGGAGGCCTTGCAGAAAGCCCGTGAGGCTCAGGGTGGCGAGGATCTGAAGGTTAAAGAGCAGGTTGTTCATTGGGAGCTGCTTGAAGGAGACACAGAAATGGAGACATTGAAGAAGATTATTGAAGATCAGCAGGAGTCACTGAACAAACGCAAAGGAGGCAGAGGTAACCAACTGAACCCAAAACCAGACACACCCAAAACCAGACCCTTTAACTCCATTAATCCAACATCTTAACGTGTCTCCCTGTAACCTTTAACTGCAGGAGGTCACAGGGGTCGTGGAAGAGGCAGAGGAGGCCGCAGGGACAGGGGAGGAAAAGAACAGACCCAGTTCCAGGGAAAGAAAACCAAGTTTGACAGTGATGAGGAGGCAGATGAAGGTAAAGGAGGAATTATACTGTTTTCTCCTCTTTTGGATCAATGTTACAAGGGATGCAGTGGTAAACTCTTCCCCGAATCTGATAAGAGATTGAAAAAAAATTAAGCGTTTTTTTTAAATAAGCACTGTGTGCACCATTTTATCCATGGAGATGATGTATGCCAATGCCAACAACATTAGATATATAATCATATAAAACAGATGTTTGCAGGACAAATAAAGGACCATACCCACACACGCGAAAATAAAGGGCCATACCCACACACGTGAAAATAAAGGACCATAGTGCTTTATGGTTATATATTAAATTGTAACCCATTATCTATACAATTAATACAGAGAATGCATGCTTTAACACTTTAGAATTGCTTTTTTTATATTGAAGAATTTCTGTGATGTTTATAATGTTGATAAAATAATGAAAATTGTTTTTGTTTTCAAAAGAACATGCCAGTCCTAAAAAGAGGCCGCTTGAGTCTAATGGGCAAGACAACGGAGAACCAGTTTCCAAACAAGCGAAAAGCGAGAACAGTCCTTAAGGGTGAAGAGTCGTGGCCTTACTTTTGTGATTTGTACAGTAGATATCCGCTGACATCCAGAACGGGAATGCATTCTCAGACTACTTCCTGTGTCAAATAACGGTTGCACGACAGCCACATTGTGCAATTTCCTAAACTCCATGATAAAGCTTCATAAACCACATTTTATAAGCAGATTTTTTTCTTTGAATATCTTGGTTATTCATTTTTATTTGCTAGTCACATGTATACAATGTCTAAAAACCTTTAAGATTTCTGCTACCTTCACAGCTTGGAGCCAAGCTCTTTAAAAACCAGTTTTCAGAGTTTAGATTTCATGTCTGTTATGTTTAAACAATGTGCTGGAAGCTCCGTGTAACTTCAGTCACATTTGTGGCTAGATCTGTGATATTTTTTCCGCAGCAGAGGACTGTTGGCTCTGACTGTGGTTTTGTGTGGTCACAATGCAGTACTGTATTGCAGTATACTGTATTATTGTATGAAGCCTGTATGAGATCTTAATAGGGTTTTGGCAATGTTCAGTTTTTTAGTCGTGTGCATCAAATGGTTACAGAGGTGTTGATCTGGTCTCTTCATGGAAAGTGTCAATTGTTTTGGATGTTTTTTTTTAATTGACTGTTGAATCTCAAAGCATCAGTTTAGCAACCCAAAATGTCTTTTCATTTGAAGTGTAGTTTTAGATGCTGTGCTTCACATATAACCCATTCAGGGTCTTAACAGGTTTGTTTTCTTATGCTTTTTACTGTCTGGTGTGGAGATGAATGAATGATTACATTTATCATTTTAATAAAGATTGTGAAAGATGTTATTAGTGGCTGTACCTGAACATTATAGACAGGAACTTGCTTCTTATAGCCTGCATGTTAAGCCTATTACACAGCTCTTCTGAGGACTGTGAACAGCCCTGTGTAAGGCAAGCATCACCTTTCTGAAGGAAATGGCCGTGGTTCACTGGAGGGACTTCAGTTTGGGAAATGATTTTTATTTTGTAAACAATAGCTACATGCGGAACATCCCTCTATATTTATGTACACACTTTCCATACCGTTTGGAGGCTGTTACGTGGATAAAATATGAAAATGCACTACATTTGCTACCACAAAATGGTTTTGACAGCTAACAGACGCACATTGGAGGCATCACTTCTGCTTCATTGTAAAGATCCGGACTGACTCCATATGTAACAGCAACAGATCAGTAGAGAATATCTCTTCCTCTAATGTATCTGATGGCTTCACAAAGCTTTGAACAGTACAGAAGGTGCATAAACTACTTTCAGGAAACTTTATGGTAATTTTTTATATCTTGTATGAAACAAGATGGGACGTGAAATGTATTTTGTGTTTCATGGAAAAATAACAGCATACGAGTTTACACGACCAGGGTGAGTAACATATATATATATATATTCCATGATAGTAATACCATGATAAAGCCAGCAGGGGGCGCACTGACTCCACGTCTTTGCTTCACTGCAGCTTGTAATGCACTCCATTCAGACTGAAAGTGCTGAAATAGTTTCTGTTGTCTTTTTAAGGGGTGGTTTTGCTCTTTAATGGTTTGTGTTAGGAGATGCTGATTTTTGGTGGTGGTGTCCCTTTGGTGCAATGTTGTGGATATGCAGAGCTGAGCAAAATTTCCAGTAAATTTGTGTTAATCCTCAATTTACTGCGTCAGTGGATTGCAGTTTCAATGTATATTGTTTTTGATACCGAGTTAACAGATATCAGTGTTCAGATTTCTACATAAGCTGTTTTAGAGAGTCTTAAAGAGACGACTGCTTATTTGATTCTAGCCTTATTTCTACAAAAGCCTCGTTCTTTATTCATTTATTTTTGTAATTACAAACCTGAATGGATTTTTTTCCTCTGTGAAACACAGGTGAAAGTATATAGGTGAAATATCTTTTTTAATATGCTTTTTTCCTTTTGCCTCGCTCTGATTGTTATTTTGTTTTGAATAATTTTGTAGTTGTTACAAACTAATAGTTGTTTTATGGTCACATAAGAAAGTTCTCATCATCGTTAAGTATTTTCAGATGGTTTTTACCTTATAGAAATTTTTAACACCTTTTCAAAACCTTTTTAACCATTTGACTTTGATTAGTTTACAGTACACGTGTTGCACACACACACACACACACACAGTTCTACACACATGCAGCTGAGTGTTGTGTATTGTCACTCCTGTTCTGCATGCACACGCAGTTTTCCACATGTCCCTGATGTTGTTCATGTCAAAGTCAAACAAACGTGATTCCAGGGTCACCAAAGCCCCTGCCATTCAATGCACGTAAGAAACGCATTATGTGAAATCAGTGGCTGTGGATGGGTTTATGATCTTTTACAGAGATGCCATCAGGCCTGCTAATGTGGCGTGAATATGACATGAATCGTTTGTTAACAAATTAATTGTTGGTGTTTGTCATCCGGCACACAGTCTAATATGTTCAACACATCAGCCGGAAGATCACAGCACTTGTTGAAATGAAGTAGATTTCTGCTGCAATCTATTAGGTGGCTGGATATCATGTATTGTGTGTGTGGGGTCTCAGGGGTCTGTGCTCTGTAATTAGCCCACAGCATGTAAGCAGCCCTCATTCACACTGATAGAAACTGTCCTGTCAGTCTGCCGCAGCGTGCTGTTGCTGATGGACACACATTGTTGCTCGCCCTTGAAAGTGTGCATGTAGACGCAGTAATGTGCACCTGCCTCCCTCCCTGACTCGTGTTGTGTCAGGCCTGCTCAATACTGGAGCAATCACTTCAGGCTTTAGACAATCTGTGGCTTTAAAAGATGAATGGACAGGGAGAGATCAACCTGATAATGCAGGTTTAATTCCAGCCCTGCTGCATTATGGGATACCAGCAGTTTTAAGTTGATAAAGAGTTGTAGAGGCTAGAAGAACTGAAGCGTGTTTGTGTGTGTGTTTATGGGATGTCCTCTGTTGAAGGTCAGTGAAGATGTGAAGAGTGAAGAGAACTGTTGACCACTGGATGTGTATGTTTTAACTGAGATATACTTTGACATGAAATTAGTGGGGTATCTTCTCCCTGAGGTTGTCTTCATGCTGTAATGACAAGATGATTCATTTCTGTTTTTAAAATTCCCAAAAACATGAAACCCCAAATGACTGGAGAGGAAGATGCTCTGTGCCGCCCTCACATTTTCTTGCTGTGTCTGTTTTTTGCTTGTATTTTCATTTAAATTTATTGGCACTTTAATTCAAAGCAATTTACAGCGCATTTAAGCTTCACGTTTGCATGTACTTGTATTTGTATTGCCTGGGAACCCATTACCTTGTGATTTGCTTGGTAGAATGAGATGTGATGTGAGGGGTTTTATCTGGTTACACAGGAATCTTCTCTGAACTCTAGTTTTGAAATTAGTCCACTCTGTTTAACTAATGTTGTTTAGTGCTTGTGGTTTTACAAAGATTGATTTCCAATTCTGACACCAGACTGGTCGAAGGCCAGCATAACTCTAATATATAAACATTAATTTTGTATACATTTATTTCATTTATTTTGTATTAATTTATTGATAACAAATGAGAAGTTCACAGATTAGCTGAATGTTTATTTGGGATACTTTACTCAAAAATATTTGAAAACAGAATCAAGGGTTTATTTGATGAACTACAGCCCAGATCACCAGTTATATGTGTGCAGGTAATTAATATCTGGTTGCTTGTCCTCTGTACCCGCTGTTAATGAAGTAGACGATTAATTTTAACAAATTATGCAAACATTGTTTACCCACCTGTCACAGAAGATGGACTGATTGATGGATCGGGGTGAATTAACTATAAGCCACACAGTTTCATTTCACACAGTGCATGTTCTTCAGTACAGTGAGGCCATACAGCAGGACGTGTGTGCTCATTTCCTGTTCTAGCCTTTCTCACTCATGCAGTCTAGCAGTGATAAACAGAGACAGAGTTGTCTGAAGGTCAGCTGAAGATCTCCCAGCGCTGGGCTTTCCTCCTCTGTCAGCTGTAGTGATATTAATGCTCAGGTCGGATCTGCATATGATTACTGTGGTTTTGCTTTGATAAATGTTGGAGGGGTCGCTATCAGTCGTCCTGACAATATTAATGACCACAGCAGCAGTAAGCAGAGGGAAGCCAATGAACAGAAATATTGCTGTTATCTGCACAGACACAATCATAAAGACAATAGAGAGATGTTTAACGGGAAAGCACAAAGACATTTATCATCTGGAAATGGAGTGTCTGGGTGGCGCGACTCGCCGGCAGCTACAGCTGTGTAGGTGGTGTTTTAAGAGTCTGTGTGTGTTTCTGTGACACAGTTTCAACAGTGTTTTTATGTGACTAGGGCAATGAAGGGTATGTAAAAATACATTTCATTCAGTTTAATATAGATTTGCCTCCATTAATAGACCTAAATGAGTTTTGCCTGTCAGATGAAAATATCCAGTACACATGGAAAGAGGAACAGAATGATATCTAGGGACCAGAATATCACAGAGACGGGGGGCGGGCTCTTTTTAATCTGGGCCAGTAAGCAGCCACCAGAACAACCCAGCAACCACACAGCTCTTTAGACCATTATAGCACATGCATGGAGTTGCCTTGGCAACTACCTAGAACACTTTAGTAACTGCAAAGCAACGTACTAACAATTACTACGAATACCTTAGCAACCTTGTTTTTCGTTTAAAAACAACAAGACCCTGGCAACCACCCACAACACTCAAGCATCCAATCGCAGCAAATTATTGAGAAAATGTCAAAATCTAGTTGCCTTCTGTCAGTCCACATGCCTGCATGCCCCACTTTCTGTCTGTCTCTCTCTCTGTCTCTCTGTCTCTCACCCTGTCTCACTGTACAGACTAATGTTCATGGAAGAAAAGGGCTGTTCAGTGGTGACCCAATTGTGCAGCGGGCAACCTGCAGAGAGACACAGAAGAAGAGCTGCACACATAGCCGGTTCGGATCTTCAACCTCAGAAGGGCTGTTTCTATGACAACCCTCCACTGGCCTGTGGAAGTGGGAGATGAGGGGAGGAGAGAACTCAGTGTGGACTGGTGGACCATGAAGGAGCTGTCAATACAGTTCTGCCCCATCACCACCCAGAAGAACATGTGCGGACAGTGACAGATAATAACAAATCCAGCGAGAGTTGGTGAGAGAGAGAGACGCTTGTCATAATCTTCTGCATCAGAGGTCACCCATGTTTTCTTCAAGTAATGTGGCACAGTTGTACTAGGACACATTTAACATGAAATTTAAATTGAATAAAAATAAAAATAGTTCAGGTTTTTGACATGCTTTTGACAAGTTTTTTTTTAAACAATGGACATGTAGAATATCCTGTTACATGTCAACTTTTAAGAGGAGAACTGTGAAACATGTTTACGGTATGATTGTATAGAGGTGTGTGTGTATGATCACGGACACATACAGAAATGTAATCATGCATGTTTGCCAAGATGAATCTGTGCTGAGTGCTGAGCCTCATGCAATACAAGAAAATGGCTGACTGTTGACAGGCCATTCCTCTTTCAGACGTGGTCTTTCAGATCATGGGCGTCTTTTTCCATTCTTGTGGTTGCTATGGGAATGAATAAGTGGGTTTTCCCACTGAGCAGAAAAAGAGATCATTTCTGTGTCTTTGTGTGTGTGAGAGCATGTTATTGACTGCGTGATTTGATTGTAAAGGAGTTTTCTTGTAGTAGGGCAAAATCATTTGTTGACATGTTTACCACCTGCTAATTAATTCTGTTTGCAATAAATCTTAGCCTATGATTGTTACCTGTTAAATGTTATACTACAGACTGTGACTGCTCTAATGACAGATGAAGTCCAATGACATCCACAGTTTGTCTAAAGTATCATACAGTCTGACGTAAAAGACTGATGACATCACACAGTGTCACAGCGTGTTTGGCTTTTACACAAAGATCTCACTGGGATTATATCACATGATCTGACAGGCAACAGTTGTAAAGGGCAATACAAATCTTACAGTGTGCACAAAGCTTAAATGTAATGAATTTTTACATGCTAAGATTCTTTGATGTATACACACTGTAGCAGTACACCTGCTAGTTATTTATATTGACTTGTTCTTTTGTATTTTTCTATAATGTATTTTTGCCAGGGCCCAATTAACTGCAAACAGAAACAATGTTGCTATTGAATAACAGATGAATATTTGTTTTTCTACAAAGTTTTTCTACTTTGTGATGAAACAGAAACTTAATTTTTAATCTTTTTTTCAACTTATGTGTCTACTGATTAAAGGAATTTAACAGGATTTATACAGAAATTGCTGTAATTGAACAAAAAAGACAAAAACAAAACTGAAATCAAAGTCCTTGACCTGAAAATGTAAATGGTGTCTTTTTTGTCTGAGGCTGTGCACACAGACGCTCTCATTTTTTGTCCGAGTCTGTGCACACAGGGTCTGGGGGTGGCCTGCTGGCTGCTCTAATGTGCTATGATAGCTGTCCAGTGAGATTATGTGCTCCCCACACCAACATCCTCTCTAGCTGTTTACAATGAGCTTCATGTGAGCGTGCACAATTAGTGTTGCCATGGCAACCATGAGTGGTCACAGCCCTGATCTTACTCGTGCGTCCTCATGACTGATTATTGGTGTTCATGGTTATAGACAAAAACAACACTTATTGTTTAAATATATTTTAAAACCATTGCTTTAGTGATTTTGGGGTGTCTTAAACATCTCTGCGTCAATATACTACATGTGTATATACATCTTATTATCTTATTATTTCTGTGCTTTTGGTGTGTTCAGTGTTCTTTTTACCAATTATTGATAAATGAGACTTGATGTGCCGTGATGAAACAGTATCTGCACACACTGCCTTTAACCAGAATGATTCTGTATGAAATACAAATGAAATGTAAATATGACAGTGAGTCAGTGGATCTGCTTTGAACCAATAGATGTGTGGCGTAACAGGGGCAGCCAATGAGATGCGAGGAGTCCCTTGAGGCTTATGATGTCAAAGACAAACCCTTTCACACAAAAATGTGAAAAAAGCGTGTGACGCATGTGATTAAGATATGCCACTTCTACCCAGCCAATCACTCTTGGTCGCTTTTCTGTCTCTTTTGGACGTCACCTGCATTCCTGTCACGCGTCACGTTTCCTGTCCTTTTCAATCTCACATGCCTTCTGTTTCTCCTTCACATTTTTTCATTGCTGAAACTTATTTAATATTCAAACTCATCTGCATCTTTCAGACATCAATGTTATGAAGGTTGTTCGCCGATAATATATTTTTCAAAGTATTTTTTATATATATTTATAATTTACTCGGTGACAAGCTTTGTAACTGCTTTGTTCTATGTTTTATTTCTAAAATTTGAAATAAAATTTTACCAGCAATGATTTGAATGAAGAGCATTTGGATGTTTTTCCTTTAGTCTGATGCTTCTTAGATGCTTCTTCTGAGAAAAGACCTCAGTGTCTCGTGTCTCCTGTAGAGATTTTCTCAAACTGTGCCCAGATTTGCCTACATCACAGAATCGGCAATGGACAGTCAAATATTTTCGTATGAACTCACCACTGATTTCATTTTATTAAATGACCAAATTATCTGAACTGATCTATCCCCATAAATTCTTACAGCCCTGTACTGTTACTGTTAATTGTCAACTGCTTTCATCAGGAGAAATATTTGAGACAGGGTTGATAACACATCTCACACACCAACAGTGTTCAGAGTTAATACACATTACCATCACCCTCTGACTTTTACCCTCTTTCATCCTCTCTTTTCCTGCCTGTGTGTGACTCTTATCAGCTCTCCGCAGATGCTGTTGCTGTTCACATTTGTGGTAAAGTGGCTTTTTCTCTCAGCAGGATAGCACAAGATTATCCTCTCCTCTCTCGCTCAGCAGAATTAGCCTCTGGAATAACCAGCGACCCATTTTCCATTTATTTTAGGAAACGCTGAAAGCATGCTGTACTGTACAGAACGAAAGGTCTTTCTGATTTGATGTGAACATGAACGAATAAGATTACTAGCAATTTTGCGTGTTTGTGTAAGGTCATGCATTTACATAAAACAAAGTGTCCAAAATGGTCCTTCTATGCATCACTGTGAAGAACCTTTTAAGAGACTTTTAAGAAACCTTTGTTTTAAGAGTGTAGCCACCAAGCATAAAGTGTGTGTAAAAACTGGTTTTGAAGATTTGTCAGTTGTCCAATGTTGCACAGTATACCGATACTGAAAAAAGTACCACGATCCTGCTGTGTGTGTATGTGTGCTCTCTACAGTCAAACCGAGCGTGTCAAACTTTCTCTCCTCTCATACGTGCTGCAGCTTTACTAGTGATGAAACAAGAGTCATGGCAGCAAATATAAGCGCTTGTATGTCTGCTTACAGCTTGTCAACAAAGCAAATAAGTTTTTTATTTCATTAAAGAGCGACAGGTAGCGGATGTCTCTTAAATAAGTACAGATTGTCATGATTTATTAAAAAGTCACTTCAGCTTTAGATGCTCTCATTCTCCAGTCTGTGTCTGTGTTTATCTGTCACATTAGCTTTTCATCCATTACTTTTATATTTGCTCATGTGCCTCCTCTTTGTCACTGTGATGTTGACACTGACTGAAGAATACAAAGGAACCACAGACATCTCTGTACGTTCATGTTTCTGTCCACCGTTTGTGTCTTCTTAAATTGTGAATCTGCACAATTTATCCTTCAATCACACATATGGTTCACCTGCTGTTTATTTGCAGTAGCTGTAAACACACGCACACACACACACAATACATCTTTTCATCCACTTCAATCTCAGGCTGAAGGCAGGAAGACACCCTGGAAAGGACACACACACACCCACATGCACAAAAGCAACATCACATTATACAACTAACAAGATACCACAGTTCTTTTAGTATATGCGATCTGGAAAACTTGGCTTTTATAGCTCAATCTGAGCTTAAGAAGAACAATTTATAATACAGGTCAGGTAGGGTTTAATAGTTGGTTTGAAATATAAGGTTTTATTGTGACTTTGGTCAGTGATCAGTCAGTTCTTCCTCATAGCTGCCTGGAGGTGTTGCACAGATGAGTGTGGAGACTTCCTTAAAGGGACTCTAACATTCTGACAGTGACAGTAAGAGAATTCCTTCTGACACATCCACGTCCACATCCGCACTGTGGCACATGATGAGGCATAGTTAACTGTGGAAATATCACATATGGGATGACGCCATTGATGATGACAAACAGGTCACAGCATTCGTTGGCTAGGAAATCCTGTTATAAAATGTTCTCTCACTCAAACCTTCAGATGCACACTGTGTATCAGAGGCAGCATCAACACTGCAGGTGGCAGCAGAGTTTAGCTGTTTTTATGACAGAACACACACAACAGCAGGTGGGAATGGGTACAGTGTTTGACACTCTCTGTTTCAAACCTATAAGACGATCTAAAGCAGTAAATCAGTCACTTTAAAAATGTTATAATATCTTTGATACTTGGACGTTTTTGAAAGTTTTTTCTTACACTCAGAATACTACACCATTTTTCAACACATGCTCAAAACACTACATACTGCCAAAATAATGTTTAGATTTAAAATTGGGTAATAGTTCAATTGAATTAAATTAGGTGTAAAAATTATTTTAGATGTATTTAAAATTTCTTCTTGAGACATTGTAGTACATTTATAAAAATAGTTTAGGATTCTGTCGCGTACCCATTTTTATGGTCAGTTTTTATTTGAATATTTTAGTTTGCAGCAACTCATGATCTTCAGTAGAGCAGAATGGTCTGATTTTGTGTTTCTATTTAACTCACATCATGTAGCTGCTGTCAGATATTTACAGATGCGTGTGTATAGTGTTCAGTTCAGGAAATGGCTGTTCTTAAAAACAAATGACCTTCAGTTACAGTATCTCGTGATGTGATGTTTATTCTGGAAATGGTTTCTTTAATAGCGTTTCAGATGTTGAAAACGAACAGGAATTTGTGCATGTCATGTTAGTCTCTCTGAATATGCAGATGTTCCCAATAGCAAAAGATAAGAGATGCAGGTGGTCTTAGGTTACCCCTCCTCATATCGCTCTCCTCCAAAAAAGAGAAAAGGGTCCTGCCTAGTTGCCATAGAAACAAGTAATTGCTGCACCTGGCAAATTGTGGGCCACTTTAAAGTGGTTAATTCAGTGTGTTTTCTGGTCTCTCCTGTCCTACAGATTTGACATGTGACTTTCTATTTAGATGCAGTTTGAGGACAGAAACCCTGATGTCAGCACAGCCACAATATGACTTGCAATGAAAATGTGCAGATGAAAATGTCAAGTTGTTTCTAACTGTATGTGTGTGTCTGTGTTTTTAAACATCAGGCTGTGTGTGTGCATTTTTACATATATGTGTGTGCTGTTTGTAAATGTTTATGTTGTAGAAGAAATAGAAATGTGTGCTGAATACAATGAATACAGTCGAATAGATTATGATTTGATGAGGTTGTGTGTGTTTTGTGAGAATTGTTTGTGTAAGCAGTGCACACGTGTGTTGGGTCAGGATTCTAGAGTGTATCAGAAATGCTGAAGTTAATACTGTTGTCACTTGATGTCTGTCCCACATGCACACTGGTGAAATGTGTTTAAAAGCTTGAGGCATGAGATGAGGTTCAGCTGGAGGAGATGGGTCTGCTGGATGGAGCTGAAGCCCTCCCCCATTTCTAATCACAGAGATTTTGTCCTCAAGATAGCAAAGAGATTGAGGGCGTCTCTTCTCTGAGGCAGGTGAGAGAAAAATACTTCATTTAAACAAGATAAACATCACACACAGACTTTTAAACGAATGAGATAAGTCAGCAAGCAATGAATTACTCACAGGAAGGGAAAGATTTGGGATGGTGTGCTGCTGCCCTAAGAATTTATGGAGGAAAACAGTGACAGTCAGTATCTCTCTCTCTCTGTTCTGTTGTAATGTCTCTCTTCTCTTCAGCAGCCAGTGCTTCCTTTGGCATGTATTTGCACTGTTGATGTTATGTAAAGGTGTCCGGGTCAGAAGAAACCTCTCTCCGGGTTCTGAGTGATCCGTAGTGCAACCTTCAGTTGAGTTCTACTCATCTCACTGTTTTCAGCATTCTTCAGAGCATCATGACTTTCCATTAAATCAGACAGTGTTTCAAGCAAACTTGCTGTAACTAACCGTCTTATCTTTACAGCAGTGTGTACAGCCAATCATTAAACCCCGTCCCGGCTGAATTTATGCACGGGTTTAAACGAGCATGTTAAGTGTTGGAGTCTCCACTGGCATCCATCATCATTAGGTTGCCATGGCATTTACTATGAAGGATGAAAAGGGAGCAGTGCATTCGTTTATCAGAACTCTGTTAAAAGAGCATTACAACCTTAGAGTGAAAAGAGAGTGCGTGGAAAACAAATGGACCAGTAACCACTAGATGATTCAACACATTTCTGTGGGAGTCACTGGAGTCGTGCTAGAGGAGGGTTTTCATCAACACAACCCTCATGTCACAAAACCTATGTTCATTTTAAGTCTTGCTGTGTACAATGCAAGTATGTCAGGTAAAACAAAGCAGAATATGTAATTATTTTGCCTGAAATTATTTCACAACAAAATAATAGTGTTTTAGAATGGAGGGATAGAATTTTCCTGGGATAAATTGTTTTAGAATTTTCCTGGGATAAATTGTGTTGAAATACCAATATATTGATAAATATATTATGTAAAAAATATGTTTATAGAATAAATATGTAATATGTCTTTGAGTGAATTTGTGTGAGAAATAGATGAGGAACTGGATGGATGTGTGTACGTATGAAACAGCAATGCCAGAGGGAGAGGTAATGGTGTATCCTCTTCCTGTCAGGATGATGTATGATATATTTTATATATTATAGCTCTCTTACGATGCTAAAAATATAAAGGCAGCCTTTGTCTTTCATTTTATATCTGTATTGTATGAAAAACTATCTAATGTACTGGAGTGTAGATAGATAAAGCATATGTGTGTGTGTGTGTGTGTGTGTGTGTGTTTGTGTGTGTGTGTGTGTGTGTTTGTGTGTGTGTGTGTGTGTGTGTGTTTGTGTGGGTTTTTTTTTTTTTTTTTTTTTTTTTTTGTTGTGTGTGTGTGTGTGTGTGTGTGTGTGTGTGTGTGTGTGTGTGTGTGTTGTGTGTGTGTGTGTGTGTGTTTGTGTGTGTGTGTGTGTGTGTGTGTTGTGTGTGTGTGTGTGTGTGTGTGTGTGTGTGTGTGTTTGTGTGTGTGTGTGTGTGTGTATTTTGACATTAAATCATGTGTCCAGATAAAGGATGTGTATGACAAAGTATGACAAATCTTCTTCCTACGCTCAGCCTGAAAAATGATGGAATAGTCAAATTACACCTGAGGCTCAGAGAGATAGAGAGAGAGAGGGAGGGGAAGAGAGAAAAAGAGAGAGAGGGAGAGAGAGTGATGTGGAGATTTGTTGGGAAGGAACAAACTTCATATGGATACAGGTTTTGTGATTTGTATTTAGGTGATGGAGATAAGCAGATTGGATGTTCAGTGGATTCAGTGCTTCACTGTGATGTTGGGCAAAAGAGCCCACCCCTTCCATGATATTCTGCTCCCCTGTCTCTCCTTTTGTTTTTGTATAACCTGTTGTATAAAATTGCAAAAAAAAAATAAAAAATAAGGCAAAAATTGCTTAGCACATCTCTCCTCAATAAACTGCATGGTCTGAGGTACATCTGTAACACGCGGGCAGGTTGATCAGATCTCTAACCTTAAGTATGAGCAACAGTGATGCTTGTCATAGTGAACTAATGTTTGTAAGTGCTTTGAATGAAAGTATTTGCTAAATGAATAAATGTGAAAGATTTTGTCTTTTATGCTTGTACGTCAGTCTGGGTGTAGTTGTGTAGTGTTTTGTGTAAGTGTTCCAGCAATACAAACAACCTTCCCTTTTCTTGAGTAGCATTTGTTGTTTCTCTCTCTTTCACACACACACACACACACACTTGTTCAATAGCATTAAAGCTCATTAACTCGTTGATGCGTTTGTCCTGGGGGAGATGCTGCTTTTAATTATAAAAACAATGAAATGCGTGTGTGTGTTCACTGCATAACAGCCTTTGGTTTTTATCACAAATTTATCTGTTAAACATTTTTAAACTATTGAAACACTTGTAGTGTCCATGTAAATATTGTTAAAAATGGTTTTATAGTTTTAGCTGCCTTAACCAAATCTGGCGGCTTAAAAAGAATAATTTACTGTCATAATCTCACTGTACTAATGTTGGGAATGAAAATCATTTGTATTTGACATGGTCTACATATTGTATACATAAATATATAATGTGATGATACTTTGAACCCATCTATTACCAACTTCACTGAGTATTTGTATGTTATATATCATGTGAATCAGCCTCCATACATCAGAAGTCAAACGGGATTTTGTCAATGAACCAATTGTCAATGGCATAAATCAGTATGGATTTATCTATACATCATGGCTGTAAAGGGTTGTAAGAATGATTAACCTGGTAAACCTCAAAAATTTAAAACAGCTCATTTAATATTTGACCTTCTGAGATTAAAATATTTCTAAAGGATACAGATAATAGATTGATATAGAAATAATAGCAGTGTTTTCTTCCTGTCATCAGTGCTTTTCTTCTCACAGTTCAAGAAGAAAATGTGACAGTAATTACAGAGCTGTTGTGTATGTGTGAGCTGCAGGTCGTGTTCACAATGATGTGTGACTTTAAATTCTATGAATGGAATTTCTTTTCAGATAAAGTCATGGATGATTCTTGAGGTCTATAAAGCCTGAACTGTGGACGTGTGAAATTGTCCAGGCACAGCTACTGAAATTAAAAATGTGATCATCAAATGAGTGTCCGTGTCCATCTACTGACAGATGTGGTAGTTGTAGTAGCTGTATAGTATTGAGTAGCAGAGAGACAATTCACAACCTTTAATCACCTCTTCAAGTAATAATCAATGAGATGGAAATCTGTGTTCAGTCTAACTGCTCTCAGGTCTCTAACCTCCTCTTTCATGAAGGACTGATCAATTGTGTAGTGTGGCTTGTTTCTCTCTGCTTATAGTTTCAGGCTGAGCTCTTAAACTCTTGAACTGTGTTAAGTCAGCAGTGTGTTCAGATGTCTGATGTCACGTAACGTTCAGATTGTGTGTCTCACTGAGTGAGGCTGGAGGAGATGCACAGCTGTTGTAAGAGCTATAGAAGGTGGGTGCTGTGAATATTTCAATCAGCGTACAGCTTATACAGTTGTGACATGTTAGAGTCATTTCCTGCTATAATTGTTAATTTTTTTAACTATTAAGAATTTAGTAATTTTGTCAACTATTAAGTGTACACTAGCATGAAGGTCGCTAAATAAGAGGCGTCATCGCTTCACTTTTAATGTAACTCTATGTGAGTGCTGACACCTGATTCAGAAGACAAGAGCTGCATATTTCAGAGGCGGAAGCCACGCACTGATGGGGGTGAAATAGTTTTGTTTCCATGACAACAAAATGAGCAGCTGCAGGAACGTCATAGCGATGGGTTCGGGGTTGTGGGGTTGGGGGGGCTTATATAGTGATTGCTGTAATCATGCTGGGAAAATAATAAGCTAATGAGAAGTGACTGAATAGCATTTCTCTCTTCCCCTGGGCTGTATATATTTAACCTTCTCTCACAGCCAGCATCTTCCTGCACTTTGGGGTTCTATCACATGCTGTCTTAAAGCTGCTCTGTGCTAAAATGTGTGTGTCCATGACTGCATGCCATGAACTCCCACTGCAGTGACTCAGAAGCTGCGTTCTAATATATATATATATTAGTCACTGAATACTAATGTACTACTGCATACTAAGCAGTACATACTGTGTGCTGCCTACCATTTAAAATATGTGAGTAGTATGTGTGCAGTGATATGGATTTAAACAGTACGATGTTGTATTTTTTAACCTCATCATATTGTACATTTAAGTCAAGCAGTGACACATTCTGAGTCCATTCTGTGATGAATTTTATCATCATGGAAATTAAAATGGTTATTTTGCATTTTCAGTCCTGTATTTTTGGCAGTTTGATGAATTAATGAGTCAAATATGTTAAAATGCATGTCTGATGGTACTTCCAGTTTATTCATCACATTGGAAATGGAAAGTCAAGTGCAGTGCATTGTGGGATATGGTATTTTGTGTTCTGGTATATACTTAAATATTCTATGTACAGAGATTATGGGATTCAGAGTATACAGGCAAGTCAAGATTACTCAAAAAGATTACACAGGCCTTATGAACTTTAAAAGCAATTAAGACCATTTTTGACAGATTAATTCATTGATCCATTTGACGTCTAGAGTTGAATCAATACAAATCAACAGTGTAGCTGTGTTGATTAGGAAGTGAAGCAAACGTTGAATTCAGACGTGCTTTGATGCCTTCCTACATTGAAATGTGTCCCCCGAGGTAGCATTTTACCTTCCAGATGCAGGGTTGTGGAAAAAAACTAACTCAAATTTGTAATTACATTGTTAGTTTTAATTAGTTTTAACATCATTTAATACTCCTCTCTGCACGTTTTCAAAATCAGAGATTAGCTCAAGGTTAATAAGTGAGCGTCTCACGCTCTGTGCACAAACACCCTCCGTCCTTTCTGTGTTTCTTGTCCCACAAGATCTACAGCCGGACTCTTATCACATGCTTCCACTCTCTCATACATGTGCCGTCTGACCCCCGGTGACATCACAGGGACCTTCAACCTTCTGGCTGGACAGATCAGCACACACATGTGCATTTACACTGTAACATTGCAACAAAGAACTTCCACATGTGACTCGGGGGAAGGAAATGTCCTGTGCTAACCGATATCCATTTATATGATAATAGACAGCCTGCGGAAAGGCAATTAAAGCGACAGCAGCCTGGTTGTTTTGTCTCCCAGAGAATAATGGAATATAGAGAATGTTTCTGTTTAACAGCTCTGTGGTCAGAGATAAACACACACTCATTAGGATTTCACTGCTCTAATTAGATTGTCTAGCTGCTCTTTGAAGAGCACGTCACATGCAGTTTTTACTGCATGATGCATGCGGTCATCTCCAGGCCTGTTCAGTGTGAGTTATGTAAGGGTTATTTGGGGACTCCGCTGTGATTGACAGCTCTCATTCAGTACACAAGCTTCATGCATTAATGGAAAGTGTTTCTCATTCACCACAGGGTGGCGTGTTGCTCACACACAACATCTATAAGTGACGTGAAGGTCAACCCAACCACATGCAACCATGTCGTTTAACAACCCAGCATGTGATAAAACACAAATAAATGCTGTAATTTACAGTGTATTATTTTATCCGTACATACATGCAGATGATGAGGAACTGGTAAATATTAAATGAATATATGATTTCTGTATGTTCACTGAAGCAGAAATCAATATGTTTATGGCAAAAGAATCTCAAGGAAACTGACCTCTCTGTTTTAATGCAGATATGAATGCGTGATGTGTCAGAATGACTTTAGAGGCATAAATGTTTGGCAGACGCTCAAGAAAATCATCACCACACATTTACATAACAGATGGTGCCTGATGGCAATTTTCACATACAATTAACTCCATTCATGAAGTTACCAAGTCTCCACATTACCAGCCTGTGTGTGAATGTGTTTTATTGAGCCGCGCACAAACAGAAAACAAGAGGTCATTAAACATAGATTATGTAAGATGGTTTTTGATATTTACACTTTTTGATACTGTTGTTCTTTTGGACTCTCTAATGGTGATGATGTGATATTTAATTGTCTTTTATGATACTGAGGCCTTGTTTATCTGTTTTTTTTATAATATTATTCTTAACATGTCTAATAAAGGGTAACAGTATATATGAGAATGCAATCCCAGAATGCATTGCAATGAGCTTATTAAAAAAAATCCATTCAAGATGGCAGGCAGAACAAGAAAAATGTTGTTGACTGCACCAGAAAGTATAGGAAAAAGAGTACAGTCTAATTTAAACCTGGCTGTTTTATTTTTGGTCAGTGTTTGTGTGTGAAGATATTTGTATGTATATTAAAGTGTCACAGACACTATTAAAAGCCAACCGTACTCTTTACGAGGAGGGCTGCTTTTATGCCACATACAGCTGCTAGCTAGAGTACAGTTGAAAGTCTCTTCACATCCTGATAGGAATCAGTACATGGTCTAAATTACTTTATATATGTATAAATGTCTTGTGAGGAAGGTGCAGGACTATAAAATGTTCGTCCAATCATTGCATTCATTCTGAATAGGGTAGGGTGTCCTGCTTGTCTGTCAATTCTGCTAATATTCATCTTGCCTTATATTCATGTTTTAATCATAAAAGATTTCCTGATTCCTGGTTCTCCTTTAGTTAGCATGATTCCTCAGAAGGCAGCTGCCTATGTAGTCTGCATACAACAATCAGCTCACTAGGTTTTGGAACAGAGCCTGTGTGTGTGTGCGGCTGTGAGCGAGTACAACCAACTGTGAAATGATTCTGTTAGTGTCATTTCTTTCACACACACACACACACATACACACCCAGCATCCATGCAGCTGCCGCATGCTGTGTCTGAGAAGGCTTGATGGCTCCCTACAGGCGTCCACAACGTAAGATAGCAGTTTGTATATTCTGGCATTTTTGGAGGGCGATAGAAACTCTGCCACAGGCTATGACAAGGATTTGGAAGCGATTTCACTCTCCTCAGTCTGGAGTGAATTGACTTTTTGAAATGAGGCATTATAGATAATGAGTTGTAAACAGATTTAAGGAAGGTGATTATTAGTGACGTTTACTAAGGCAGCCATCACTAGTACTGTTGATTATATCAAGAGATTTGAACAAGCCCTGTGACCGTAAGCATTAAACTTGATCATGTAACTCATTCTGCACTGTTTGTATTATGGCCGTGAATTATAGAGAGTGTGTAATTACTTTTCAAATAATCTATTTTCCTTAGAATTTTCCAAAAAACAATTACTATGTGAAGACGGGACAGAAGCCGCTTCTGGGGAGCAGAATATAATTTTTTGTTTTTTAGATGAATATTTTTATTGTCAGTTTTTAATTTCAGAATATTCATGAGTAATATTTAAGTTTCAAAGGAACAATTTCTGGTAAAGTTTTCTTTTATAGAAGGTCAGAGATTATTATTTTAAGTTGATCTATTTTTAAAACACCGTAAGACTATATCATTTTATAATCCTCTGGTTTAGTTTGGGAGCCGTCACAGATGGCTGGCCAGCAGAATAAAGGTTAATTACTCTATATGGAGAGCATTTATAGATTATAATTGTGTGTCGGGGGCATTATTATAGCAGATGACACTCCCATAACTTACACATAATTTACATGAAAGCCCACACACACAGCTGCGCTACTGAACAACTGTGACTGAGCAGAGTTTTTGAGTTCCAGTGGAAACAGAGAGGTGGGTTGTTTACCCTCCTGTCCTCTCTCTCTCTCTCTCTCTCTCTCTCTCTCTCTCTCGCTCTCTTTCACTCACCAGCAGCGTCACCCTGTCATTAACACCCGAGCTAACATCATTTATCTCTGCTTTTCTGCTCTTTTTCTGTTCTGTTTGGATTGTGGGTGCTTGTAAATATTTTGAGATTCCTGTATCGCTATTTAACTATTTTAATGATGTTTCATTTCACCCTCCAAATGTATAGAGTTCAGATGATGGGAAATGACATTTTCCTCAACACCAGAAGAATTGTGCCTCCTGCTGTTCTGCAGACTGTGTGTTGTTGAAGGATGGAGCAGTTATGAACTAAATTTAACCTGACAAACCCTTAGCTGGTGTATTAGCATAATCAGCCCAGAGAAGGAGTGGGAAACGGTTATAAAAATCTAAATTGTTACTCATTTTGAGAACTTCTGGTTCTGTCAGCTGTGTAGATTTTGTCAAACTAATCATTGTCTAACCTGCCACTCACCTGCTTACAAAGTATGAAGAGAGATTCAGTCAGACACAGAAATGTGTCTGAAGCTGTGTGTTTGTGTGTGGTGTGTGTGTGGATGTATGTGGTGTGTGTGCAGCCTAACAGGTCTTGACAGTTACATCACATTATTTCTGCAGTCAGATTCACTCATCAGCCCTGCGTCTGGACCAGATCACCTCTGATGCTCTTCCCCTACTGTCATTCCAGCTATATTTTCATTAGATATATTTTTCCACCAATCTCCAACCTAATGTGTCAAGCACAAAACAGAACACACGGATAATCCGCGGAGTGTGTGAAGACTGGAAACATTGTTTGTGTTGTTCATGTCAGTTAATATTTCTTTTTAATGAAAACATCAGACAGGTGAAGCTCATGCACAGAGCGCATCTTCCATGATTGACTCATTTATTAGCATTAGTCACTCGTTTGTCAGCGGTCTGTGATGAATTAAAAACCCAAACCACGTCCTGTCCATAATGTGCCCGTTATTATCAATATGACAAGCATCCTTGTGTGCCTGGTACTCATCACTCTTCTCCTGTAAACCTCCTCCGTCCCTCACTGTAGTAAATGATGCCTCAAGACCAATAAAACACAGTAATAAAGTCACTGTTATCAAGATTTAAATCACATACAACACCAGAGAAAACAAAATCAATGCAAACTCGTTATTTTGGGGTAATTGGTATCTGAACAGCAAAGCTTTAGAATTGAGAGACTGATTGTGAAAGGCTGAACTGGAGCAGGTGGATTGTTTCATTGTCTTTGTAAAACATTGCTATTTATACTAACAAAATCCCTGTTATCATTTCAGACCTTTACCTGTTTGATGATCTGAATACTTTTCACTTCAGACATGAACATATTTGCTGAAGATATCTCACAGATAGTAAAATAACTGTCATCATATGGGGTGGGAGGGTGTAGAATTCACCAGCTGAAGCATTCATATCGTTCACTATAATGAACGTTGTTGTGGACACACCTCCCACAGTGTAACTAGTAACAATGGAATTGAATTCTAATTTGTCAAAGTGTCAAGCTGTACATTTAATCATTGTGTTGTGTTGTTGGGTTTTCGTGTACTATTGTCAGAAGGTGGCAGTGTGTTTCTGATGGAGAAGGACTTCCAAGTTACATTGTGTTTTTCAACCTCATTTTTACAGCCAAAAAATAGTAATAAGTTTATTGACACTTCTCTATTTCAGAAGTTAATGAACTGTAGAGAACAAAATAAAAACGTAGATTAAAATTGGATTATTGATCTCACTGTTTCGTCATTATCACCAAGTATATATTCAGTCTCCTTCAAAAATGGCTTTTATCCAAAATGTATTCAACGTATTTCTGCAGTAATATGTGTTGATTATATTTCAATGTTAGAGGGACAAAATGGCTAAAATAGATAATAAATTGGTGGATGATTTAGCAGGCGGTAGTCCAGAGCCGCAGCAGCCGTGTGATGGATAAGCAGCGGCGTGATTGGCTGGAGGGCAGAAAACAAGCAGCTCTCCCAGGAGACAGGAGATGAATAGAGAATCTGATTCCCTGAGAGGCAGCTGAGATCTCGTCAACCATAACCTCAGAGTCTCCCGGGAGAGACGGGGTTAATGGATGATGAAGAGTCATCTCATGCTGAATTAGAGAGAGTGTGTGTGTGAGAGAAAACTGAGGAAATCAAATATGTATTTTAGTTGTTATTTCATAGTTCCTCAGTTACTGCTTATTGCTCCATTTGTGGTTCTGTCTTAGGTTTATTGTCTGTAACATTGTATTTCAAGAATCGTTAGAATGAGACAATATTTAATACTTGCGCTTTTTCTTATACTATAAAAAATGAATGTGTTCACCCATGCACCAAGAGTGTTTTGGGTGGCCCAGGATGAGTTATGCATGGATGCTTTTATTTAGGTTTAGGAGTTTAGAAAAATCCCCCCCAAAAGGTTAAATCTGCGATTGTACTTGAAACATCTACAAATGTATCTGTAAGTAGTTTGGTATTATTGTAAGTTTAGTTTCACTTTTAAATGCTTTGTTTATACGCTAAATAAAACTAGTCAGGACACAGTCTTGCATAGCCATATTTAGATTACAGGTTTACTCACTGAGTAGTTCTTTACATGATTTTCATTTATTACGAGTAAGCTGGATCAGATTTTGGTCATATAGCAGACGGGTTAGATAGTAAATACTATTTACTATCCTTCAATACTGTTTCATTGTATTGATGTTTCATTGTATTAAAGTTGTAACACTGTTTCAACATCTCAGATTTTAAAGAATACACACAGAGTTTGCAGATCTAATCTAGACAAAAGGTGGATACTTTAAAGAATCTTAACTGTAACATTGTGATGTTTTCTTTGTTGGTCACTACACAATACAATTCGATCTAGATTTCTAGATTTTTCTGAAGAAAATGTGAGTGGTGTTCAGGCCAGAATATTTCATGGATCTAATGCCGAGTACTTATCATCAGACGCTGGCAGATCTGCGCACAGGTTATGTGCTGCCAACACACACCAAGACCGTCTCTTTCCTCACAACAGCCCGCACCTGTCTGTGAGACAGGAGCCGCTCTGTAGCCATAAGCATCTCTCTGACAGCACATGCAGGTGTTGCTCCACGAGTCCTTTATCAGCCTCTGAATGCAGCAGCTTTCTGTGGAGGAAAATCTTCAAGCCGACGTTCCAAACCGGCTGACGAAATGTTCTTCAAGATACTTTAAAAGTTAAAAAGTGACACACACTTCCTGCTGCGCCCGGTTCAGAGTAATGAGCTGTAGCTGTTAACATAAAAGCCGGGTTCACATTATTCATTTATATTCATGTACATATTAAATTCACTGTCACGATGGCTTCAGCGTAGGATAGTTTGAATGATTATGTGCAAAAACAGAGCTACAAAGATTTAGTGGATTCAGTGTGGCTTCTGCTGTCTGTGGTGTTGTGGCTGCAGCTCGGGCTGATAATCAGAATACTGCTGGTTGCAGTTGAGCCCTTTTGTCCCTGTAGTATATAAACTTTCCATGTTTACTAAGTGCTTTACTGGAAAGTAAATACACACATAAACGTAGATTCATAAAAGAACATTTAACAGCGTATAAGACATTTAAAGTATGCCTAAATGAAGAGGAAAGACTCAAATTCACGTTTTGAAAAAGAACATGTTTTAAACATGTTTTGAAATACATTGGTAACCAAACAACAGTGGAACCCATTGACTTTTGCCTTGTGTATGGACCCAAAACCTTTCTCAGAATATTTACTTTGTGTACCACACACTTTGTGTCATACAGGTCTGGATGGAACGACCCAAGGGTGAGTAAAAAAAATACTTAACTATCCCTTCTCTTAATATAGGAGTTACAGCTTGTCAAGCGGCTACCATGATATAATTCACCTTATTGTGCGGCACTCTGGAATGCTTCAGAGGTATTCAACATTCAGAGGTATGTTATTTCCCAGTAACAACTGCTGAAACTGATAACTCACCTCTCATCCAGGTACTGTGCGTCATCTTGTTACAAATACATTTGTTACAATTAAGGTACTAATACAAAATTTTACAAATTTTCATGTCCAATTATTTACTTGTGCCAAACTAGTGTAAACTAGTGTAAAAAGCAGGATAATGTACATCCAAATGGTTATCTCTTCTTTATAAAACTTTTTATACTTTCTTTTAAAAATGAAGACATCTTTTCAATATAGCCTTTTTATTTATGTTTTTAGCAGAGCATGACTTGTATTAATCATGAAACTTTGTACTTTATACTGAAATATATATTTTTGACACTGCAATTAAAAAAAATGGTGAACAGTTACATCAAGTAATGATAATAGACTGGACACTGTAAATGTCTTCAAGTGATGTTGACAGAGATGCTGGAATGTTGCCATTCCTCTTTCCTCTCGTTTCTGTTTCAGTCTCTTTCTCAAAGGAAAGGTTCAGTGTAAAATAGGTCACACTTGAACCCTGGAGTGCTTCACAGAAGCTCTGATGCTATTAACAGACATGCCCCCAGCTCTTCTGACCATGATAACATGCTTTTTTTATTGTAATGCCTGCTGAATTCCAGCATTTGCAATAAAGAACTTCTTTATGAGGAGGAGACATTGGGTTGTATAAACCAGTCTATGAAATCTAGCCCTTTAATAACATGAGGCTTCCATCCAACCCGCAGTAAAGGTTACACATACAATGCTGTTATATACAACACTCGCACTGTGCATTTGGCAGTTGCTTTTATCCAAAGCAACTTACAGTGCATCCATGGCCTTCATTTAATCATGTGTTCCCTCTGGATTGAACCCACATCCTCTGCACTGTGAACACAACACTCTACCAGCTAGACGAACCACTCTTGCAGCACGTTGTGGTTTGTATTAATGAAGTGAGTTCAAAATATCTCTCTCAAGTGTTCACTGTCAAGTGAACTGTACCTGCTGGTCAAATAGTGCAACTGTCTTACACTTTTAAAACACATTCATCTTGCTATCTGAGCTACCTTGCTTTCACAGTGTGGACACTGTTGAGAGTTCTTCTGAAACTCTAGAGGAGACAAATTAGAGATTACTTATCTCTAGTAACAATTGAGATTGTTCTAGCTGTGTAATAATGTAAGTGAGATGTTTAACCAATGAAATGAAGTTGAAATATAGAGGTCATTTATAGAGGCTTTTCTTTATATAGTCACAGAATACACAGGGCAATACCGTAACACACCCATACAGTGACTGACAGTGAATAATGTCATGACTGTATTTGTCATCTTATGAAGCCTGAAGCAGAACAAACAAACCATACACACAGCAGGTTCATAACCCACAGCTAAACTGCTCAGCGACTTTCTACCAGAACTCTTTGTGCTTTTAAACACAAAACCAGATGGCTGCAGGAGAAGCAGGAGAGAAATATCATGTTACTGGGGGAAACTTTTCAATTAAAGAGACCCAAGTTGGAGGGCCTTCATATAGGCCTGCAAGAACAATGACTGCTTTTTGTCTAAGACTTCAAAGCACAGTGCAGTGCAGGAACAGAGTTTTGCTTTGTTGTGGATCAGAGGGGAAAACCACAGATGCTTCGCTCCTTATGGACACCCTTGTAAGCACTTCAAGAGGAATTCAATAGCCTGAGCCTCCCACACACTGATTCCTCACTGTTACTGTCATAATGAACTGTCACATTTACACACTGTTCTTTTTTAAGCGTTGTAAAACCATTACATAAAAAAAAACCTTTGGAAAAAGTTTAACATTTTACAAAATGTTAATAAACTACAATTCAAAAGCAAACTATGTAAAATTTTGTAAAAATAATATCTATTATTAGATAATAATATTAATGATATATTAAATGTATTTTCAATTGGATGGAAGTTTCTCTAATCTCTAAACTATACAATCAGAGACATAAGTCGAGAGCTGTTTAGCTTCATCTTTTCAACCACATGTATTTTATTGCCATTTTGATCTCATTATTAACGGACATTCACTTAATACAAAATAATTCATTCATTAATAGTGTATTAATCTCTTGTCATTACCCTTACAATAATCAATTCAATTCATAAATTTTATAACCCAGAGCAGCGGACACTCCGAGCTCTTCTGTTGGTCTTTTCTATCATGACCCAGAGCAGCGGACACTCTGAGCTCTTCTGTTGGTCTTTTCTATCATGACCCAGAGCAGCGGACACTCTGAGCTCTTCTGTTGGTCTTTTCTATCATGACCCAGAGCAGCGGACACTCTGAGCTCTTCTGTTGGTCTTTTCTATCATGACCCAGAGCAGCGGACACTCCGAGCTCTTCTGTTGGTCTTTTCTATCATGACCCAGAGCAGCGGACACTCCGAGCTCTTCTGTTGGTCTTTTCTATCATGACCCAGAGCAGCGGACACTCCGAGCTCTTCTGTTGGTCTTTTCTATCATGACCCAGAGCAGCGGACACTCCGAGCTCTTCTGTTGGTCTTTTCTATCATGACCCAGAGCAGCGGACACTCCGAGCTCTTCTGTTGGTCTTTTCTATCATGACCCAGAGCAGCGGACACTCCGAGCTCTTCTGTTGGTCTTTTCTATCATGACCCAGAGCAGCGGACACTCCGAGCTCTTCTGTTGGTCTTTTCTATCATGACCCAGAGCAGCGGACACTCCGAGCTCTTCTGTTGGTCTTTTCTATCATGACCCAGAGCAGCGGACACTCCGAGCTCTTCTGTTGGTCTTTTCTATCATGACCCAGAGCAGCGGACACTCCGAGCTCTTCTGTTGGTCTTTTCTATCATGACCCAGGCAACAGAAAGCAGAACCCAGCAGAAAAACAGAGAGACAAAATCGTTCTATAAAATCTCACACTAGAAACACTAATTGAGTTAAAAAAACAAAAGAGGTAAGAGCAAAAGAGAATGTTTCAGTGTTTCTCTATAAGAGAGCATTGAGATGGAGGCATTTAAATGAATCAATTACCCAAATAATAATTCTGCCATCATTTACAAACGTTTCATGAAAGTTTCATAAAAGCAGTACATCAACTGCATTTTGTGTGACAAACAAGCTGAAATTTAAATGTGGTTTTGGTAACACTTTACAATAAAGTTTAGTTTGTTAGCATTAGTTATAAACCTTTGTTAACATAAATTAACAATGAGCAATACTTATACATCATTTATCAATCTTAGTTAAATGTTCATTTCAACTGTCAGCTGTTACACAGTGTATAAGTCATATGGAGGCATTATTATTCTTTTCATTACAATATTTTTATGATTTCATTATGATACTTGATAACCTGAGGCCTCATTTACATTTATTACATGGGAAATAATTTATACATGTTCAAAACAACATAAGAGAGACAAAATGATGACAGAATGTTCATAATTTAGATGAATTATGAACAGTAATTTTCTTTCTAACAGCAGTGTGTTGTGTGGTGGTCAGTGTGGCTCTTTAGGTTATGTGTGGGGGTGTGGTTTATGAAGCGTACATGCATAAAGCAGGAAGCTGATAGCATTCACTCGCTTCACTGAGCACTAATAGTTTACCTTTTATCATCCATTTTTCAGCAGCGGACGGGATAATGTCCCTAAAGCTCCGTCCTTCAAAAATGTAACCACGCATGGACATAAACTACCTAAACAGGCTCTGCCTGTTACGACAGGTACTGAATCCATTTTACTCCTGATCCTGCAGTATTATAGTTCACACAACATTTTTAATCTGTTTGTCTCAGTTCCTGAAGCATTTTGAAATGTTTGAGGGCTCCTGTACATATACAGCAGGGCCTGAAGGCTGAGACTGCATTGGAGATAAACAGATTTAACTTTAGAAAGTTTAAAATGTAAACTTAAACTCCTAAACGTATAATAAAGAGATCAAGACATTTTTGAGACAGTGTTCCTGTAGCTCAACTGGTAAAGAATTACGTTAGCAGCACAACAGTAGTTGGTTCAATTTCCAGGGAACACATGTATACCATGACTTTACTATAAACTGCTTTGGATAAAAGCATCCACCAAATGCATTCAGTGTAAATTTCTATTGTAGTATCTGAAAACACTTACAAATTAAACATTAAGAAGAATGAATTGATGTTTTGTAGTAGAATAGATCTTGTTTTGTAGAATAAATATTTTTTGTAGTAGAATAGATCTTGTTTTGTAGTAGAATAGATCTTGTTTTGTAGTAGAATATATTTTGTTTTGTAGTAGAATAGATTTTGTTTTGCAGTAGAATAGATCTTGTTTTGTAGTAGTATAGATCTTGTTTTGTAGTAGAATAGATTTTGTTTTGTAGTATAGATTTTGTTTTGCAGTAGTATAGATCTTGTTTTGTAGTAGAATAGATCTTGTTTTGAAGTAGAATAGATCTTGTTTTGTAGTAGAATAGATCTTGTTTTGCAGTAGAATAGATCTTGTTTTGTAGTAGAATAGATCTTGTTTTGCAGTAGAATAGATCTTGTTTTGCAGTAGTATAGATCTTGTTTTGCAGTAGAATAGATCTTGTTTTGTAGTAGTATAGATTTTGTTTTGCAGTAGAATAGATCTTGTTTTGCAGTAGAATAGATCTTGTTTTGCAGTAGAATAGATCTTGTTTTGTAGTAGTATAGATCTTGTTTTGTAGTAGAATAGATCTTGTTTTGTAGTAGAATAGATCTTGTTTTGCAGTAGTATAGATCTTGTTTTGTAGTAGAATAGATCTTGTTTTGAAGTAGAATAGATCTTGTTTTGTAGTAGAATAGATCTTGTTTTGCAGTAGAATAGATCTTGTTTTGCAGTAGAATAGATTTTGTTTTGCAGTAGAATAGATCTTGTTTTGCAGTAGTATAGATCTTGTTTTGTAGTAGAATAGATCTTGTTTTGTAGTATAGATTTTGTTTTGCAGTAGAATAGATCTTGTTTTGCAGTAGTATAGATTTTGTTTTGCAGTAGAATAGATCTTGTTTTGAAGTAGAATAGATCTTGTTTTGTAGTAGAATAGATCTTGTTTTGCAGTAGAATAGATCTTGTTTTGCAGTAGAATAGATTTTGTTTTGCAGTAGAATAGATCTTGTTTTGCAGTAGTATAGATCTTGTTTTGTAGTAGAATAGATCTTGTTTTGTAGTATAGATTTTGTTTTGCAGTAGAATAGATCTTGTTTTGCAGTAGTATAGATTTTGTTTTGCAGTAGAATAGATCTTGTTTTGCAGTAGAATAGATTTTGTTTTGCAGTAGTATAGATCTTGTTTTGCAGTAGTATAGATCTTGTTTTGCAGTAGTATAGATCTTGTTTTGCAGTAGTATAAATCTTGTTTTGTAGTAGAATAGATCTTGTTTTGCAGTAGAATAGATCTTGTTTTGCAGTAGAATAGATCTTGTTTTGTAGTAGTATAGATCTTGTTTTGCAGTAGAATAGATCTTGTTTTGCAGTAGAATAGATCTTGTTTTGCAGTAGAATAGATCTTGTTTTGTAGTAGAATAGATCTTGTTTTGTAGTAGAATAGATCTTGTTTTGTAGTAGTATAGATCTTGTTTTGTAGTAGAATAGATCTTGTTTTGCAGTAGAATAGATCTTGTTTTGCAGTAGAATAGATCTTGTTTTTTAGTAGAATAGATCTTGTTTTGCAGTAGTATAGATCTTGTTTTGTAGTAGAATAGATCTTATTTTGTAGTAGAATAGATCTTGTTTTGTAGTATAGATCTTGTTTTGCAGTAGTATAGATCTTGTTTTGTAGTAGAATAGATCTTGTTTTGTAGTAGAATAGATTTTGTTTTGTAGTATAAATCTTGTTTTGCAGTAGAATAGATCTTGTTTTGTAGTAGTATAGATCTTGTTTTGTAGTAGAATAGATCTTGTTTTGTAGTAGAATAGATCTTGTTTTGCAGTAGAATAGATCTTGTTTTGCAGTAGTATAGATCTTGTTTTGCAGTAGAATAGATCTTGTTTTGCAGTAGAATAGATCTTGTTTTGCAGTAGTATAGATCTTGTTTTGCAGTAGAATAGATCTTGTTTTGCAGTAGAATAGATCTTGTTTTGCAGTAGTATAGATCTTGTTTTGCAGTAGAATAGATCTTGTTTTGCAGTAGAATAGATCTTGTTTTGCAGTAGAATAGATCTTGTTTTGCAGTAGAATAGATCTTGTTTTGCAGTAGAATAGATCTTGTTTTGCAGTAGAATAGATCTTGTTTTGCAGTAGTATAGATCTTGTTTTGCAGTAGAATAGATCTTGTTTTGCAGTAGAATAGATCTTGTTTTGCAGTAGTATAGATCTTGTTTTGTAGTAGAATAGATCTTGTTTTGTAGTAGAATAGATCTTGTTTTGTAGTAGTATAGATCTTGTTTTGCAGTAGAACAGATCTTGTTTTGCAGTAGAATAGATCTTGTTTTGCAGTAGAATAGATCTTGTTTTGTAGTAGAATAGATCTTGTTTTGTAGTAGTATAGATCTTGTTTTGTAGTAGAATAGATCTTGTTTTGCAGTAGAATAGATCTTGTTTTGCAGTAGAATAGATCTTGTTTTGTAGTAGAATAGATCTTGTTTTGTAGTAGTATAGATCTTGTTTTGTAGTAGAATAGATCTTGTTTTGCAGTAGTATAGATCTTGTTTTGCAGTAGAATAGATCTTGTTTTGTAGTAGAATAGATCTTGTTTTGCAGTAGTATAGATCTTGTTTTGTAGTAGTATAGATCTTGTTTTGCAGTAGAATAGATCTTGTTTTTCAGTAGAATAGATCTTGTTTTGCAGTAGTATAGATCTTGTTTTGTAGTAGAATAGATCTTATTTTGTAGTAGAATAGATCTTGTTTTGTAGTATGGATTTTGTTTTGCAGTAGAATAGATCTTGTTTTGCAGTAGTATAGATTTTGTTTTGCAGTAGTATAGATCTTGTTTTGCAGTAGAATAGATCTTGTTTTGCAGTAGTATAGATCTTGTTTTGTAGTATAGATTTTGTTTTGCAGTAGAATAGATCTTGTTTTGCAGTAGTATAGATTTTGTTTTGCAGTAGTATAGATCTTGTTTTGCAGTAGAATAGATCTTGTTTTGCAGTAGTATAGATCTTGTTTTGCAGTAGTATAGATCTTGTTTTGTAGTATAGATTTTGTTTTGCAGTAGAATAGATCTTGTTTTGCAGTAGTATAGATTTTGTTTTGCAGTAGTATAGATCTTGTTTTGCAGTAGAATAGATCTTGTTTTGCAGTAGTATAGATCTTGTTTTGTAGTATAGATTTTGTTTTGCAGTAGAATAGATTTTGTTTTGCAGTAGTATAGATCTTGTTTTGCAGTAGAATAGATCTTGTTTTGCAGTAGTATAGATCTTGTTTTGCAGTAGAATAGATCTTGTTTTGCAGTAGAATAGATCCTGTTTTGTAGTAGAATAGATCTTGTTTTGCAGTAGAATAGATCTTGTTTTGCAGTAGTATAGATCTTGTTTCATAGTATAGATTTTGTTTTGTAGCAGAACAGATCTTATTTTGTAGTAGAATAGATCTTGTTTTGCAGTAGAATAGATTTTGTTTTGTAGTAGAACAGATCTTATTTTGTAGTAGAATAGATCTTGCAAATGATTGAGTGCAATATTTATATTAACACTGACACACATATAAAAAAATACAACCCCTCATGTATCACACACTCATGATTTATAGCTCTTTTGCTCTTTTTTCCACTTCATTAAGTATTTCTTTCAAAAATATTTGTAAAAATTCATGAATCCTTTTTTATGAACTCTTTTTTTGACTCCATATTGTACTAAAATTATTCTCTCATTTTTAGAAAAACAAGCAACATCTGAAGTCCAGTTAGACAGCACACATTAACTACAAATCCACCCTCACAACCTGTCTAAAAATGACCCAGATTTTCATGAGGAACAGTGTGAGAAAGAGAAAGATGAAGGTGAAGACAATGAGACCATTGAAGGTCACGTGCCTCTAGAATTATTTGCAGAGGCGAGATGCACAAGTATCTGATGTAGAAGACACAACAGAAGGTGAATCTTTGGAGAGTTATTATTGAGAGTTAAAGCTGTTAACTCTCAGTGGCCGTTAATTCAGTTCCTACAGGCTGTGATGACAGAATCACCAGCTTCAAATAAGTTTGCATTCGAGAAAGTATTGTTACATCATTGTTTTTACTCATTTGGCTTTTCCCACATCAACACACCAACATGTTTTCAATTTATTCAGTCCTGATTTATCAACCCTTAGAACTCAGAAGCAAAGAGTTTCCTGCCACTCATTGAAGAGAAACTGATAATAGATCAGACTTTCTGTTTGTCTGTCTGTCCATCCACTTACACACCCAGCCATGGTTCCACTTTGCTTTGACCCTGAAATTGAAGCATTTAAATTTTAATGACAAAAAAGTTTTTCCCTTTTTATGTACCTCTTTATGTATATGTAGCTCTAAATTACTATTATAAAAAATAAAACTATTTTATAAAAAAATAAAAGCTTTGCACCACAGACATGCATGTAAATAGGGAAGAAATAGAATCAAATGAATTCATTAGAACCAATGTTCCAAATGGATGACTTTGATATTGTGTGACGCACAAGTAAATTACTTGAAATTCAAGTCTGTCTCACCCTCTTTATTTGCTTTCAATTTTGAATTGTTTATCTGCTGGATCACCATCATCAAAAACTGAGGAAGGAGAGAAGAGATCAGACCATGAGAATGATGAAGAATGTAACACATCTGATGAGGAGGAGGACAGTAGTAATGACGCTGAAGGTGATGATGATGATAATAATAATAATGAATCCTTAGATAGCTGTGACACTGAAGAGTCCACTGACAGCTCAGATGACATGTTCATCTTCAGCTTATGAAGAGGAAGACGTGACACAGTGTTTTTCTCATTCATAAGCACATGTGGTTGTTCTGTTTGTTTTGTCTTAACCATTTGTACAGTATCAGGACCTAATGTATGCAGAGTTCTTCACAAAAAAGGTGGCATTTTTTGTATTTCATCTTTTGCGGGGCAGCATAAAAAAGATCCATCTTGCTAGAGATTTTTTGTAAGTTTGCATGTCTTTCCTCTGATATATTCTCTAGCAGTCATTCTATATAACAAATATTAATAAACTCTAAGAGAATGCCCTGGGCCTTTTTAATTTAAAATATCTTAAAATAATAAAAACAAAGAAGCTAAAACGTTTTCATTCTGGACTATAACTAAATCACTTCAAATGTGTGACACTGACTATTAACTTCTATGTATAAAATGTCATTTTCCATGCAGCTATTGAAGCGAACAAGATAATGAAATGTGGATCTCATTTTTCTCGTGTTTGTCCCTCAGTGAAACATGAACAGAGCAGCTGAAGTGATTTTTCAGGGCGCTGCCCGAAATCCCTTCATTCAAGTTCAAGTGGCGCTGCTCGCTGTTGCCACCTCCTGGACGTGAGTGGTGTTACAGCTACAAAAATCTGATCAATTTTATATAAAAATCAACATCCGCAAATTAATTATATTAGTATACAGTACGAGAAAAACGTTTCATTTGTTTGACTTTTTATGTACCATAAAAACAACATAAATGAAAGGTGATCTCATCCACGTTTCTCTCTCTCACGGTCTTTTGTACGTATGTTTGTTTGTTTGTTTGTATTTTTGTTTGTTTGTTTGTTTGTTCGTTCGTTTGTTTGTTTGTATTTATTCATTCCTCGGTGAATTAAACTTCACGTCTAATGGCGTCAGTACGTCATCAGCAGCAGTCGGACCCTGCGGCACATCCGCGGATGTCATTCGTGTGGGAATCCCACAGAAGTGGATTTTGGAGATTGTGAGCTCTCGGTCCGGACTGAAACTGGATCAGGAGGTGCTGCTGGATGGCTTTGATTTTGTCCCGCACTCTTCTGATATTTAATGTCAAGTGTTTGTGAAGCTCTTCTGCACACCTGTGACTGTGAAAGGTAAACTCTCTGTTCTTAAACTGCACCATTTATTTGTTTAGACAATTACAAAATAAATTAACAATGTGAAAGACGAGCACATACATGTTTTTGTACATTCAACGACAGTAACACGCATTTAGAGGATTCAACTTATTTTCTGGTAATATTGTGACTGTGGTCGTCGGTTCGAACAGGTCCAGGATCTGCTCTGAAAACATGAGCTCATTTAACACATGAGCAGCGCAATGATTTGTTTGTCGTATTTCACTCAGTGATGGATGTGCATTATTGAGGATATTTAAAGATCATTTTAACTGAGAAATCAATAAATCTTTTGTCACTCCTTTTTCTTTCTTTTTTTGAGAAGAATCAGTCAAATGGATTGAGCCTCTGACCTTCTGTAAAGACATTTGAAAAAGAAACATTATCAGAAAATGAAATAAATGAAATCACCTTTATGTAGATTATTTCTGTCATGTCTTCTTGCTCATTCATTTGTTGTGGTGAAATGAACAGATTCTTCAGTCTGATGTACAGACCTCGTTACAGAGACAATTAAGTCAGACTTCACGGTCTGCTGCTCGCAGTCTGAACAGAACCGGACCGTCACCAAAATACCCAAATAGTTACAGAGGTCGGATTACTGAGTTAAGCATGACCTGACAGCCCTGGTTCTGTCGTGTTTCTGTGTCCCGTTATGCGCTGTGATGGTCAAATCGTGCTTGTGACGGAGTGAATTATCATCAGACGATCTGATGCTCTTGTGTCTGGAGAAGCTTCTTGTTCTTATAGGCAGGATATGAGAAACAGGATGCAGCTCTTCTCGTTATAATCAAGTTGATTTAAATCTTCTCATTATATTGTCTAATTCTGCGTGTTTTCCGGGCAGGTGGATTATTTCTCCGGGCTGAAAGCAGTGAGCTCTTTCTGCCGGACTGATGGCGTCCTCCGCTCCCTCGTCCTCGGCTGGTGATGTGGACCCAAACACGGATAATTTACGACAGCCTGCCACAAGTAGGTCCCTCCCGGATAAAGCGTTTCTCTCTCGCCTTATTTACTCCGTGGGGTGGCGATGTTCATCACTGCCTTAAAAAACAGCACCGTGTGTGAGATATCTATTAAGTGACAAATCACCCAGCAGCAGTCGACAGACAAAAGTGGATGAGAGGCAATCTGCGATATACTGCAACGAAATATATTATCTAGATAGATACAATAAAAAAAAGTAAAGCATTAAGTAAAAAAAGTCCTGATATTATTATTATTATTATTATTATTATTATTATTATTATTATGCGCTAGCTATATAGATAGATTTTGTTTATTTGTCTCTTGCTTTAGCTCTTTGGCGAGGTCTCTGGTTGGTCTCAATTCGTGATTACAAATAAGCACAGCAAATATACATTTTATTCGTAATTAAAGTATTTCTGCATCATTTCTCGTTGCATTTAATTATGGCACCACCGTATAACAATGGACGTGCATTTTGCGCCGTTTTAAGGAGCTTAAATAACCCCAGTCAGGGCACTTATCTGCTCACAGACAGACCTCAACAGCGCAATTACAACAATTACCTCCATCACGACACAATTCCCAGATTTCCTTTGTGAATATGCGTGAAATGCTGCCCAGAGTCAACATTTTAACATGCATTAAATGCGTCGGTTTCGTTTGCTTTATGTGCCTTTGTGCATGTATAAGGTAAAAAATCTATTTCAATGTATTAAACAATTTAATGTTTACAGTTAACAAAAGTAGCGTTATAAAATATTAAAATATATAAAATATATTTCGTTTGACACGAATATATATGGTGTGATTTCCGTGTGGATGTAAATGTGTGTCGTGATGTTTGTGTGTGTTGTCATTATCTGCCTGAGCTCGCGCTCACTGACCTGAGGGGCGCGCGCTGTCAGCGCCTCGAACCGACAGCCGCGCCTGGGGCAGAGAGAGCAAGATCTGCCCCAGAGCATGAGACACCACCAGCAGTTCAAAATAATAATGATAATAATAATAATGATATGAATAATTATGATATTAATGATAGCGCGTTTGTCTTCATTCTTTTAATCTGTCTCTCGCGCAGTTCTAATATTTAATTGCTCTTTTGCATACATATGTGCTTTATTTTATGTAAAACTTCATGACTGTAGTAATAAAAAATATAAATGCATTATGAAAGTTGTTGCTCATGTAGTTCAGTGTATAAAACTGCTGTTGCTTATCATTTCGGAGTGTTATGACAATAAGCTCTTTCATTGTGAAGTGTATACTTCATAAAACTTCTGCTGGACAGATCATTCATGTATTTGTATTTGTGCATCTCTGTGGCGGATGTATGCTTATACGGTTCACTCGTTCATTTCACGCCTCTTGGCCGGATGTGTGCGCATCTCTCTGCTCTCTGTTGAGTGTATGAAAGTGAAGCTCTTCTGAAATAAACACCAGCAGACAGAGAGCCGCACACCCGCTGAAGACCCGCTTCTGGGCATGATCCTGCATTTCTCAGGCACATCTTCACCTGCAGCATCTTGAAGTAAATGAGTGACCACATCTCCACCCGTGTCGTTTCAGCCGGGGACGCGTGGTACGGGGTTGCTCACGGCTGCACGAGGAAACTGGGCATGAAGATCTGCGGTAAGTTCAGAGCACGTCCTCCAGACACTGTACTGCCGACACCAGCCAGCCTCCAGAGGGTCACTCAGGGTGTCAGCACCGCGCTGCTGCTGCTCTTTTGACCCAGGTGTGAACACATTTCTGCCCAGATCTAAACAGGCAGGGTGAAGATCTGCCATGGCGTGTTCCCTCACGTTAAAGGTCAGCTGAACAGTTATTTACCCCGTAGGCCTCCATGTGAACAGGGACTTTTAGTCTTTTGTTCCCTATTTTATCACCCTTTGTTCCTTGGTCCCAGCATTATTTACTGATTAAAAACCCTTGGACAAGGGAAAAGAAATCTTACAGCAGTTGCCTGAAAGGAAAACTTTATCTGTCAGAGGGTTGATGTAGGTTGTTTCATAAGAGAAGAGAAAAATAACCCACTGAGACTGTGAACCGGCGCCACATTCATTCTCTACAGTCAGATAGATGCGTTTTCTGAACCGGATTTGTAATCCAGTGAAACTCTCTCTCTATATATATATAAACTCTATACTGTATATTGTAATATATTCAATATATTGTATGTATTCTTGTGAGCGGTTCTTTCTCGCTTGTCTTTTAGCCACACTGCTCCTGTATTTTTACAGTATGTGAGGAGAATTGGGTGTTTTAATATGATGAAGACGACAGGGAGGATGTGGCCTTACGAAGGGCTTTCATAACGTGTCAGCTCGGTTCTCCTGGACAGATCATTGGGATTTAACTCTGGCTGCGGGTTATTCAAGTAACTTGTAATATAAATAGTTACTCCAAATCAATACGAGATGAAGAAGATGAGTGCTGGGATTTTAATCATCACAAATGACTGAGCAGCACACACATGTAATGGGAGGAAAGCATCATCCTGTTGAGATGATTGAGGTGTATCAGCTTCTGTCTCTGAATTTTAGATGATTGATCATTTAAGATTAAGATTTAACATCTTGTGAAATGATATCTCATATTTTAATAACAGGTGTAAGATAACTGGAGCTCACAATTGGACATAAACCTTTGCCGGATATATTTTCCGTCATTGATATTATATGCAAAATCAAATACATAAATATCCGGCATCTTTTTACTATGTAAATAATCATATTTATATACGTGTTAATTTTTTGTAAATTGAACCGAATAGAAGTAATCTTGTATTTAAACCACAGCTCGAGTAACATATTAAATAGTATAGCGAAATACATTTTCAGCTAATTTAATAAATTGCGAATTAAACAAAGGATGCTCAGACTCGTTCAGTCTTTTAGTTTATTGTGATAGAAAGCAGAAAATCCATTTTGATAGCCGCAATAAAATCGTGTAGGTTATTGATGTAAAGATTTACGACATCGTGATGTGTTATCAGAACAGACTGAGTGTTAAAGACGGACTCAGTGCGTCTGTCTGTTGTGATAATATTGTGTGATAGTCTCTCTCTCAGAGAGAGAGAACCACCATGAATGAGCAAAAGATCAGCCGCACTGACAAATGCTCATTTATATTTTAATATCATTCTGTAATCGACACAGTAATTTTATTACACAATATGTAATAGAGCTACACAGATCTCCTTGAACAAAATCAGTTTAAAATACGAATAAAAAATAACTATAAATAAAATACAATAATAAAAATAATTTTGAAATAAAACAATGTCATTGATCGAATATTTTGCGTATCCAGATTGTTAAAATGATGCATCAGCAGTTTCTTCAGTGTCTTCTCGTAACATCTTCTCGTCAATGTTTGTGGAAGTTTCTTCAGTAAAACATCATCAATAGACGAAGCTTCAGGCTGAATGTGCCCGTCAGCAGCTCTGAAGGGGCGGACAGCCCTCATCTCAACCATGTTTCAACAGTGTTTGTGAAGCAAAAAAGCTGCACATCCTCTGATGTCATGGCTACAGAGCCTCTTCTGGTACTGGACCTTACCAGTCTATAAATAGCTCTGTCAGCCTCTGGAAACACCCTGTAGGTATCTGAGTCCAGCCTGCTGTTAGCTGATCATCAGGAAAGCGTTAAATAACTGGTCTCACAGCCCGAAGTTTTCTTTCCAAGCATCCAGTATCACGGTTGAGGATGTTCTGCAACTCTTCCCCGTGTTGTAATGCTGCAGGTTTCCTGCAGAAGAACAACAGTTTGGATGAGAAGAATCGTTTGGTGGGCGCCTTCAAGCAGAAGAACCAGCTGTCGTGTGACAACAGCGGGAGCTTCAGACGCGCAGAGACGGACTTCTCCAACCTGTTTGCTCGGGGTAAGACAAGATCTAATGACTGTAAACACAATACAAAACATCCCCAACACAAATGTATGATTGTGTGCTGTTAGTAACACATTTCTGATCTAAAAGAAACAGAATGTATCATTAAGAATTAACTAGAATAATAAGGAAATAATACATTCGCTTATATTAAATGTATTTTGCTGATACAGGCGAATGCTGGTTTAGAAAAGCTTTAGAAATTTAAATATTCTTAATTTGTTATGCACTTTTATTTAAAATTACATTTTAAACGTTTGGAGAACTTTCAATAAAAAGTTGTATTGCTCCTAATTTGAACGTTGTTGAACATTTGTGAACTAGTTTGTTGAAACGAAATACAGATCTTTTCTACAGACACTATTCACCAAACCTGTGAAAAACACCTCTTATTTTACATTTTGACTCATTTAATTCCAGATCTGCTGCCTGCTAAAAACGGAGAGGAACCCACAATCCAGTTTCTCCTAGAGGTGGTGGACATCCTCACCAATTATGTGCGCAAGACCTTCGACAGATCCACCAAAGTTCTGGATTTCCATCACCCTCACCAGCTGCTGGAGGGTATGGAGGGCTTCAATCTGGAGCTGTCTGATCAACCAGAGTCTCTGGAGCAGATCCTGGTGGACTGCAGAGACACGCTCAAGTATGGAGTGAGAACAGGTACAAACTACACCAATTTACATTTACAAATGTCAAATATAACCAACACCAGCCAAAAGTCAATTATTAACTTCAGAATTAATATAATATCCCACAACAGAAATGTTCAGCTGATGCTGTTTAAACTTTTATTGGAATTTTATTTTAAACAATACCATTCACAAAAGATAATTATTTAGATTATTTAATAAATAATGAAATACAATGGGCAGTTGTAGATGTTAGCTTAAATTGTTACATTTTGGGTTAACAGCATGTAAATTATGAATGTAACAGATTGTTCTTTGTTGTTCTTTGACAAAATATTTCATTATACATGTGAGTGTATTTATAGAGCCATGAGGTACCAGTTAATGTTCTGCTATCTAATGTAATGACATTCATACATTTTTAAGTGTGGGTTGGTTGTACAAATACTTTATGGAGCCACTGTAGATTCTGATATAACCTAACCACAACACGTCCCTGTAAAATCTTCTCTCAGGTCACCCCAGGTTCTTTAATCAGCTGTCTTCTGGTCTGGACATCATTGGTCTTGCTGGAGAGTGGCTCACATCCACTGCCAACACTAACATGTAAGTCATTAAAATACCCCCCTCACTGGTCTCTGTGTGGCCAGTGGAAAATAAATGTGATCTGTGTTATGTATGTGAGAATTTCCGTTGCTCTGAGGTTATGTAAAGTGTTTGTTTGAATGCTGTGGCCGGAGGCCCTGTCTTTGTCAGCCTCGTATCGAGTGGTATCTGGGGATGCTGTAACTACAGCACTGGCCCTCGAGGCGTGTGAGATTGCATATTGATTAGTCTATAGAGTTAGACATTTCTCTGCATGATATAAAAAGCAACTGGAACTCTGCTGTTCTATTGGATGTCTCTGTCCGATGACTCACTGATGCGGATCGCAGTAAAAAGGTGGTTTGCACAGAAATGACAGTATAGATTGAACTGAGACAAATTATACTTGCCATTTATATCAGAGAAAAGACTCAGCATATAGGGGAGACTGGAGTTAGTTGTCACATCTTTTCAACAGAGAATATTTCTCATGGTTGGGTTATTCTTGTAAATGAGTTTCTGTACGTATACCTTCATGTTTTGGGTATAAAAAAGTTATTGAACATTTTTAGCATTTTTGCCCAGGAGGAAAATACTGTTCACCCAGTAGCGGGGCATGTTGTCACACTATGTAGTGTAAGTTGTTATAATAACTATCAGTTTGACCCATAGAAACTTAATGAAACTTCATGAATTGTGTAAAAGTAAATTAAACTCAAAATCTGAGTTACAGCCTGCTCTTCTCTACATACAGCACAACAGCTGACAGATACAGCTAATGGGGATTTTTTTGCTGCATTAAATTGTATTTTGACTGAGCCAGTGTTGCACTGAGGAGTCTTACAACACTGAAGCACAGAATGGACCCAATCTATTTAACAGTCCATTGATTGTGTCTGACTGTGGGCTGGTAGCACGTCTGTGCCAGCTGGGACCAGCCAGTCGAAGAGTCTGTCCCTGTGGGCCGAACAGTCTGGCTATTGCGTTTTACTCCCAGAGGCCATTTTGATCTCAGAGGACCGAGCACTTCATTACAGCTGTCTTTCTTAATATAAACAGAGAGATTTCTATAATAGAAGTCACTTAGAATGATAAAAGGCTTGTTAAATAGCCATGAGTATGAACAATGGCTTTTGGCAATATGGAAAATATCCTCTTAATGTATTTCTTGCCACAGAAAGAGAAATAAGAGAAATAACAGAAGCTGAGTTTTCCCACTTTCAAATAAAATTCATATCATACCTGCACACTTTGGAATTTCTACATGTTTATATTAATCTTTCTTAGTAGTGCTACCCTGAATATTCATAACCTCTGTTCCAAATGTTAGGCTGGCCTCTGTGATGTCTTCTTGTTGATGTCTTCTTGGTCTAATTCTAAGGTAGCTTTGTATCATTTGAAAGAGAAAACAATCCCAGAATGCATTGCAACAAGCTCAGTAAAAATAAATCCAAGATGAAGAACAAAGCAAGTAAAATGTTGATTATTATATAATTCATTCACTGTTAGTTTTGAAACGTGAGGTTCCATTTCAGGTAGTATTTTCCCTGAGAAATCAGTTGTATGTGTAGACAGCAAGGCACCTCACTAGGGTTTGGCACATAGCTGATAGCGATTTTCTTTTGTGGCATTTGCGTCACCCTGTGATTTTTAACACAGTTTACACATACATAATGGCCTTCAGTGCTACTGACATTTAAAATGTCAAGAGGTGATAGATGGTGTTGAGAAGGGGCTTTGATTTCCTGTATTAAACCTGAATGTTGTGTTTTCTTCATATCTACTTTCTGTAAAGGACGAATATGAGGCTTAAAATCACTTATCTGAAGGTGGATAGAGTTATGATGGGCTTGTACACTTCCAACACTAAGAACAGAGCCATGTGACTTCAGTAGATGAGAGCTGTCTAACTGGAGGTCATTGGCTCTGTCCAAAACCTAGTGAGCTGTCTTGTGTCTGTGCCACATATATGGAACATTCTGTCATTTCTCATTTCATTATAAAGCACATGAGAGAATCGATTCAAAACTGATTTCATTTTGAATTTCATTTTGGTATTAGCATGATATCACCAAACTCTTACAAACCTAAAAATACATACACAGATATGACTTCCTCCACCATTTTGAGTGTAGTCCTTGTTGCCATGCCTCCTGGGATTGGCTTCTCCATGAAGCTGTCTTAAAATTTGACCTCAGAGAAAATATCGTGAAAAGTAGCACAAACAGACGGCCTAGCTGTTGAAATAGCCTGTGTCTGTTACGTATGCCAACAATGCTTTCATCAGTTGTCTACTTAGGTCATTGATCAGCACTTCATTCTCTCGCTGAAGCATTTTTAGCTCTTCAGAATCTCAGGCTAAATGTTGCTCCATCTCCATCACACCACACATTTCATCTTCCTGCTTCAGGGATAAAGCTGTTCCACCTGCCTCCCGCTGCTCACTGCCCCCATTTTGAAGCATTTCACCTGCTATGTTTTAGAAGGTTTCATTTCTTCACTGCTGAGAGCGACACATTTGCTGTTCCCACCTCCTGACTTAACACACACACATACAGACACACACATACACGCCCCCCCTCCACACACACACACACACTGTGGAAAGGGCTTTGTGAGGAGATTGAGGGGAGTGTCTTAGTGTCTGTGATTCAGTGAATCAGCCGCCTGCAAATGCTGCTTATTCTGTCATTATTCACTGTGACTAATTCAGACTCATTATTTCCCATCAGCAGTGACACACACTGACCGATAGCTAATGGACTGATGCACACACGCACACTGAGTTACCCCACACCCTTAAAATAGCTGCACGTAAAACGTTTAAACTTTCTGAAGAAAAGGTGAGTGCTGCTTCCCTGTGCAAAAATCTGAAGTCACAATTCTGGGATGTTGTGGTTTTGGTCACCAGAGTATTGTTATACGGTTACTAGGTGGTTGCTATTGTAATTTGCTCCTACAACATTTTAATGTGGTTGCTAGGGCATTTCTAGGTTGTTGCTTACTCTCTATAGTATTCTGTCTGCATCAATTACATCATTTTTAATTTTGCAGTGAGCATATAAACAATCTCACCATGCAGAAGACTGAATGCCAGAAGATATTATTCAGACTGGCATTACATTTCCTGTTGATCTCGCCTGTGTTGTATGTAAACATGGACAAAGAATGAAAAGATTTGTCACATTCAACATATGTGGAAAACCTGCATAGAAATGTTATTCCATTCATTTCACAGTATGACAGCTAGAAACACGGTTTTGCTGCATGTTATTGATGATTCTGTTTTTTCGCTGTCTGAAATCTTTGTTCTTCTTTGTGACGAGACTGAACAATAAGTCTGCCTGAGGCTGTTCACTGTCCTAGTTGTGTTTCGTCACTCAGTCGCTTTGGTCCGTCCTCTCTCTGAATGAGGTGGAATTGTGTTGAAGCAGACTCTTATCTCGTCTGCGCAGCTGTCTTCTCATTTGTGTGCTCTCTGTCTTCCATCAGGCTGAACTCGTCCATTTAGACTGACAGATAGTTATCAGACTCTCTTCATTAAAATAACGTGAGATGAGCTCTTATCTGGCCCATCACAGACTCTTTAATTAGTGACATTCAATGCATCCGGGAGTGACAATGTACCTCTGATAAAAGAAATTCGATGCCGTCATAAACTGTGCAGTTCTGACAAATTAAAAGTAATTAAATAAATTAATAAATAAGTGTGAATTTTACAAATACTGTCAAAAACATGTCTATGTCCACCAAAACAATCTAAAGGAATACCAATATATAGGGTAGAAAGATTTTTATTTCGTCATGGTAGTTAAGCATATTCTCTCTCCAATTCTTTGAACTTATGATAATGCAAAAGAAGGAAAGAAGGAAAAACTCAATATCAGTGTAATATGTGAACAATTTTTTTAATTATTTTTATAAAACTTGTCTCCTTAAAGCTGCTTTGCAACAATGCAAAATGGTGAAAAGCGCTACATAATGAACTTAAACATTATTTTAATTGTCAACTATTTGCACATTATGGCAATATGATATAATATTGAACTGCTTTTAATTTAGGCTTAATGAAATAAAAACAAATTACGAAAACCAAGAGAATCATCACTGAAAATAATGGAAGTTACAAAAAACCCAAAATTAAACATTCAGTCACCAAACAGAAATGGGAATTTAGGATTAAAATGTGCTTAAGTGTCATGAAAGCAAAATCACAATTAAAAAACTCAACAGCCCTAATAGTGGTGGGAGGATCATGTGACCTGCACTTGTTTTGACAGATTTTGTGAGATTGACCCTTAATCTCATGCAGGAAATGATGTTTCTGACATTTGTTACAGGTTTACATATGAGATCGCTCCTGTGTTTGTCCTGATGGAGCAGCTGACCCTCAAGAAGATGAGGGAGATCATCGGCTGGCCGAATGGTGATGGTGATGGACTCTTCTCACCAGGTAAACTCACTACAAACAAACACACAAACAACAAATGAAGTATACTGTGAAATATATAGATTATGTGATAAAGAAAGAAGTATACATCGATCACAGTGTATTTAACTTCATCATTTACTCACCTGTATCATTTTCTTTTTTCTGTAAAAAAGATAATGAAATCTTAGGATGTGTTAGTTACAATGAACGCATATGGTGATTTATACTGCCAGACTCCACAAAAGACAGAAAAGCATGTAAACAGCTAACATATAAATATGTATATAAATTTATATAACATACAAATAGTATAATGTATGTGTAATATTCAACTCTTTTAAGGGCATATGCTAGCTTTGTGTGGGAAAAACACCAACATTTAAGCCATTGCTAAAAGTAAAAATCACCTATATAGTTTATATATAGTTTGAAATGATATGAAGTACTTTCAGACATAATCTTTTATTCGGGAAAGCTGCTGTCTGTGGTCCTGAAAATAAAAAGGTTGTAATTTTCTCAATCGCTTCCAGGGGGCGCCATATCAAACATGTACAGTGTGATGGTTGCGCGGTATAAGTACTTCCCGGAGGTTAAAACTAAAGGCATGTCTGCTGCTCCACGACTAGTGCTCTTCACTTCTGAACATGTGAGTGTTCACTCTTCACAACAACCACTGAGTGTGATGTACAACAGAACAAATGCTGCCTTACAATCCAGTTACACACGGGATTTGTCTCCCTCTAGAGGCCTTATTTTAACTTAGTAAAATCAGTAGCCTATATAAGCAGCATTAATTAAAGTCTATTACTACTGTTTGTAGAAATTCTATAGTATCTTGTCCATTGACTTAATCAAGAGTGTTGTGTTGTTGTTGTTTTGTAGAGTCATTATTCAATCAAGAAGGCAGGATCTGTGTTGGGCTTTGGAAAAGAAAATGTCATTCTTCTGAAGACAGATGAGAGGTATCATCACTAAACTGTTTCTGTCACGTACATAAGAGTAAAGGTACAAAGATACAAAGGATAACAAAGTCAAAAATGATTGCGGCTTTTATAGACACACTTCATGCTTAATGTTATATATCATTCTCTGGCCACTGGCTGAGTTACTCTCTTTAAAGCTCAAATTGATATTAGTTTTGTAAGTCTCTCCCTCTTATTTCTCATTGGATGTCTTGTTTCAGGGGGCGTGTCATACCAGCAGACTTAGAGGCCAAGATCATTGATGTCAAACAGAAAGTTAGTATGCACACTAACCACACCCACAGTAGGGTGCACTGTCCTCTAACTGTAATGAATGAGAGTATTTAAGTCTCCTCCTGAGCAGCTGAGTGGATCAATACTGGAGCAGATATTTCCCTGCTGATGGATGAATTGATGTTTAAATACTAAGACGTGCTTCTGTTAATGAAGTGTGATACTGCGGGTCACTGTCCTGTTTACAGTGTCTATCGTGAGTGCATGTGGTTCATGTTTAATGTGTATTTCAGGGTTATGTGCCGCTGTTTGTGAATGCAACAGCTGGTACCACAGTCTATGGGGCTTTTGACCCCATTAATGACATTGCAGACATCTGTGAGAGGTACAACCTGTGGCTGCATGTGGACGTGAGTCTGACTTTCTCTAACTGCACTGTGATTCATCACAACATCATTTTATGCTCTCAGCAAAACTGAGATAGAATTAATGGATAGTTGAGGGAATGACACAATCAATCAGTGGTGTTTGTATGTGTTCAGGGTGCATGGGGTGGAGGACTGCTGATGTCCAGAAAACACCGCCACAAGTTAAGCGGTATTGAGAGGTATGTAAACGAAATATTAATGTACTGTCCTCCAGTGACAGTACATCACAGTGACGGTGCAACATAACCTCCAGAAAAACTGTGGCCTCTGTTTCAGGGCTAATTCAGTCACGTGGAACCCTCATAAGATGATGGGTGTCCCGTTACAATGTTCAGCTATCCTGGTCAGAGAGAAGGTGAGAAAACAGTCTGATGTGTCTGACGCTCATTGTGGTTGGTCACTGTACATGTCAGTCAGATGATCTCTGCCTGTGTAACTGGGCGGGTCTTTATGCTGTTCATTTACAAAGCTCTGCTGCTGTTACAGGGAATTCTGCAGGGCTGCAACTCCATGTGTGCTGGATACCTGTTTCAGCCAGACAAACAGTACGATGTTACCTATGACACGGGAGACAAAGCCATCCAGTGTGGCAGACATGTGGACATCTTCAAATTCTGGCTCATGTGGAAGGCCAAGGTGGGTTGCAGTTATGTGGTTTAGTACTTATAACTACCCTTACGAAATAAATGTTTATTCATAAATAGTGCTATATTAGTAAACTTGTTTTAAACTAAAAAAGTATATATTTTCAGTCTGCTTTTGATGAAATTCTCAGAAAAACGTATTTGTAAACTGGTGTACTCAAAGTTTACTACTGTTACACTTATCACATAAAAGTACACAGATAATGTTTTCCCAGATAGTATTGAAATCCTAAAATATACTTGAACTTTGCTTATACTTGAAGCAAATTCTTTATTGTAAGGGTAATGTGAGGCCAATATTCTGGTAATACATTCTTGTTCTTCACAATTAATACTTATCATTGGTAATTTCACTGCATGCAGGGCACAGTCGGGCTCGAGCAGCACATTGACAGATGTCTGGAGCTCTCAGAATATCTGTACAACAAAATCAAGAACCGTGAGGGATATGAAATGGTCTTTGAGGGGCAGGTTTGTATTTGGAACACACATATTCATAGACTGAAAGAACCTTCAGGTTCAAGTTGTCATGACATGCTGTTTTTCTCTCCGCAGCCCCAGCATACAAACGTTTGTTTCTGGTACATTCCACCAAGCTTGCGGGGCGTACCACGGGGGGACGAATGGAGAGAGAAGTTGCACAGGGTATTTCCTCTCATCTTTTACCTTACACATGCACTGATGTGAAAGAAATCCACTCAGTACTCCCCAAAACACAAATATTCTTCTGTTTATGAGTGTCTGTAAAATATTATCTTTAGTCATTATGTTACCAGTCAAAGGTCTCGACACACTTTGAATTAATTGTATGTGTGAGTTAACTATTTACATTTAAAATTAACTTTTATACATATCCAGAGTATACATACATTATGCAGTCAGTTTTAAGATTTAATACATATTTTAACACAGCCTAGCCACAATACAAGCGTGCAAATTTAATCTGAATTAAGCAGTAATAAGTAATGTGATTGAATGTCATTGAAATTCCAAATCCAGCACAAGCATCACAGCCACAATTACTCTGCCTCTCTGTAGGTGGCACCAAAGATCAAAGCAATGATGATGGAGTGTGGAACAACCATGGTAGGATACCAGCCACAGGGTGACAAAGTCAACTTCTTCCGAATGGTCGTCTCCAATCATGCCGCCACCAAGTCTGACATTGATTTCCTCATCGATGAGATTGAAAGGCTGGGTCATGACCTGTAAGAGCGCCGCTCTGCTGGATGGAGGCTGCAATACAGATCCACTCAAGGGGACAGAGTTTGAGTTTTCTGCACGTTTAATGAATATGTTTCAACACTGTGTTGTGGTTCAGTGTGTTCTGACCTTCCTCTCTGTATTATTAGATCTTTAACTTACAGATTCTGTAGCCTGTTTAGCTACACAGTCACAGTTTCACTCCACTGGTTTCATCTTCTGATGTGTGTAACCGTCAGTGCTTCTGTCTGTAAATACAATATAAAGACGCGCCACCCTTTTAACAAAGCTCAAACCCCTTTCTGTGTAGTGCTGGGGTCTGTGTGTAACCAGTGGTTGTGATACGATCTGTATTTCAGTGTTGTGTTCCTAGAACCTATTCTATAATGGTCACGTGAAGTGTTTTACTCAGCATCGTTGTGAGGTGAAACCTTTGATTTTCAGTTTGAAATGTTCTACTGATATAAATATATAAACCAAGAACTTTATTTATTATTGTGACTGAAGCAGTGCATTTGTAATGTTTCTTCATTTATATTTTAAGAAGAATTATATAATCAAATAAGTTTAATGTTAATGGGCCAGTGTTGTGCTTGTGAGCCAAAGACAGAATTAGTGCCATTTTACAATACACGCCATATTCTTTGAAATAAGCAAGCATATAAATGACAGTAATTATAACCATTTATGTAAATGTATGTTTGTTGTTCAGGCCCTTAACTCTGTGCAATCAGTGTGTCAGTGTTATACTGTTACTGTGTGTATCTTTGACTGAATGTTATAAGCAATCCTATCAATTATCTGAGGTATGTTAGTTACTGTACCACATATTTATTACTGATTACTGATACTCAGGCGCCTATAGCGATTATTCTGTATACATATAACTGTATCTAGAGTGTAAAAAAGAAACAACAGAAGAAAACAAATAAAGCACAAATTAAGAAGGGAGGATGGAAATGATGTCCTCAGGATGCTGAAAGATTGTTAATATAAATATTAAAGTTTATTAGTACTTCACTGCTGTATTTAGATTCAGCTGTTGTGAGTCTTTGTAACGTGAACGATGGCTGTTTATTGAATGTTTTCTTTGTTGAAGTGTTTTTGACGAGTGAAAGCTGCACAATAATTTTTCTCCTGTACTGCAGTGAACTGTTGACAGTAGATGTTGAATGTGAGGAGGTCGTCTGGGCTCCTCAGTAAGACTGGCACTTTAATCACAATCACTCTATGTAAACTGTTACTTACACTTGTACACAGTGTACAATAAACTCTATTAAAGTATAAGAAGCTTCTGTTAGTCCTCTTTTTAAAAGATGTAAATGATAAACACTGGAATATATTACATGTATTGAAATGTTATTTTAATGATCAAAATAAAGAAACATTTCATTCACTATTTGTGTTATTTCATTGTAATTATTGTATATATTGTTATATATATTCAGCCTCTCGTATAATTCATTAGTATAGCCCAAAAGTTTTGCAGTAATAATTATGGGTCATTTGTTTTCAGGTTGCAGTGATTTATCTGCCACAGGGGGGCAGCACCTTCACAGAGTAATAATGATAAATAATAATAAACAGAGAATAACAGTTCGTGTAAAGTATTATATTTCTCTAGGTGTCTCAAAAAAGCCGAGCATTCTATTAAACCACATTTATATTGTTATTTTCGAGACATCTGCAAACTCATTGTATAATCGTTTAAATATACAGACTACGCGTTTTGTTATTACGTATTTAAATAATAAATAAAAAATCGTGATCACTGACAAAAATGATTGGTCCATCATTATCAGCGCTGAGAAAAGTATCGCGTATGCCGCCGTACAGTAGCGTTGATAATGAATTGCCCCCCGATGAAAAGGTTTAAAATATTGAATTAAAAAGCCGTAATTGATCGTGTAATATATAATATATAATAATATTCAATCCCACTGCACCTGACTGTAGAAAAATCACTCATAAAAACCGGGCCGTCGTTCAGCCCACCGGGTGTTCCAGTTGTACCCTATCACGTCCTTCACCTGACTTAATAATCCCGAAATGAATACAGAGGTGATAGATAGATAGATGATTTAATAGAGATGATTTAATAGAGATGATTTAATAGAGATGATTTAATAGAGATGATTTAATAGATGATTTAATAGAGATGATTTATTAGAGATGATTTAATAGAGATGATTTAATTAACAGAGATTATTTAATTAATAGAGATGATTTAATAGAGATGATTTAATAGATGATTTAATAGAGATGATTTAATACATGTTTTAATAGAGATGATTTATTAGAGGATGTTTTAATAGAGATGATGATTTATTAGAGGATGTTTTAATAGAGATGATGATTTATTAGAGGATGTTTTAATAGAGATGATGATTTATTAGAGGATGTTTTAATAGAGATGATGATTTATTAGAGGATGTTTTAATAGAGGATGTTTTAATAGAGATGATGATTTATTAGAGGATGTTTTAATAGAGATGATGATTTATTAGAGGATGTTTTAATAGAGATGATGATTTATTAGAGGATGTTTTAATAGAGGATGCTATATTTACTGGTGACAGATTTCACCCTGTACTCTTGTTGTTATTCTTTCTCTTCTGTTTTGTCTCATAACATGAGACTGTTTGTTGTTTGTTGGTGTTGAGTGTTAAATGTTCAGTGAATATGTATTACACTGAACTGATCCTCACACAGTTCAGCAGCGCCTCCTCCAGCACTGCCACGTCACGCGCATTCACGGGCGTCGCGCGCACGGGCTCTGCCTCGCGCTCCACCGACCCGCAGAACGGCCGGCGGTGACAGGACGACGACCACACCGAGACCTGCTCACCGGGGACACGGAGCGGAAACATGGGCGGATCGCAGAGCGTGGACATTCCCGGAGGCGGATCAGAGGGCTATCATGTGCTCAGAGTGAGTGAGTGAGTGGAGAGAGCCGTGCGGGGGATCAAGGGCCCCGGCGGCGCAGCGAGCGACTCGAGCTCGGGGATGTTAGCGCGGCCTGCTAGCGGTGGCTAAATGCTAGTGTAGCTCAATGTAAAGCGCTGTTAAACGAGACCGCTGCTTTTAATACGTGGACACTCCTTAATATTTAACATGCAAAGACACGAACACGATCCACTTTAGAACAGACGTGTATAATGTCGCTTTTCTCGTGTTTAATAAAGCAGTTACTCTTGAGCTGATGCAGGGGCTGATGGGGCTCACCATTGAAGCTTTACTGGCTGAATGTGCATCTTTCAGTCAGAATAACGGGAATTAAACCAAACTACAGCCGCTTTTACAGCGATCACTTTTACAATGTTCAGCACGTCGTTTTTAAGATGCAGATGCTTGACAGCTTTTATATGAGTTAAGCATATACGACACCACTACACGGTACTTGTGACTGTTTCTGTGTTTCTGACTGTTTCTGACTGTTTCGGTGTGTTTCTGACTGTTTCTGACTGTTTCGGTGTGTTTCTGACTGTTTCTGACTGTTTCGGTGTGTTTCTGACTGTTTCGGTGTGTTTCTGACTGTTTCTGACTGTTTCTGACTGTTTCTGTGTGTTTCTGACTGTTTCGGTGTGTTTCTGACTGTTTCGGTGTGTTTCTGACTGTTTCGGTGTGTTTCTGACTGTTTCGGTGTGTTTTGGTGTGTTTCTGACTGTTTCGGTGTGTTTCTGACAGTTTCTGACTGTTTCTGTGTTTCTGACTGTTTCTGTTTTTTGACTGTTTGGTGTGTTTCTGACTGTTTGTGTGTTTCTGACTTTTCGGTGTGTTTCTGACTGTTTCTGTGTTTCTGACTGTTTTACTGTTTCGTGTGTTTTATGTTCTACTGTTTGGTGTGTTTCTGACTGTTTCGGTGTGTTTCTGACTGTTTCTGTGTGTTTCTGACTGTTTCTGACTGTTTCTGTGTGTTTCTGACTGTTTCGGTGTGTTTCTGACTGTTTCGGTGTGTTTTGGTGTGTTTCTGACTGTTTCGGTGTGTTTCTGACAGTTTCTGACTGTTTCGGTGTGTTTCTGACTGTTTCGGTGTGTTTCTGACTGTTTCGGTGTGTTTCTGACTGTTTCTGACTGTTTCTGACTGTTTCTGACTGTTTCTGACTGTTTCTGTGTGTTTCTGACTGTTTCGGTGTGTTTCGGTGTGTTTCTGACTGTTTCTGACTGTTTCTGACTGTTTCGGTGTGTTTCTGACTGTTTCTGTGTGTTTCTGACTGTTTCTGACTGTTTCGGTGTGTTTCTGACTGTTTCTGTGTGTTTCTGACTGTTTCGGTGTGTTTCTGTGTGTTTCGGTGTGTTTCTGACTGTTTCTGACTGTTTCGGTGTGTTTCTGACTGTTTTGTGTTTCTGACTGTTTCTGTGTGTTTCGGTGTGTTTCTGACTGTTTCTGACTGTTTCTTTTTTCTGTCTGTTTCTGTGTTTTTACTTTTGTGTTTCTGACTGTTTCGTTGTTTCTGCTGTTTTGACTGTTTCGTGTGTTTCTGACTGTTTCGGTGTGTTTCTGACTGTTTCTGTGTCTGTTTCTGTGTGTTTCTGACTGTTTCTGCTTTTCTGACTGTTTCTGTGTGTTTCTGACTGTTTCTGACTGTTTCTGATGTTTCTGACTGTTTCTGTGTGTTTCGTGTGTTTCTGATTTTGGTGTGTTTCTGACTGTTTCTGTGTGTTTCTGACTGTTTCTGTGTGTTTCTGACTGTTTCTGTGTGTTTCTGACTGTTTCTGTGTTTCTGTTGTTCTGACTTTTCGTGTGTTTCTGACTGTTTCTGTGTGTTTCTGACTGTTTGTGTGTTTTGTTTGTGTTTCTGACTGTTTCTGACTGTTTCTGTGTGTTTCTGTGTGTTTCTGACTGTTTCTGTGTGTTTCTGACTGTTTCTGTGTGTTTCTGTGTGTTTCTGACTGTTTCTGTGTGTTTCTGACTGTTTCTGTGTGTTTCTGACTGTTTCTGACTGTTTCTGTGTGTTTCTGTGTGTTTCTGACTGTTTCTGTGTGTTTCTGACTGTTTCTGTGTGTTTCTGACTGTTTCTGTGTGTTTCTGACTGTTTCTGTGTGTTTCTGACTGTTTCTGTGTTTCTGACTGTTTCTTGTGTTTGTGTTTTTGTTTCTGACTGTTCGGTGTGTTTCTGACTGTTCGGTGTGTTTCTGACTGTTTCGGTGTGTTTCTGACTGTTTCTTGTGTTTTTTTTCTACTGTTTGTGTGTTTCTGACTTTTGTGTTTCTGACTGTTTCGGTGTGTTTCTGACAGTTTCTGACTGTTTCGGTGTGTTTCTGACTGTTTCGGTGTGTTTCTGACTGTTTCGGTGTGTTTCTGACTGTTTCTGTGTGTTTCTGACTGTTTCTGTGTTTTGTGTGTTTCTGACTGTTTCTGTCTGTTTCGGTGTGTTTCTGACTGTTTCTGTGTGTTTCTGACTGTTTCTGTGTGTTTCTGACTGTTTCTGTGTGTTTCTGACTGTTTCTGTGTGTTTCTGACTGTTTCTGACTGTTTCTGTGTGTTTCTGACTGTTTCTGTGTGTTTCTGACTGTTTCTGTGTGTTTCTGACTGTTTCTGTTGTTTCTCTGTTTCTGTTGTTTCTGACTGTTTCTGTGTGTTTCTGACTGTTTCTGACTGTTTCTGTGTGTTTCTGTGTTTCTGACTGTTTCTGACTGTTTCTGTTTCTGACTGTTTCTGTGTGTTTCTGTGTGTTTCTGACTGTTTCGGTGTGTTTCTGACTGTTTCTGTGTGTTTCTGACTGTTTCTGCTGTTTCTGTGTTTTCTTCTGTGTGTTTCTGACTGTTTCGGTGTGTTTCTGACTGTTTCTGTGTGTTTCTGACTGTTTCTGTGTGTTTCTGTTTTTCTGACTTTCGTGTGTTTCTGACTGTTTCGGTGTGTTTCTGACTGTTTCTGTGTGTTTCTGACTGTTTCGGTGTGTTTCTGACTGTTTCGTTGTTCTGACTGTTTGTGTGTTTCTGACTGTTTTGACTGTTTCGTGTGTTTCTGACTGTTTCTGTGTGTTTCTGACTGTTTCGGTGTGTTTCTGACTGTTTCCCGTGTGTTTCTGACTGTTTTCGGTGTGTTTCTGACTGTTTTTTGACTTTTCGGTGTGTTTCTGACTGTTTCTGTGTTTTTCTGACTTTTCGTGTGTTTTGACTGTTTCGTGTGTTTTTGTTTCTGACTGTTTCGGTGTGTTTCTGACTGTTTCGGTGTGTTTCTGTGTGTTTCTGACTGTTTCTGACTGTTTGACTGTTTGCTGTGTGTTTCTGACTGTTTCGGTGTGTTTCTGACTGTTTCCGGTGTGTTTCTGACTGTTTCGTGTGTTTCTGTGTTTCTGACTGTTGTGTGTTTCTGACTGTTTCGGGTGTGTTTCTGACTGTTTCTTGTGTTTCTGTGTTTTTTTGTGTGTTTCTGACTGTTTCTGTGTGTTTCTGACTGTTTCTGTGTGTTTCTGTGTGTTTCTGACTGTTTCGTGTGTTTCTGACTGTGTTTCTGTGTTTCTGACTGTTTCTGATTTTTTCTGTTTCTGACTGTTTCTGTGTGTTTCTGACTGTTTCTGTGTTTTGACTGTTTCTTGACTGTTTCTGACTGTTTCTGACTGTTTCTGCGGTGTGTTTCTGACTGTTTCGGTGTGTTTCTGACTGTTTCTGTGTGTTTCTGACTGTTTCTGTGTGTTTCTGACTGTTTCGGTGTGTTTCTGACTGTTTCGGTGTGTTTCGGTGTGTTTCTGACTGTTTCGGTGTGTTTCTGACTGTTTCGGTGTGTTTCTGACTGTTTCTGTGTGTTTCTGTGTGTTTCTGTGTGTTTCTGACTGTTTCGGTGTGTTTCTGACTGTTTCGGTGTTTCTGTGTGTTTCTGACTGTTTCTTTTGTGTTTCTGTGTGTTTCGGTGTGTTTCTGACTGTTTCGGGTTTGTGTTTCGTTGTTTTGTGTGTTTCTGACTGTTTCTGTGTGTTTCTGACTGTTTCTGTGTGTTTCTGACTGTTTCGGTGTGTTTCTGACTGTTTCGGTGTGTTTCTGACTGTTTCGGTGTGTTTCTGTGTGTTTCTGACTGTTTCTGTGTGTTTCTGACTGTTTCGGTGTGTTTCTGACTGTTTCGGTGTGTTTCTGACTGTTTCTGACTGTTTCGTCTGTTTCTGACTTTCGGTCTGTTTCTGACTGTTTCGTGTGTTTCTGACTGGTTGTTTCTGACTGTTTCTGTGTGTTTCTGTCTGTTTCTGATTTTCTGTGTGTTTCTGCTTTTCGTGTGTTTCTACTTTTCGTGTGTTTCTGACTGTTTCGGTGTTTTCTTGTTTTCGGGTTTTTCTGGGTGTTTCGGTGTGTTTCTGTGTGTTTCTGACTGTTTCGGTGTGTTTCTGACTGTTTCGGTGTGTTTCTGACTGTTTCGGTGTGTTTCTGACTGTTTCTGACTGTTTCTGTGTGTTTCTGACTGTTTCTGTGTGTTTCTGACTGTTTCTGTGTGTTTCTGACTGTTTCTGTGTGTTTCTGACTGTTTCTGTGTGTTTCTGACTGTTTCTGTGTGTTTCTGACTGTTTCGGTGTGTTTTGGTGTGTTTCTGACTGTTTCGGTGTGTTTCTGACAGTTTCTGACTGTTTCGGTGTGTTTCTGACTGTTTCGGTGTGTTTCTGACTGTTTCTGACTGTTTCTGACTGTTTCGGTGTGTTTCTGACTGTTTCTGACTGTTTCTGACTGTTTCGGTGTGTTTCTGACTGTTTCTGTGTGTTTCGGTGTGTTTCTGACTGTTTCTGTGTGTTTCGGTGTGTTTCTGACTGTTTCTGTGTGTTTCTGACTGTTTCTGTGTGTTTCTGACTGTTTCGGTGTGTTTCTGACTGTTTCGGTGTGTTTCTGACTGTTTCTGACTGTTTCTGACTGTTTCGGTGTGTTTCTGACAGTTTCTGACTGTTTCGGTGTGTTTCTGACTGTTTCGGTGTGTTTCTGACTGTTTCGGTGTGTTTCTGACTGTTTCTGACGGTGTGTTTCTGACTGTTTCTGACTGTTTCTGACTGTTTCTGTGTGTTTCTGACTGTTTCGGTGTGTTTCTGACTGTTTCTGTGTGTTTCGGTGTGTTTCTGACTGTTTCTGTGTGTTTCTGACTGTTTCGGTGTGTTTCTGACTGTTTCGGTGTGTTTCTGACTGTTTCGGTGTGTTTCTGACTGTTTCGGTGTGTTTCTGACTGTTTCTGACTGTTTCTGTGTGTTTCTGACTGTTTCGGTGTGTTTCTGACTGTTTCTGACTGTTTCTGTGTGTTTCTGTGTGTTTCTGACTGTTTCGGTGTGTTTCTGACTGTTTCGGTGTGTTTCTGACTGTTTCTGTGTGTTTCGGTGTGTTTCTGTGTGTTTCTGACTGTTTCGGTGTGTTTCTGACTGTTTCGGTGTGTTTCTGTGTGTTTCTGACTGTTTCGGTGTGTTTCTGACTGTTTCTGTGTGTTTCGGTGTGTTTCTGTGTGTTTCGGTGTGTTTCTGACTGTTTCGGTGTGTTTCTGACTGTTTCTGACTGTTTCGGTGTGTTTCTGACTGTTTCGGTGTGTTTCTGACTGTTTCGGTGTGTTTCTGACTGTTTCGGTGTGTTTCTGTGTGTTTCTGACTGTTTCTGTGTGTTTCTGTGTGTTTCTGACTGTTTCTGTGTGTTTCTGACTGTTTCGGTGTGTTTCTGACTGTTTCGGTGTGTTTCTGACTGTTTCGGTGTGTTTCTGACTGTTTCGGTGTGTTTCTGTGTGTTTCTGTGTGTTTCTGACTGTTTCGGTGTGTTTCTGACTGTTTCTGTGTGTTTCTGACTGTTTCTGTGTGTTTCTGACTGTTTCGGTGTGTTTCTGACTTTTCGTGTGTTTCTGACTGTTTCGGTGTGTTTCTGACTGTTTCGGTGTGTTTCTGACTGTTTCGGTGTGTTTCGGTGTGTTTCTGACTGTTTCTGACTGTTTCGGTCTGTTTCTGACTGTTTCGGTCTGTTTCTGACTGTTTCGGTCTGTTTCTGACTGTTTCGGTGTGTTTCTGACTGTTTCGGTGTGTTTCGGTGTGTTTCTGACTGTTTCGGTGTGTTTCGGTGTGTTTTTCTGACTGTTTCGGTGTGTTTTTCTGAATGTTTCGGTGTTTTAATGGGTTATTTGAGTTGTATTTAAGTGTGATGACTCTTGTGTAGGTGCAGGAGAATTCTCCTGGTCACAGAGCAGGTCTGGAGCCCTTCTTTGACTTCATTGTGTCCATCAACAACACCAGACTGGTAAGTTTATTGTATATGTGGACTCATCCCACCAATAACAGTTTGTTAAACCTTTGAGGTGGCTTGTCAGAACCAGAGTCTTTACATTGTAGGAGTTTACCCAAAATTTGTTTGTGATTTTATATTTAATTCACTTCATTTCATTCAATTTACATTTGAACGTTTCACACTACATACCGATCAGCCCCACTGTCGCTAGAGCCCCTCTTCAGAATGAGGAGTGAGCTTTACACAGCTCAGCTTTTCACTTTTAGCTGGCCTCCATTACAGAAGGACTTACCTATGATTTCTCTAGCTTTAAAACAAATCCTCTCAATCAGACACAGATTCGGCAGGTATGCCAGCTGTGGAAACACTCGTGAAATGCGCCTAAGCTTCATTTATCTGTGGTCACGTGACATGGACTTCAGAGCAATGTTTAGAAACATCTACACTTCAGGGTCTGGACATCTCTTGTGTAGCAGCATTTTTAAAATGTTTTTGTTCTGTGTGTCTTTTATTTTTTAAGAACAAGGATAATGACACGTTGAAAGACATACTGAAGGCTAGTGTTGAGAAGCCGGTGAAGATGCTGGTGTACAGCAGTAAGACCCTCGAGCTGCGCGAGGCCACTGTTACTCCCAGCAACATGTGGGGCGGCCAGGGCCTTCTGGGGGTCAGCATCCGCTTTTGCAGCTTTGAGGGAGCCAATGAAAATGTCTGGCATGTTTTGGTGAGTGACTGATAGCCAGTGAAAAAACCTTTGGTATTTACATCACACTTTTTTCTGCATGTAATTTAAACCTAATTAGCAAGTTTTGTTGAATCAGTGATAAACAGTCCCTTAACATCCAGTGTGAGATGCTAGAGACTGAGATTGCTGTTTTAAAGGGTGTGTTCTTGTTCAACACACCGGTTGGTCAAGCTATGAAAAGTGAATGGTGAGAAATGGCTTTTCTCAATTAATACCTGCTCTAATTTCTTGACTCATGATTGGTCTGTTTCACAGGAAGTGGAGCCAAATTCTCCAGCAGCATTAGCAGGTTTAAGACCACATACCGATTACATCATTGGAGCAGACACTGTTATGAATGAGGTATTTCACTCTTGCTCTCTGCACCCTCATCATGACACCTGTGCCGCGTATAACAGTCTGTGTATTTTCATCATTTACTCTCCCAATGGAGATCCAAAGACTGTCTGAATCCTGTCAGCCTGAATGTGTGTATTGCACCAGGCTGTCTGATGTCTTATTGTGAATTGATGTCAGGTTATTGTGTTGAGTGAGTGAGACTGATGGATGAAGTGGATTTGTTTTCATTAGAGAACTATTCCTTGACCTTCAGACCTGACAACTTGCATCTGTGTTGTTTCTCTGTTTGGAGTTTGTGTTTGAATTGACATGTTTTGTTCTTTCCTCTCTGCAGTCAGAAGATTTGTTCTCCTTGATAGAAACTCATGAAGGCAAAGGGCTGAAGCTCTACGTCTACAACACAGACACTGATAATTGCAGAGAAGTGGTCATTACACCCAACAGTGCCTGGGGAGGAGAGGGCAGGTCTGTCTCTCTCTGAGTGTGTGTGTCTCTCTGTGTGTGCATGCGCGCCTGTGAGTGTGTGTGTTGATTTTTGTGGCATGCATTACAGTTGTTTATCTCTGTTCAGTCTCGGCTGTGGCATTGGCTATGGTTACCTGCACAGAATCCCGACTCGACCCTTTGAAGAGGGCAAGAAAATTAGCTTCTCTGGACACAGCCACAGTGAGCCTGTCAGCCCACTGAAGGACGGTTTCATGGAGGTCAGTAAGAGTGTGTGTTTCAGATCGTGTTCTTAGACTTTCTGAATCTGTAACTTTTGTACTCTTATGATCTTTCTCTTTAGGTTCAGCTGTCTGCAGTAACTCCACCCCCTGTGGCACAGCCCACCCCCTCAGGGCTTGAGGATAGCTTATCTGGCCTGTCACTCAGCTCTGCCCCACCTCAAATACCCAGCGAGCTCCACACAGGTGAGACACCTCCCAAACTGCATATTTGGTGTTATTTTGTACTTATTTTGTATCATTTTTTCCACAATAGTCATTATTCTAAAACAGTCATTATTACAAGCATAACTAAATAAAACAAAGAATCATGAGCTATTAATGTGTCTGGTTAGGTATTCCCACAGTTCCCCTGCTGCCCACTCAGGTGACCCCCGGGTTGGGTTCTCTACCTTCTGTTAACCCCTCTACCACCCTACCAGGTAAAGCATGTTAACTTGTCTCCCTCTCTGTGTCTGTTACATGGGCGGCAACCTAATGGTCAAAGTTTCCCGTTTACTCTCTTCATACACATTCCTTATTGTACATGATTCTTCAGTGCATAATTTTACAAAGAAAAAACAGACAAACTGATTCAAGCCCTTAAATATACTGATTCATTTGGAAATGCATCATGTTACAGAACTGTAAAGGCCGGTCCAAGCTGCTTCATGTTAAGTTCAGTGTTTACAGATGATGGCAGTAAACTGTAAGTTTGTGTCATCAGGTTTGATGCCGTTACCGTCTGGCCTTCCTCCCCTCCCCAACCTCCCAAACCTCAATCTGCCATTACCTGACCTCAGCTCTGTATCGTTAGCTGGAATCAGTGGGTTACCTCCCACTACAGCAGGTACACACACACACATGTGGTCACATGACCAGTATTCTTGCAGAGCTAGGCTTCTGATGCTTTATTTTCTCTCTTTATAGGTTTACCGCCCCTCCCTCCTCTGAACCTGCCTGGCCTCTCCCCACTGCCCATGCGCACCGTTCTGCCCTCCACACTGCCCGGCATGCCAGGCGTCACACTTCCATCTGCTCTGCCCCCCTCTGACCTCATACCGCCCATCCCCTTATCGACCGAGCAGACTCCAGCACTAATCCTGGATGCCACACCCACCCCTGCAGTCAAAGACACGCCCTCAGTGATGCCCACTGCAACGGAGACCAACCCACAGCAGACAACGGTCGCACAGGCCACCCTAGAGTCCTCCTAATGATCCTGCGGCAACCGGGGGGGCTTCCCTCTGTTTCACTGATATATTTATTCAGTACAAAACGATTCCAGTGTGCAAACACACACAGAGGTAAACGCAGTTCTGCTGAGAGACGCCAGAGGGCAGTGAGTGATGGACAGAGGTTTACTATTAAAAAATACAATTATAGTAGGTGTGACTGTAGAAAAGGGGGAGTGTGTTTGTCCAGTGTGGTCTCTCTTCAGAATCTGTGCTTTCTCATGCTTTCACTGTATATCCTGTCAATTAACTTCAGATGTTAGTAGAGCATTCCTTGTAATTATCAATGCGATGTGATTTTACTATGTTATCATGTTTTTCTTTCTTACAGTCACAGTTTCTTTATACCATATTTGTTTCGATTGCTCTGTTTCTCTCAGACGCTCTCTGTGTGTGGTTAAACTGGGCTCTGGGCCTGTTCCACTCACACACTCAGTGAAATAGATCCACTGTCATGAGGATGGAAACATAAATGTGATGCAGGGCTGAGTGTGTGCTTGTGCAGTTTGAAGATTGTGAAGGAATCCCATTCAGACATAAGCAATAAACTCCCCAGTTTTACACTCTGGTTCTGTAAGTCGCTTGATATACTTAAGTGAAAGGAAATGAGATGGATGCTGAATGTGGCATGGTACAAACAATGCTTCATACTTCACAAACAGGCTGCCAGGTGATCTGTGAAAAACAAGACATCTGACCCTGCTAATGACCAAAGTTAGTTATTGACACTGCTCATTTCCAGCTCAAAAATTGACTAATAAATCAAACTGGACAAGTTTTAAGAGTTGCTGTTTTAATATGTACTAATATCCTGTCTTTATACAATATAAAGTAGTGAGAAACACCCAAAAATCAGCTGTTAGTGTCATTTTAACCGTGAAACATAGCGCAAGTTTTCTCAAACGCGAATGTCATATGTAACAATTGTAACCCTTCTTCCCTGAGAAGGGAGCAAGACGCTGTCCCTTTGCCACACCTCACCACAATTTTGAATGACATGCAAGTGAGTAAATGATGGAAGAAATATTGAACTATTTTAATACATTTAAAGATTTTACAAAACTGCGTTTTACACAGATCTAAAGTATTTAATTTAAATTTGGGGGTCAAAACATTATTTTGTGACCACAACACTGGAAAGTCTTTGGTCAGTTGTGGGAATCTGATTTTACTGTGCCTACATTGAAATACAATCTCAAAACACCTTGATTACATGTAACAAACTGTCGCCACAAACACACACACCAAAGGGAAATATTTTCAACATTTTTATTTCTCTTTTGGCTACATTCTCTACAATCGCAGCAGCACGTCAGAGACAGATGACTGTAGGTTCAGCTGAAAACTGCGTCTGGGATTTAAAGTGTTTCTGGACAGGGAAAACAGAGGCTGGAAGCTTTGACAGCTGAGCACAGTCTTATCCACGTTTATCAGAGTGGCTGAGCTGACCTGGGTCCGGGATCAGTGAGGGTTGCTAAGCAATATGACAGCACAGGATCTGGACATAAAGGGGTTAAATTATCATGGGTGGGGTCCGGCCCACCTTCCGTCTGTTCCATGAATCAGAGCTCACATCACATACACCTCATTGACAACTTTTTCCATGCTGTGATTTCCTGGTAAATCAAATTCTTGTTGAAAATATGGTTTTATTCCAATTTAGAACCAAAAAAATACAAGTAAAAGGACTGGCTGTCTAAAAGCGCCATCAGACCACAGCAACGTTGAGTCAGACAACAGCTACAAACTAAAAGTTTTATAAAAAGATGGTTTTATAGGAATAATTAAGATGATCGTTTTTACTCTCCACCTATATGCAGCACACTCAAATCTCACAAAACCCATCAAGAGTCTGTCCAGGTCCTGAAAGCAAAACAAACTGTGTTGCCTTTAAATAAGCCTTTCATGACAATAATGCACATTTCCCCCAAATTCCCATAACAGCAATGCAAAATAAAATAACATTCAGGATTCAGTAATGAAAGATTATTTTTGAATCTTTTGTATTTCAGTAAGGAACGTTTGGTGGGAAAATACTGCATAATTGTCAGGAAAATAATGCCACAATGCAAAATATCTTAAGTCCCTGAAAATAAGCCTAATTTTGTTTATTCAAAATAATTACGTTTTCCTTTATATTTTAGGGCGAATATGACCTGACATGTTTTTGAGAGATTCACTCACCCACATTTGTACATATTGAGCCCATGTAAGCACACTGAAAATGCTCATGTTAGAACTAAAACAGACTCCACTTCTGTAACACAGCTTTTGTTCTGTGCCCAACACATGTATAATGATGTAAAACACATTCACAGACACACAAAAATTCTCTGTTGTGTCACATTAATACACTCGTTCATCTATTTCCAATCACACTGCACCTAATCATCTCTAAATTTCACACAGAAAACAAAGCAACACAGCCATATCTTGGGGAGGATATCAACAAGAAGCTAATTTGTTAAAGTCAGTCCCCCGCAGAGCCACGCTCCCAAATCAAGTTTACTTCACAAAATGCCTTGGGTAAAAAAAAAAAGTATCCATTTTCTAATGGTTCCATCTCTGGGTGACATTTGGATTGATGCAGGAAATGACATCAGCCATTCCTGCCCCAATAACAATGGCAGTCACTCTGGCCAGTGTGGGCGTATCCTTCACCACGTAAGCTGACACTTAGTCCCTCCCCCTTTCTGTCCACACAGAAGTGGAGCTGGGAGGGAATTTGCTATCTGGAACCGTCAATCATAATCAATCAGCCAATATGATCAGTAGGAGATGATTCCTGAAGCAGCAGCTGGGCTGGCAGGCGTGGCCTGCAAGTTTCCTGATGAATTGGATCGCCTCATGTGTGGAAGAAGGTACGAGTCACTGCCCAGTTGGTGAACATCAAAACGATCTTCCTTCCTGTAAGCCAAACAGCGCCGGATAAACGCCTGCCGAGGACAAAAAACTCAGACCACAAACATCTCCACATACACATTCACATACACAACTCTCAACAAACAGACCTTGGCTTCATTACTAGACACAGGTTTGGCAGGAAACTGGACTTCAGTAGCTTTGAGGATGGTGTTCTCCTGAAGTATGTCTTGCTGGGACTGATTATGACCGAACGGCTGCACAACAGCAATCCAGATTAAACAAGATGTAACAACATTATCTTAAAATGTGTGTCAACAGCCGTTGGAAATGGTGTTGTACCTTTCGTCCATAGAGGCACTGGAAGAAGATGACCCCCACAGACCACACATCTACTTTATTTGAGATCTTTGGAGGTTCTTTTCCAACAACGAAACACTCTGGTGGCAAATACCTGAAATATTAAACAAACAATATATATTTTTTTACTTATAAAAAAATATATATACACAAGCTTCTATTTAGTTATAAATTAAATTAGGACTGCCTAATTAAAGGTAATGTCAGTCAGATGGCCTCTTGGGCGTCCCAATGAAAGCTTCTATGGTGTCCAGATTTTCTGCTGTCAGTCTGAAGGTCTGGCTTTGTGAGACTACTACACACACAACTTCCCAGATCTGAGACTTTGAACAGAAGCTGACCCACTCATTAATTTCAGCTGGTAAAACTGACCAGTACGTTCCGGCTCCCTGTGAGGTCAGATCCATTCCGTCCACTCCGTAACTGTCATCATCCATGATTTTGGACAGACCGAAGTCTGTGATCTTGATCTCCCCACATGCTGTTCCATCCACCAGCAAGATGTTTCCTGATGACACAAACAGAAGACAACACCCTTCAGTCCTGAACATCACACTCCTCAACTCAACGTCTGACTGTAAAATTATTTGCAACTCAAAACTACTGATTTTAAAGTTGGAAATGGTACAATGTTGTTTCAGTTCCAAATGTGCAGCACAGCAACGATTTGACAGATGTGTTTGTCTCAGCAAGTTTTCTTCTGCATTCACCTGGTTTCAGGTCGTAGTGTATGATGGGAGGTTTGATCTCATTCAGGTATCGGAGAGCGTTCACTATCTGCATGACGATGGATCGAGCCTCTTTCTCAGACATCAGCTTGTGCTGCTTCAGATAGAAATCCAGATCGTTCCCCTCACAGAACTCCAGAACCGTGCAGAATCTACAACACAAGACCATGTGTGTACACACCTGTAAAACCGTGTACACACAATGCTTCAGAACAGATTTATTATCATGGAAACTCACGTGTCAGTGTCCAGGGAAAAGTAATCATAGAGTTTGACTATTCTGGGATGGTCTAGCTGTTTGTGGATTCTATATTCTCGACAGGCATGTCTGTGGACGACACCACACATGAGCAATTTACTTCACTGAGCAGAGAGAGTGAGGAAGCATAGAGTCATAGAGAGTGACCGAGTGAGTGAGAGAGAGAGCAAACTAGTGAGAGCTAATAAACATACTTGTGGTAGTTTTCTTTCTTCTCTTCTCTCCAGTTCTTGTTGAGCTGGTGAATTTTCACAGCGGCATATCGCTGTTCAAACAGGTCAAAAGCCTAAACACACACACAATATTTACATGACATTCTGGCATTTCAGACACTTTCATTTACAGTAACTTACAGGGCATTAATGGTATATATTGTAGATGTGTTTTTTGGGAATTGAAAACATGACCCTCGCAACGCTAGTGTCATGCTCTACCAACTGAACTATAGGAAAAATAACACAACTGAATGAACTACAGATCGGCAGAAGTGTCTGTGATTATTAAATGAATAACTGATTAAATGAATAACTGAGTTATTGTGTTGTTTCTCCACCTGAGGCGTGTGTTACACTGATTTGACTAGAGTTATGCGGTTAATTCAAAATGTTAATTTTGTAATCAAAATAACCCAGCTAGAATTTTTACATTATATATCATATCAAAAATGTTATTCTTAGGTGGTTATTTTAAAAATGTTACAGAATTTGAAAAGTTTGAATAACATTCTTATAATGAAGCAATAATGTTTATATAATGTCTGAAAAACTGGAAAATTCCTTGAAAAATGTTGTTTTTTGTTACTTAATGAAAACGTTAGGGAAATGTTCTTACAACTTAAAATTGTTAGCTGGGAACTTGCTCTGCTTGTGACAATGTTCAACTGCTGTAACCAAACTTCAAACTTTATTTATTCTTCATGTGACTGATGAGACACTCAATGTATGAAAGTGTGTGACTGTATATTAGAAAACAAAATACCTTATAAACTTCACTGAAACCTCCTCTGCCCAGCAGGTGTAAGAGAAGATACCTTTCATTAAGAGTTGGATGGTCTTTAAATCTATAAACACAACACACAAACACAAACATTCAAAACACCTTCAGTGACTTGCTCATTGGTGGATATTCATGTCAATCACATTAAGGGGGTGGGACTTACTGAGAGCTGTCTTCATTGTTGATTCTCTTGAGTTCTCGAATGTGAAGGTTCCTCACACGCTCCAGTCGCTCCAGCTCAGCCTGGATCTCTGCCTCCTCCTGAACACACACACATGTTAGCTTAGACATACAACACACAAACACACCAGAATATTCCAGATCCTTTTTAGGTTAAAGGGACAAAAATACTCTTTGACACGACTGCCTTTAACTGCCACTCCACTGTCATAAAAAACACACTACACTGTGTGTGTGTGGAGGGACTTACCTTTTTAAGATGCCCTAATCTGAGTTTGAAGATTTCCTCCTGCTCGTGATACTCTGCCACAGTCAACCTGCACAATCAGCACAGAAGAGTCACTGACTGACAGAAACCTACAGAAAACAACACCTAGAAAGCCAACGGTTCAAATAATGCAGATCTACACAAACGCAACAATGACAGAAAACAATACATACACAAATTGCTGGAATAAAATGAAAACATTTTCCATAAAATATCCGACAAAACAGCTGGGCAATTTTTGTAACTAAAATAAACAAGCTAGTCAGGGAAAAATATTTTGAAGTATTGCGATATTTTACAATCACGTACTTACTTAATATATTAATTAAGGCCTTTGAATATATGATATAATATTTTTGGGGAAAAGAAGATCAATCATTCCGAGCGAGTGTATGAGAGGGTGAAACACACAGCAGCATCATGTCTAGAAAGATTAGATTATTTCCAGGTTCTAGATTTAATTTGGGACCAGTCAAGAACAGAACTGAGCCAATGCAGATGAAATAAAAATGAGGGAACAACAGATCAGTGTCACAGGTTTGAATGATCATACACTAAACAACTACAATATTGTCACATTATCACATCATGAAACAGAAGATTTTCAAATCACACTCCTGCTGATTCTCACCAACAGAACTTACCAATAGAGCAGTGGTTACATCTGAACACACTGACACATTTTTAATCTACAAGAACTCACAGACTTTCAAAAGTCCCTGATGAAATAATTATTCAAACAAAGAACAAATAAATAAGCTGAACGTCTTCATTACATCACTCTCTGGAAAACCTGCTGCTGATTTTATTGATGGAAGAGAAAAAAAATGTACAGCCAGCTGGTTAATACAGCTGGGTAATACAGACCACTATGCTCCATGTCAGGGGTCTGTCGAGTTTATTTTTAATACCCAGCTAACTGTATGCTTTCCCCCACATAACCAGCAACTGCATGTATGCGCAGGGTCTCACAGTGTCGGCAGGCTGGGTTTGAGGAACGGGTCATTGTCAGCTCCGTTGATAGCTTTGGTCTTTCTCTGTTTGGACTCATTGGGGGTTGGGCTCTGGGAGGAGGGTGTGCTGGGTGGTTTCCTCTTTGCTAGAAGTTTCCTCTGTCTCTCAATCTCCTCTCTCTGCTGGTTGATCCACTCCTGTTGCCTGGAAACGTAATGGCTATTAAAAACCTGGCAAAAGTAAACGTAACACATTCTTATGCATAGATGTGTTCGTAGGACCCTACTTGACCAGGTTCTGGAAGGCATATCCGTCTGTCCACTGTTCTGAGTAGGATGCTCCGTGCCGGACTGTGGTGAAGTGACCCAGACGCAGCCGGTCCTGCATGCTCTTCTCTCGGCATGATTGCTTCTCTTGAGTGCTCTAAGGTGAGAGAAGACCGGGGTGTCACATGACAGCCATTAGCCAATGAGACGCAAGCTTCACAAGCTTCTGAGAGCGCATCACATGCTGCTTACCTTCTCAATAAGCAGCTTTTTACTCATCGTAGTGCATTTGTTCAGACGCTCCTTGAAACGCTCCAGCAGTTTCTGCTGCTCGTCTATCTGTCTACGGAGGTCACAGTTCGCCTGCGGAGAAGCATCACAAACCACTTCAAGTCCAAGGCTGATGCCTCCTTAATATGCATGAGCTGCAGGATAAGAGATCTCAGACTCTCTGCAGTTTGTTACTCACCCTGAGGAGATCATCAATCCTTCCCTCTTTCTTCTCAAGGTCAAGATTCTTATTGCTCTCAAGTGCAGCGAGTTTCAACAGCGTCAGATCCGTCTGAGATCAGAGCAAATAAAGAGAGAATGACAGGAAACTGAAGAGGGGTTGAAGTTGGTAATTTGACGTGTTTTTACTGATGTGTTTGCGCTGCACATTAAGGCAACCTAAGCACTGGGCATCTGATGGTTGGAACGCATGAGCTCTGTTTTCTGCAGAAAAGGCTGATTTTCATTGGTCAATGGATGTCTACACCAGCATGCGCTTCAGCAATAGTTAATACTGTTCTCACCTTTTGAGCTTATGAGAAAGCATCACATTCACTAACCCCAAGGCAGTGTAAACTCTGCCCTGCAGCTCAGCGGAAGCTGCATTCCTGGACACTATGTGCACTACACAGTCTGTGCTAGTTGTGTTCTGCACTACAAGGGTGTAGTGGATGCAGAAGAATGGGCTGTGCATGTTGTGGAGTGTTACCTGCACACTTCTGCTGCTCAGCTGTTTAGGGTTCATGGTGTGATCTGTGAAACACAGGCTGGTGGGTGATGAGCTATTCTGTCTCACCTGCTGAGTGACAAACACCATCATCAGAAAATAAATACTGAGGATTAAAAACGTTTTCATTACTCTGCACAAACATTAGCACAGACATACAATCAGCCCGGGTGCAGAATGAGAGTTCTGTGGGGAGCGCAGGACCAGAGGAAGACCCCTGACAGGACTGGATCCGTTTCCTCCCTGAAACTACAGGAAGAGATGAGCGCTCGAAAACATACTAACAGGAAGTGATGTCACCACAGTGTCACCAATGATGTTCAAGCTGTTTCAAGTCGAAACTGTGATTTGTGCAGGCATGAAAACATATGTGAATAAAAGCTCGCGGACATCTGACTGACATTTAATACAGCGCTGACTAACAGCCGAGTTAACCACACAAAACTTTACTCACATCAAAATAATCGCTGATCTTGGGCCCTCGGCCGGAAGACTTCCCTGAAGTTAAAAAAACAATATGGTCATTGTGTAGTTTTTGTATAGATATTGTATAGCCTGTATGTATATTTAGCTTAGATTGTCTTACATGCTGATGTCTTTTTTTGGTGTTTACTGTTGTATATTAAAAGTTATAATAAAAGTAGCCTTTAAACAAAACATCTCACAGCAGTTTTTCTGACAGTATCTTGTCCTTACACACAGGAAGTCAGTGTTACCTTGACTGCTGTCTGATTGGTTATCCACTTTCCTCTTTCTTCCTCTGGATGACTCTGAGTGCTTCTTCTCTGGAGTCTTAAGAGAACAGGAAAAAGCTTTAATATCTTAATCAGTTCAATCAATACATGCATGTATAAGATCAATATAATCAATATTTATGGTGTAGGTCCACTTTAAACTCAGGCCTCAAAAGTGTGAAAATCTCGAGCTCAATCAACAGGCCATTACTTTACTGACCAGAAACACCAAAAATGATTTCATCATCAAATCTGACATGACATGTCCAAATCTGCAAATGAACAATTAATACTAAACCTGTTTCTTTAAAAACAATACATTAACACAGCGCATGATGAGAAATGTCAAACTTACAGAATAAGCAGGAGATCCTCCCTTCTTCATATCAGAGTTCTTTATGGAGGTGAAAAATGAACATCACATGTTAAACACACAGAAAATCACCTAAAACAATGTGTACAATAGATGTCATCAAGCTTAATATTCACCTCTGATTCTTTATCACTGGACGAGCCCAGGCTGCCAAAACTGTGACTGGAACATTCATTATTGTTCAAGCCCTGCACAGTGAGATCAGATCCACATCAAGCAGGATTACAGGCATAAACCAGCAGCAGATAACCTGCACTAGAACTGGGCGATACATATACCAAATATTTACAACAGATTTTTGCTGTAAATTAACAACAGATTTTTACTGTAAATTTTAATTTTACTGTAAATTAAAAAAAACAATATTATTTAGGTAATAAAAAATAAAACAATATCCATAACTCCATATTAAATATCATCAAACACACTTTGTATTTCACTGATATTAACGCTATGTTTCCCTGTTATTATTGTTGTCTTTAAAATAGTTTCATGATTCTTTTTTTCTCATGAACTGTGAGAACTTTACGAAGATAAAATAGTTTATCACATTTCTTCAGAGAACCAGAGAAGATTCCTTCCAGAATCAGTTTAAACTGTCCGTTTCAATAAATCAATTTCACAATTCGGAAATATCATCTTTCATGAAGTGTTCTGCATGGCACCCGGCACACGTTAAACTGTTTTGTGTGTATCTATCTATACTGATGCAATATTACCTCCTGATGTTTATGACCAGGAGGTGTGAAAACTGTGGAAAACATCTTTTAAACAACATTGTTACATTGTTTTAGTTCTTACATTCAACACTAAATCCACACTTAGTTGTATATATACAACTATATATAATGTATGTATATATAACATATAACTAACTGTTCTCCTGACTGAACACAAGAACTCTCACTGTGAGAGCACATTTCAGAGCACATACATAAATATACCTCAGCTATCATCATGGTATCAGTATCTGTATCACGCAGCCCAGTGTACATCCAGTGAAAGGAAGTAAACATGTATGTTTTGTTTGCTTGTTTGTATTACTTTAGCTCCACCGCTCGCGCTTCCCGTGCTTCCTCCGGTGTTCCCGCTCACCCCCCCGATGAAACGTGCTTCCAGAAGCTCCTGACGTCTGGGATCCAGAGAGTGCAGCTCATCCATACCTGCATCACACACAAACACACGACACCCTCAGCATGCATCACACAGAGGTGTGGCCACAGTGACATCATCAGCCAGGCATCTCATAAAACCATCGATCATTGTTTTATGCCACCGTAAACAGCCAACAATCATATCTACTCATAATACTGCTTGCACTAAGTATTTTTTACTTATCATTTCTCACAAAATAAACACTCATAAGAGATAAAGGCTCTAATCATATGAGCGGCTTAGGAAAGTCATTTACTCTCCATAAGGGTGGGTCCCCCCTTCATGATGGCTGCCATGTTGAGATCACATGACCAGCTGATACTATTTACATCATCATGGGATTACAATAAAACACTCTGTGTGTGGCAACTGCAGGAAATATTGTATGTATGTTACACAACAGGCTTAGAATTGTTTTCTTGAAATCATTCATTGCCATTTAACACATAAATACAGTGTTTAAACATTCACTTTATAGAAACAAGTCAAATAAGTGATGGCTTTAAATGAATGTATTTTACTCTTTGTGTGTGGCTGGTCAGGTGATACATTTACCATAAATTGTCTTCAGATGATCAGCCACAAGCTTCTTATAATCCCAAAATTTTCATTTGGTCTTTAGGAACCATTTTCATTCTCCATCTCAGGATGAGGTCAGAAACAGGAAGTGGCAGCAGACACTGTAATCATCAGCTGATACTGCTGACGGTTTAGTTCAATTTGTGTCCAAGCCTATTTTAAGTCTTTAAAAGACCAGATTGATGAAATGGCCAATACTTCACAGACATATAAAATCAAGTCACAAATAATTCCACATAAATCTGTGTTCTCAACACAGTAAGTGGTAAATTTAAGACGTGTTATTTACAATGTCTGACTTGATTCGTCGTCAGTTATCGCATGGCATGTGAAATTCTGCTTCCTACCCATTTTACATCTGTAATCTGACACATTTCAGTGAAACACAGTAAACTAGGAGAAATGTAGGAACTTGATTTTACCCATCTTGACCCATTCAAATTGTGAAAACTGAGTATTACACAGCAGAATGAAGACAGGTGAGTGGAGGGGAGGAACTAAAAATAAAAAGCCTTGACGCTGTCAGTCGAATACAAATGTCATTCTGAAGGCAAAGCATTTACAGTTTTTGAGAAAAGACCAGGAAGACAAACGTCTTTACTAGCACAATAACATGGATTATTCAAGTAACAACTTTGCTGTTACTTTGGCTTTTTGTTGACATTAACACGTCAAAAGGCCAGAAGACAGAATTGATCAGTACTAAACGACCCTGTTTCTCCAGCAGATGAGAGTAATACAGAATCCACAGCTGATAACATGAATCATCATCTGAAACCGCTCTAGATCCGTCATCCGCTCCTCAAAGCCCATCACAGTTCACAGTGACTAAACAAAACTGTGCAGGTTCAGTTCTGTTCTCTCACCAGAAACAACAGCTCATTTCTGCATCTGACACCGCTGCCATGATAACACTGGTGCCAGAAAGAGCTCTGAGCCAACAGGATCCCAAGATGGTGGATGGGAAGAGAATCATGAAGGTCAGCAGGGCAGGAAGAGCACAGCTGACAGATAAAGACAACACACATAAATCAAAACAACCAACACAACACTAAAGCCATTTGGTTTGTCACAAAACCCAAGCAGTGAAAAACCCAGCTCGGCCAAATAAGACGCCCACCTGATACAGACCTGCTCTTGTGTACAGAAGAAGAAACTGTGAAAACAAACAAGCTACACAGTGCACAATGCCACTGCTGGGGAATACAGTTACCCTGCAAAGACTACAAAATACACTGTGGGGGATAACAAATTTGACTAGCTGGTGGGCTAAATGTGGAGACATAAGCAAACGTGGAAAGACATACAGCACAGCCTAAACCTAAGAACAGTCTGCATTCGATAGGATAATATGACAAACAGTAAACTATACCTTTACACATCATTTATTGCAAAATATACCATAAAAAATTACCTTCTTTATAATCCAAAAAGCAGATGAACTGAAGTCTGACAGTCTTAAAATATACTAAATGTAGTGGATTTATAATATATGTTCATAATATATTTTCCAATATAAATAATATTTAATTAAAAAGAAATACAATAATTGTCCTCCCTAACATAACAGCACTGTGGTGATACCATGAAATGGTGATGTATTAGTAGTTTACTATAGTAATTCTTGTACATACTACAGTATTGATTGCTATAAATGCCACTTTAATCAGTGATAAAGCATTTATAGTATAAAATGCTCTTGAAAAGTACTAACTGCCATGGTGCTCAAGTACGACAAAAACAGGCAAGATCACGACACCACGTCCATAACACTACTTTGGGCACTTGCAACAGTTTTAAGACTTCAGGAATAAAGAGCTTACATGTCTTATTCCTGAATATGAGATAATATGAGATAATACGAGATAATGTCTTCCTGCATGTGAGATAACACATTAACACGTCAACAGAGCAAAGCGTGTTTTAGTACATAACAACCTTGATAAATATCACAGGAAACAGCATGTGAAGGTTCATCTTCACACTTCAAAAACATAGATTTTGTGCAGAACAGATATTAGAGTAACATGCATCTCATGCATTTCCTGCAGCTGAATCAGGTGCTATGGGATGGTCTTCTGTTACATAAAGCTTCAGACTCCTGCAGTAAGAGCGGATGCAGGTGTGCATCACATCAGCACCTCTCTGTTGAATGTTATCAATCACATTCAGCATTAACTACAATAACTTCAGCTCCACATGCATATTAGTTGTGCACTGCACGCATGATGAACACTGTTTATCAGGTAAGGGCTATGTCCTCAATCATAGTGACCTGCCTGGTTAGACAGCACTTTAAAGTCTGCACTGGACTGCATGTGTAAGTGATGTAAAACAGCAGCTCAGGTTATGAAGTGACCTTATCTTCACACACTTTATCACGTTGTTCTGCATCCCTCAGTCTCAACACAGCGATCTCCTCACCTACACACACTGCATGCTGAGCATCCCAAAAGTGTGCAAAACAGACGCCCAAACACGCAGTCTAGGTAGGCAGCTCAGTAGGTTTTGAAACACGGCCAGTGACTGAGTCCCCATTAGGTGTCCACGGGCATCCTCGCGTCAGATTTTCCATCAATCAATATAAAAGTAAGATAAATAAACCTGAAACTTCTCACAACACATCGCTTCACTTCACGTCCCGATGAGTCGATGGCTGTGGTTAAAAACACCCGACGGCTGCCGAACGGCCTCCGACACGACTGCTTCCATTACAGGCCAGATTGTCCTCAAATAACACGTCAATCTAACACATCCCGACGCGTCCACACGCACGGCGGCTTTACCTTCTTTCCGTCTCGGCGGAGCGCAGATATCGAGCGCAGAAACGGAGCCCGGGGTCGGAGATCCAGTCGAGAACCGAGAGCAAGATGGCGCTCCGTCCAAACTTCCAGTGCTGTTGCTGTTACTTTGGACACTCATGAAGACACTTTCCACCGCGAAGCGACATCCGAGCACATCACACACATGATGTATATGAAACTAGACCTGCCTGCGTCTGCGTCTGCGTCTGCGTCTGCGTCTGCGTCTTCATGCGCGCTCACAGCTCATCCACACAGCAGAGCTCATACTCGGAGACGCGCACTGCGTACTGAGGCGCTTCACTTTCACTGTGTGTGTGTGTGTGTGTGTGTGTGTGTGTGTGTGTGTGTGTGTGTGTGTGTGTGTGTGTGTGTGTGTGTGTAACCTTTGCAACTGGCGTCACGCATCGGCTGTGCACACGGTCACACTCTCTCTCACACACACACACACACACACACACGCTTGACTATCGCGAGGTTCATGCACGGGTGCCATCCATCCGTGAGACAACAAAGAAAGCGCACACACATGCACACTCATACACACTCATACACACACATGCACACTCATACACAAACATACACACATGCACAATCATACACAATCATACACACACATGCACACTCATACACACTCATGCACACTCATACACACACATGCACACTCATACACACTCTTGCACACACATGCACACTTTTGCACACACATGCACACTTATGCACACTCATACACACTCATGCACACTCATACACACTCTTGCACACACATGCACACTCATACACAATCATACACACACATGCACACTCATACACACACATGCACACTCATACACACACATGCACACACATGCACACTTATACACACACATGCACACTCATGCACACTCATGCACACTCATACACACTCATGCACACTCATGCACACACATGCACACTCATACACACACATGCACACTCATACACACTCTTGCACACTCATACACACACATGCACACTCATACACAATCATACACACAGATGCACACTCATACACACACATGCACACTCATACACACTCATACACACACATGCACACTCATACACACACATGCACACTCATACACACACATGCACACTCATACACACACATGCACACTCATACACACACATGCACACTCATACACACTCTTGCACACACATGCACACACATGCACAATCATACACACACATGCACACTCATACACACTCATACACACACATGCACACTCATACACACACATGCACACTCATACACAATCATACACACACATGCACACTCATACACACACATGCACACTCATACACACACATGCACACTCATACACAATCATACACACAGATGCACACTCATACACACACATGCACACTCATACACACTCATACACACACATGCACACTCATACACACACATGCACACTCATACACACACATGCACACTCATACACACACATGCACACTCATACACACTCATACGCACACATGCACACTCATACACATACACATGCACATACACACACATGCACACTCATACACACATGCACACTCATACACACACATGCACACTCATACACACACATGCACACTCATACACACACATGCACACTCATACACACACATGCACACTCATACACAATCACACACACAGATGCACACTCATACACACACATGCACACTCATACACACACATGCACACTCATACACACACATGCACACTCATACACACACATGCACACTCATACACACACATGCACACGCACGCATCCGTGTCAAACTTCACGTCATGTTTGACGCTTCATGAACATGAGACTGTCACTCGTTATGTCATAAATGTGTTTGTAAAGACACATTAACATGAACTCATACGACACACATGGAGACTGCATACAACTCATACACACACACTCTTATAAAAGTGTTCTCTGGACGTGCACACTCATACAAACACGCCTCTTATAAAACGCACATGTCTGGGTATAACACTGATCACAGAACACGTCTTATACAAATGCGATGTCAGGTATAACACTGATCACAGAACACGTCTTATCAAAGTGTCGATGTCTGAGGTATACAACTGATCACAGAACACGTCTTATAAAAGTGTTGTGTCAGGACGCATAACAACTGATCACAGCACGTCTTATAAAAGTGTTGGTGTCTGGAGGTATAACAACTGATCACAGAACACGTCTTATAAAAGTGTTGATGTCTGGAGGTATAACAACTGATCACAGAACACGTCTTATAAAAGTGTTGATGTCTGGAGGTATAACAACTGATCACAGAACAGGTCTTATAAAGGTGTTGATGTCTGGAGGTATAACAACTGATCACAGAACACGTCTTATAAAAGTGTTGATGTCTGGAGGTATAACAACTGATCACAGAACAGGTCTTATAAAAGTGTTGATGTCTGGAGGTATAACAACTGATCACAGAACAGGTCTTATAAAGGTGTTGATGTCTGGAGGTATAACAACTGATCACAGAACAGGTCTTATAAAAGTGTTGATGTCTGGAGGTATAACAACTGATCACAGAACACGTCTTATAAAAGTGTTGATGTCTGGAGGTATAACAACTGATCACAGAACACGTCTTATAAAAGTGTTGATGTCTGGAGGTATAACAACTGATCACAGAACACGTCTTATAAAAGTGTTGATGTCTGGAGGTATAACAACTGATCACAGAACACGTCTTATAAAGATGTTGATGTCTGGAGGTATAACAACTGATCACAGAACACGTCTTATAAAAGTGTTGATGTCTGGAGGTATAACAACTGATCACAGAACACGTCTTATAAAAGTGTTGATGTCTGGAGGTATAACAACTGATCACAGAACACGTCTTATAAAGGTGTTGATGTCTGGAGGTATAACAACTGATCACAGAACACGTCTTATAAAAGTGTTGATGTCTGGAGGTATAACAACTGATCACAGAACAGGTCTTATAAAAGTGTTGATGTCTGGAGGTATAACAACTGATCACAGAACACGTCTTATAAAAGTGTTGATGTCTGGAGGTATAACAACTGATCACAGAACACGTCTTATAAAAGTGTTGATGTCTGGAGGTATAACAACTGATCACAGAACACGTCTTATAAAAGTGTTGATGTCTGGAGGTATAACAACTGATCACAGAACAGGTCTTATAAAAGTGCTGATGTCTGGAGGTATAACAACTGATCACAGAACACGTCTTATAAAAGTGTTGATGTCTGGAGGTATAACAACTGAAACGTGAAACGTGTCACTACAAGTGCAGATGTGACGCATGTCGTTGGTGATGGTATATGGTTACATAATAATGTTTACTAAGTGTACAGTACAAGCTGGTTATGAAATAAATATTACAATTTAAGTGAATAATTTCTGCAGTAAAATATTTTAAAATAACTTCATATTTAACTGTTGCCGACTGATTTTCTGCTCAAGCTGCTCTATTTCTTTTAGAAAATCAAATCAGTATCTCTTGTCCATTTGTTTATTTATTTGATCATTAACATTTTAATATTTGTACAGGATCATGAACAAGCGGGTCATTATCACAAACTAAACCTGACTGGTGAGCAGTGGTCTGTAGTTTTCTTAAAACTATTATATTTTTATTATAACTATATATTTAAATGTCCTTGTAGTAAAATGTGTTGAAGCAACTCATAAGAACATTTGAAGTATAATAATGAAGCTAATAATGGTCTTTAAACCAGATTATGGGTAGAATACAGGTAACATTATCTTAGTATAAAGACCACTGAGTCCATGAGAGGTTGTAAGTGTGTGTTAATGGCTGACTATGTGGCTTCATCACAGAAGTCATCATCTCCAACACATCGCTGACTCAGAAGAGCCCTGAGCTGAGCTTTACCTCCACAACATCACACCCGTGTTACACCCATGTTACCCTGACTCTGAACTCCCCACAGAGGAATTACCTCACCGGTTCACTGCAACACAATCTCCACCTTTATTCCTCTGTTAATAATAGGAAAATGTAAAAACGCAGTCATGACAGATAATCTCCAGTCTGACGCTTTTCTCTTCCTTCAGTCACAAAAGTCATAAATGTGATGAATCACTCTGGAGCCACAGGAAAATGAGTTCATGACAACACTGACTGACTGATGTCACCACAACAACACTCACTATTGACTGTCCACAGCTGTAATATAAAGGGCAGTCAAGCCCTTCATCTGCCATTGGCTGGATAATCAGATACTTCTCGTCATTTGTCTGTAATGATGATGCCTGGGTAAACACTTAACACTGCAGAGACTGTGAGCAGAGTTGTCATACATTTCTATTTGCTGTTTGCTGGGTAGTAATGGGGTGCTGTTTGAGGGCTTTTGGGATGTTTATGCATCCCAATCTGCTCCTTAGTTCAGTAGTCGGGGCACTGATCAGGAAGTCAGCCGTTTTAAGGACTGTTTTCCTCACAAAATTATTCCAGGTAACTAAAAAGTTCATTCCCAAAAAATCCCACAATGCAATGCATAAACCAGAGAGGATTGATCCTCACTATGTTCACTTACCAGAAATAGCATCACTTTTTCTAATGCCTCTCAGCTTGAAATTGCAACTCAATAAACATCATGTAAATGCAATAGAAATGTAAAAAACAAACTTGTATTACATGTTATATATACATTGCTATAAATATTAGGCTGAAATGTTCCATGGATATGTAACAGAATAATTAAAGCATTTATCATACTGTTGAACATCTGTCATGCCACTGTTAATAAATACTAGTGGTGATATTTAACATCACGCTTAGTCACTGGAAAATGAGTAATCAGTGTCCCAGTTTATAGTGAGCCAGGGTCCTTACAATACCCGAACTCATGCACACACTATACTGATCCACAAGGTAGGCAGCTCAGTAGATTCACACCTCACACCTCAACATTGACTTAGACAGGACAAGGAACTCAGGAACATGTTGAGTATAAGAATACAAGAACTTAAAAGCTAACTAAACCAGATACAGGTGAACTTAAAAACACAAAAGAACATACATGTAACAGTATGCCCCCTTCTGTAAGTTGTGTCCTTATGTGGTAAAACAGAGGAGCGGTTCTGGTGCGGAGGTGGAAAAAAATAGCACAAATAGTCCAAGGTAAATAATACAGTCCAAGGAGGAGCAAGGTGTAGACCTGGGGACCAGCCAGGATGAGGCTCCAGGTGGAGCTGAGGGAGGAGCCATGGTGACCAATTGACAGATGACACCCTGGGGATGACTGACAGAGATGCAGCTACCAAAGATGGAGACCCTGATGAGCCGAAGAGCTCACGAGACACTGAAAGTAATGGAGCAAGACAGAACCAGTGGGAAAACAGGAAATTCCATTATCCTAGTAGTGGATAATGACTTCCACAGTAGTAGAGTCATGGGTGGAGCTTCAATTCCCCCCATCAAACTCCACTAACACTCCCTCTATGATGCACGGTGGTTCCGCCTCACACACCTGGTCAGACTCTTTGAGGGGTGCAAGCTCCAGGGTGATGTCCATCATGGCAGGCCGGTCCCCTTGGCTGTGGTGGGTTCAAAAACCTACTCAGTCAGTTCACTCGCTGTTGGTGGGTGGCTGGTCTCTGCCAGTGCTAGAATGGGTCTGGTAACGATGTCATTTTCAGCGGAGTCATTGGCAAATCGTTCACCAGCACCCACTCCACAAACACCTTTGGACCAAAAAATCCTTCTTTGGACTGTGTACTGGAAGTTGGGCTTTGGACTGCTCACTCAGGATGGTGATGTGGAATGCACAGAGCGAGTGGTTTAGGTAGTGTGTAAGACATGCCAGATGGATAAAGCCTTGGGTGTGATCTTCCTGGTCTCCCAAGCAGAGGAGGGCTGTAGCAGGCTGGAGGTCCATAGAAGGGAAAACAAAAAGGAAGAAAAAATGGCGTAAAAAATCATTTATCAAGTATCATTTATCATGTATCATGTATCAAGAACATACATGTAATTAAATAAAACAGGGGTAATATTCTGAAATATGAAATGGAAAGGTGAGTAAATCACAAATTTTTCTAAAGTAACAGCGGTGAGATCAGCTGATAGACTTTCAGAGGGATATCTGAATCATCAGATCTGAGCATGATTTGAGCTCATTATGTTATTATTAAGCTCAAAGACATACATGTGATAATGGGGAGACAAAATACAGGCAAACTGTCATGTAAGAGGGGGCAGTGCCTTCACAATGCTGTGATTGGTTGATTACGCTGTCAGTCAAACTCAAATTGAATATAAAAGTAAATATATATAAAATTAATATAATAACAAAAGTATTTTCAGACATATCTGTGTGTGAAGTGCCTTTGTGCTAGTTCATTCAAGTAAGTATGAAGCACAGTATAATATATCCAGATGTATGCTCTGTGCAAATGTGGTTACAGTTGACTGTAGTCTGTCAGTTTTTGTGCCTGTTGCAAAAATATCTTGTCAGGCCCTATAGTGTGTGATTGATGTGGGTGGGGTAATACAATAAGACAGTAAGTACTGTAACAGCTGCACTTACATTGAAACATGCATGCACCTGCTCACCCATAACCTGTTTTTAGTCACCATGGAAACTACAATGGCCTTTTTTACAGTCAGTGTATTATAACAAAATACAACAGAGTTATGGGTTAAGAGATGTATCTCTACCACACACACACAGAAACAAATGCTTTATCCTGTTTGTGTCATTACACACATCTAGACGACCAGGGCTGTGTTTTGGCTGAGTCCTGCACCACACACAGACACAGTCAGGCTGTCATATCTCCTCTGTCATATCTCTCTCATAGATCAAGTTAACAGGTGCTGAGGAATGAAATCTGCAGTTTCTTTGGTTAACAGGGTGTGGTTTGATAAACTGATGTGAAGACAGTTTCATTTGTCATGTGAATATTCCCTAGACTTCACTTGGTGTTCTCCTTGTTAGTGTACTAAATAAAGAAGCTAGTAAATTAACCAAACAAACTAATAATTTAAACAGGTTCCTCTAAAAAAGTTCAGTAATAATTATTAGTTCAATATTATTTATGTAAGTACTCATTCAGTCAGTATTCTTGTTTGTTATTTCTTTTTTATTTAGAGTAATATACAGGCAAATTACAAACCACACATCAATACATTAATTTCATTACACAGTATATATGATATATATTATATTAGATTAATTGCCCAGTACTTATACAGTGTTTATGTCTCAGTGTGCGGTGTTTGATGGCATCACTACACTGTAGTGTTTATGTCTCAGTGTGCAGTGTTTGATGGCATCACTACACTGTAGTGTTTATGTCTCAGTGTGCAGTGTTTGATGGCTTCACTACACTGTAGTGTTTATGTCTCAGTGTGCAGTGTTTGATGGCTTCACTACACTGTAGTGTTTATGTCTCAGTGTGCAGTGTTTGATGGCTTCACTACACTGTAGTGTTTATGTCTCAGTGTGCAGTGTTTGATGGCTTCACTACACTGTAGTGTTTATGTCTCAGTGTGCAGTGTTTGATGGCTTCACTACACTGTAGTGTTTATGTCTCAGTGTGCGGTGTTTGATGGCATCACTACACTGTAGTGTTTATGTCTCAGTGTGCGGTGTTTGATGGCATCACTACACTGTAGTGTTTATGTCTCAGTGTGCGGTGTTTGATGGCTTCACTACACTGTAGTGTTTATGTCTCAGTGTGCGGTGTTTGATGGCATCACTACACTGTAGTGTTTATGTCTCAGTGTGCAGTGTTTGATGGCATCACTACACTGTAGTGTTTATGTCTCAGTGTGCGGTGTTTGATGGCTTCACTACACTGTAGTGTTTATGTCTCAGTGTGCGGTGTTTGATGGCATCACTACACTGTAGTGTTTATGTCTCAGTGTGCGGTGTTTGATGGCTTCACTACACTGTAGTGTTTATGTCTCAGTGTGCGGTGTTTGATGGCTTCACTACACTGTAGTGTTTATGTCTCAGTGTGCAGTGTTTGATGGCTTCACTACACTGTAGTGTTTATGTCTCAGTGTGCGGTGTTTGATGGCATCACTACACTGTAGTGTTTATGTCTCAGTGTGCGGTGTTTGATGGCATCACTACACTGTAGTGTTTATGTCTCAGTGTGCGGTGTTTGATGGCATCACTACACTGTAGTGTTTATGTCTCAGTGTGCGGTGTTTGATGGCATCACTACACTGTAGTGTTTATGTCTCAGTGTGCAGTGTTTGATGGCTTCACTACACTGTAGTGTTTATGTCTCAGTGTGCGGTGTTTGATGGCATCACTAC